>JACATO010001847.1:0-314956 GCA_018389105.1 Nautilus pompilius | reverse complement strand
TTTCCAAAGAAAGTATTTCTTCCTCTCAGACACTGATTGTTAGATTCATTTTCTACATGGCCCATATATAGCGAACACTGCTGGTGCATTTAACCAAATGGTTTTGTAGCTTCACACCTGATTCAATATAAGATCAAACAGCTTTGAGCATTTCCGGGTTTTACTTTCCTTGACCACGCAGAGCCCTGCCGTCTGTACAACAAAGCGTGGTCGTAGTGAGTGGTTGGCGGCAGTTGTCGTCAACTCTGCTGGCAGTTGACCCTCGGTACGTACACAGTTGGTGCTTTGAGCGGCGACCCAGAGCTTCCGTTCACGGTAGTCTTTTCAGCTTCGCCCCAGACTATTTTCCGGAGAGTCTGTTGGATAAGGCAGGGGTTGGATTCATTGCACCCGGACCACAGGAGCGCTCCAGGTTACCACAGAACCTGAAGTTGGCGCGAGTGCTTATGGAGGCTGCCGCACGAGGATTGACAGCGACCTGGGTAGGAGAGAGCAACTGTTTCCACGCAGTCCACTATTATTCAGGAATCATTTATTATAAACTTGCTTCTACGGTCCATTCATTAAATATGATTTCCGCCTTCGTGTACATTTCTGCCCTCCACTTAGTGTTTCCGGAAAGTCCATGTTTCCATAGAAACATCTGTGACAAAGTGAGGAAAGAGAAAATTTGTGGTGCACATTTAAGTAAATATTACTCATTGTTTAATTAGCATCCAATATTATATATACCTATAATGTATGTTTCCAGGTGTATTTGATTATTCACCACCTGGCTGCAGGTATTTACACTGGGTTCTCCACTTACCTTCCACTGGCCGACAGCCCTGAATAAAAGGCTGAAGATACGACACCACTCCCAGACTTTGGAGTTTTACACGAATTCCAGTCATAAACCAGACACGAAAACATTTGTTTTATTTCCACCGTGTACAGTGAATTGCCTCATCTCCCTCCACCCAGGCTATCGTCATTTCTTCCCTCTCGCTCTCTGTCTAACTGAGACACCAACAGACAAAGGAAACCATTCGACCATGAGAGACAGGTCGGCTCTGCTGCTTATCCACTTTAGTTTCACGGACTTTATAACAAAACCCATGTTGAAATATTAAGAACTAGTTTGTGTGTTTCTCCATTATAAACTGGGAAGCATAATTCTAATACCGATGTTTGTTTCTTTGCTGTATCTGAAAATTCAATACGTGGATGAGTTCCTGCACGTGAGAGATTAAAGGGATTATATCGCATTGTCCGCAGCTTAAAGGAAAAAGAATTTAAGATTTATATTATTATAAGTAGAATTTACGAGTAATGGAAGACGGACAAGATTCCAAAAACCTTGAAGGAATCCAAGGGAATAAAGGAAAATGTACAGAAGTCTGGAAAAAAACACAAACAGGTCCTAATATTTTTATATCACAATTGCGACATATACACATAATGAGAAAACCTTACTAAGAGGAGGAGGATAATGGAGACTGATCGTAGTGATGGGGTATAGGAGATACAGAGGCGACAACATGGAATAACGGGCTCCTGTAGTTTTTCCTCATTTAACCACAGTGGAAACCTGTATCCGTGTTATTACGAAGGAAAACTTGAGGGTACACGAGCTGTTTGTGTGATTAAGCATCATGAAAGATGGATTCCTTTGTTTTCCTTACAACAAGAAAATTGGCACTTTGTCTCTATTTAGACAGGCTCTGATTATACAAGTGAATAATTATATAATTTAATTTAAAATACAGAATTCAGAAATGCGATCAGCGTTGTGTCACGGATGTCAGACTGGCAGCCTAGCTGTCTCCCCGAGAGGGAGAGAGGCGTTCACGGACGACAGGCTTACAGCCGAGCTCACTCCCCCCGAAGGGAGAGGTGCAAGGACGACAGACTGACAGCCGAGCTGTCTCCCGGAGAGGGAGAGGTGTACAAGGACGACAGACTGGCAGCCTAGCTGTCCTCCCCGAGAGGGAGAGGTGTACACGGACGACAGGCTAACAGCCGTAGCTTCACTCCCCGAGAGGGAGAGGTGTACACAGACGACAGGCTGACAGCCGAGCTGTCTCCCCGAGAGGAGAGTTGTACACGGACGACAGTAATAAACGAGTAAACCGCGTTTTTACGAACTAACCCCTCGTAGCACGTGATCGTGGAAGGTCCATTGGCTGTGTAGTGTAGGAAAGCTTATCAAACACGACCATGACGACTCTGGCCGTAACCTACCTGCTTTACATACACTATTCATTTCCCATGTCGCAGGTAAAGGGTTAGCTATCTCCAATGTGCTCACGTAGGCCGAGGCGAGTTTTATTCCTCATAGGTTCCTCAGCTTAGAATATATAAATAGAAGCGACGTGACCCGTGATTGTTGGTTTGTCGGAGAGGAGGAGGAGGCGGAGGAATGTGATAACACTGTTCGCTGTAATTTGTCCGCTACTTCTTTTGGCCAGGTGAGAACAATTGCTGTATGGTGCGACTGTGCTGTTGTTTGTTGTATGTCTCTCTGCTCGCTGACCTAACTGCCATCACCTGACCTAAGAACGACAGGTGTGGACAACCAGGATTCCACTTCCCTCCACAACCAGCGGACGTTTAAGAACCGACTCGTTCTCATTTCAGCCCGAGGACATTTCCGTGCCACTGAAGCGAAACCCGCAAGGTGCCTGGGTAACCATATTAAGCCTCACCTAAATCCATTTGATTATGAAATCTTGTCGTCAACCCGGAATCCGGGCTTCAGAACGGTAACGGAGTCGGTCACGTGTTATGGAAGTAGGTGGACTCCGGCCACAGAAGAGCGGAGCGGGTTGTTAATCTGCCGCTGTAACCTTAGCCAGAAGTTATGCATCATCTAGAATATTCAAATTGCGATTTGTAGGGTCAAATTAAGTCTACTAAGTTTTCCTGTTGATGTTACGTCAATGCCTTGACTGACGAGTAAACCGCTTTGTGGTTTCCTTAGTTAATGGGGGGAGAGCGAAGCTGGGAAATTTGGAAACTAACATGAAAATACATGATTGCGAGACCTGATGAATTGACGACGACGGGTTGGGGTGCAGCATCAAGCTGGGGGCGAGGGTCGCGATCTGAAGGTAGATTTTTGTTATTTCATTGGTGGTGGAAAACCTTTGGTTATTGAGGAAGATGGTGGACTTTCATGCACCAGTGGGCTTAACCACGTACTAAGGGGCCGTCAGGGTCTGGAGAGCCATTACCAGTTGGCACCGTGAAATCATCACCATAAAACCGAGACCCCGATCCCTGACGCCTATCCACTCTGTCGGGCGCTGCTGAGGTTCTACGATGAAAATGATTCCGGCTCTGCCTGTATCTCGTCACCCGAGGAGAACAGTGAACGCAACAAGATGGACAGCCGCCCGCATCTTCAGCTTTCTAAATCGTCTCTCGGTTGCACAAGAGCTCAGTCCGACGCTACCTTCGCAGACCCCAGAGTCGGTCGGTTTGTAACAACCACGACAAATCCTAAACTGTCTACGGACCTTCATCTTTCATAAAACAAATTAAACACTGACGACAGCAGCGCCCCTACTGGCCGTGCAGAAATTAGGATGCGACCATTTTCCACAGAATCGGCTAATGTAGGAAATAACCCGTTTATAAGACCACGGGCGGGAATGGCGGCCATGGTAGCGCCAGACCGACCCTGACAATACGGTACCAGTAATTCCGTTAATTCCAGCTGTGATATTTTATTGAAAAGAAAACAAGACGCGAAGTGGGTGTGGCGACAACTCATGAGGCTCCTGGTAACTGACGGACGGCGTTGCACGTGCAATGGGATCCAATCAGGCTTTTTGGTGTCCCGCGGAAATCAGCATCCTAAGGACACGGAGCACGTGACCACGGTCAGACAGGTGGCCGGCCTTAAGCCCTACCATCAGTAGGCAACGAAGTGTGCGATCTTTCCGAAAGATGGACCGCCAAAAACACAAAATGATAATGACCCTAAAAGGTCCACAAATCGACCACGGTAAGAGGTCAAAGGAACTTGGTCGAATTTGTGACGAGTAGTCGCCCCTTAAATACCGTAAGGAGGTCTGGCACAAGATTTCACAGACACAGAAATACCATCATTTACTGTAGTTTGCCAACTTTGAATACTGTCTAACAAAAGGTGGCTGAGTGTACGCTGCTTTACCTTAAATTGCCTTCCTAGTGAAACTCAAATTCTTTATACATTTTTGCCGCCTGCCTTCTACGTCTCTAAAGTGGTAAGATGCCATTTCATTAGGTCTGACAACCATTATTTGCTGCTTCTATTGTGTTTTTTAAAATTAAACAGCTGAGAGGGCAGCTTCCATTGATGCCTGTACTTCGAGTGTGAGTGGAGACGTCATTGAAAAGTGCATGTCCCATATTGACATGGGCGCACTACTGACGAACGTCAACGATCAGATGACCATCGGAGATATGATTGACCTTCTACAGACCTCTGACATCTTCGACAAAAACGTGCAGGTAAGTCTGTCTGAGAATCCATTATTAATCTATTGCTTAACAGCTGCCCAGGACCTTCATGTCCAGCGTAAAACCATACAAGCATGAAGCGTACTGATTTCACCTTCTCTCTCTTTTCTACGTCTGAATAATGAACGACACAGCGATGAAGATAATCCCGAGAGAGCAGAGAAACAGGAGACTACGTTGGGAAAAGTCAGGCACCAATGATAGGTTCGATTTCTTGTTTAAATGCCAATAGTAGAACCTATTGGTCGACCATCTCGACAGCCCCCCTGCCTCTCTTCGGATCCCACCCTGACACTCTACATGGTTACGGGCCCCACCAATGATCTCCACATTCCCATGCATAGACCAGGTAATTAGCTCACAGGCAACAAGTGTAGGACGTTAGAAAATCTACACATGCACGAGAATAACGACACGACAGAGTTGCCGCTGCTGTTCTGTTTATGACGGTTTTATTTCTATTGTAGGCAATACCGAGCTATAATCGATTGCCAGATAAACCTCACTGCCAGCTGTCCGTCGATCAGGGAGACGTGGGACTTAATGGGTTTCAATCTGGAGTATTCCAAATCAGCTACGGAGGGTTCTGCAAATCGAAAGACAGTAAGTCAGACATGTGCAATCCCATAATGCTCCCTGACCCCTTTGATATGTACTCGAGGGCATTAGCGAGGTAAAACTATATGTAATGGGCAGGCTCAGGTGAACAAAGGGCTTTATGAAACCCAAAATGGACAGAACGCTTTCTCCAATCATTATGTCAGCGCTCACAAAGACCCGAGGGATCCTTTCAGGGAGCTCCTCTCTTTCTCCCCTTAGTCCCCACCTTATTCCTCAGCCGTTTCCTCCTTTGAGCCCCTTTATTAGCCGGATCACTAGGTACACTTTACCATGTGTGTGTTTTCTCACCATTAATCATTTAAAAATGACTGCATCAATCTCAACTAAGATAAATCCAGCGTCTTTTACCTGGAAATCGAAATCCCGACAGCTGACCCAGGTTAGCCCTTTTCAATTAACTCAAGACTATCGTCACGTGACTTGGAATAGTCCGGAAACATGACACGTTAAATAAACGACAGGTTAGGACCGAACCTCCAACAAACCACGGATGGCGGGAGTCAGGGTCACTATGGCCACAATAACAGCTGGTTACTTTTCCGAAACTTGAGAAAATTGAATGTCCAGTGTAAATAAGTTAGTGTTTTCTGATGGTCCAACCGCGGGAAGCTGACAGACGTTTTAGATTCAGGCCCTGCCGAAGATTGCAGCTGTCTAAAGTCAAGAGCCCAGGATGCAGTCATCGCTGCGGAGCTGAGTTGGGCAGGCGGCCAGTACCGCCAGCCGTGCTGCTGTGACTCTCGCAGGTATTACCCTCTTCCGCTCTAGGGCTATCGTGTTGTTCTTGAGGCTGTGAGGATTGAGGGAGGGATATGTCGGACATTGCACGTACTTAGGGGCGTCGGTCAGTGAGGTGGTCAGAACGAGGCTGGAGGCGAATACAAAATACTATTGAATAGGTGATGTGGGAAACACCCCGGGATTCCATCCTTTTTCAGGGAGTCGTGTATATGTAGGTCAGGTCGTCCGTCTGAACGCTCACAGATGTTGGCATCCGGTTTAATTTCCTTTCAGGTATTTACGACGATCTCAGGTGTGTGATGAGGAGACCGGAGCTTGTGAGGAAATGGCAGCTGTGCGTGATCGGTTAGAGCGACTCTTTTCAAGAACTGCTCTTGAAACAGAGTGGTTTACCTGCCCCTGCTGGCAACGAGTTGTGCTCGTAAGTACGTTCTTTGTCCGTGAGTGGGCGCTGTCATCGATCCAGGAATAGCGGAACATCCTGAGTTCATGTCAGCTGTGCGTTTATGGCCATTGAGGCCGACAGAAACCGAGTCTGTGCTTGTACTAAACTCGCTGCTGTCTCCCGTGAGCGCAGGTGGAAACGAGGAGCGATCAGGCGGCCGGTCGGGCATCTGACGTGCAGACCTCTTGTGGTAGGATGTCCGAGCGTCTCGGTTTGACCAGGCCGCCATCCCCACATTCTGTAACATCAGTCCGACCGCCTGGCTTCCTTCCTGCAGCTTAGATCTTTTTCCTTTCTAACGAAGCCGGAGGTGCCGGGCCATATGAGGAGCTGGCTGGAAGGACCCGCTTGTCAGTAGAGACCATGGCACAGACCTCGTACAACTCTGACAGTTATTGACCCATTAAGGGCAGGTGACACTTGAAAACGTAAATCTTGGATGCTACAATATGATAATATCTTCAGGGCTGACTAAAAATGTTTGATCTCTTTGTTTACCTTTACTGTTAGGAATGTGATGACATCTTCCTCATCATTCACCTGTCGGAAACAATTTGGTATCGAAAGAGGAAAACTTGGCTCAGATTCGAGTAGCAACCTTTAGTTGTTAGAATAGTGATGCACCTGAGATTATTTCTCTGCATATTAATGTACGTCACGATCAATGTAAATATTTACTCGCAAAATAATTTCAACCTTTCAGCGACCTGGCGACCGCTTGACCTGCTTAGCAAAAGGAAATGGAGGGATGTGGGAAGATCAGCCAGATCTTCAAAGATTTTGCCTTTGGATCGATGACCAACAGATGCTACGTAATTGGAGGTTACACCTCTCCGTCTCGGATTGAAAGCTCCTCTGCCAGCCTGACATCCGTGTACACCTCTCCGTCTCTGGGCGACAGCTTGGCTGCCAGTCTAGCGCCATGTACACCATTGCTCTCGAGGCACCAGCTCGTCTGCCAGTCTGACATCCGAGTACACCACTCCACTCTTGGGCGACACTTCGTCTACCAGTCTGAACTCCGAGTACACTACGCTGATGGCATTTCTGATTTCTGTATTTTAAATTAAATTATATAATTATTCACTTGTATAATCAGAGCCTGTGTAATAGAGACAAAAGTGCAATTTTCTTGTTGTAAGGAAAACAAAGGAATCCATCTTTCGTGATGCTTAATCAAACAAACAGCTCGTTTACCCTTAAGTTTTCCTTCGTAATAACGCGGATACAGGTTTCCACTGTGGTTAAATGAAGAAAACTACAGGAGCCCGGTATTTCACGTTGTCGCCTCTGTATCTCCTGTACCCCCATCACTACGATGAGACTCCGTATCCTCCTCCTCTTATTAAGGTTTTCTCATTATGTGTATTGTGTCGCAATTGTGAATAAAAATTATTAGGACCTGTTTGTGTTTTTTTCCAGACTTCTGTACATTTTCCCTTTATTCCCTTGGATTCCTTCAAGTTTTTGGAATCTTGTCCGTCTTCCATTACTCGTAAATTCTACTTTACCAAATATAAATCTTAAATTCTTTTTCCTTTAAGATGCGTGACAATGCGATATAATCCCTTTAATCTCTCACGTGCAGGAACTCATCCACGTATTGAATTTTCAGATACAGCAAAGAAACAAACATCGGTATTAGAATTATGCTTCCCAGTTTATAATGGAGAACACACAAAACTAGTTCTTAATATTTCAACATGGGTTTGTTATAAAGTCCGTGAAAACTAAAGTGGATCAGCAGAGCCGACCTGTCTCTCATGGTTGAATGGTTCTCCTTTGGTCTGTTGGTGTCGCAGTTAGAGAGAGAGCGAGAGGGAAGAAATGACGATAGCCTGGGTGGAGGGAGATGAGGCAAATTCCCTGTACACGGTGGAAATAAAACAAATGTTTTCGTGTCTGTTTTTATGACTGGAATTCGTGTAAAACTCCAAAGTCTGGGGCGTGGTGTCGTATCTTCAGCCTTTTATTCAGGGCTGTCGGCCAGTGGAAGGTAAGTGGAGAACCCAGTGTAAATACCTGCAGCCAGGTGGTGAATAATCAAATACACCTGGAAACATACATATATAGGTATATATAATTTATTGGATGCTAATTAAACAATGAGCAAATATTTACTTAATTGTGCACCAACTTTTCTTTCCTCACTTGTCACAGATGTTTCCATGGAAACATTGACTTCCGGAAACACTAAGTGGATGGGAGAAATGTACACGAAGGCGGAAATCATATTTAATGAATGGACCGTATGAAGCAAGTTTATAATAAATGATTCCCCTGAATAATAGTCTGACTTGAGTGGAACAGTTGCCATGGCGAAATTGTCGCTATATTTCAGTTAAACGTTTGACTGCATTTCAATGTCTTTGTGTGTGTGTGTTAAAAAACATCTTAAAGGGAGACAACTACCTTTGCCTCAAAGTTCACCCAATAAAGAAGCTTTTTGATTCTGACGGATTAAGTTCAGTTTATGTTAAATAAAACAATTAATTTGGTATCAATCGCATGACCGATCCTACATATTTCTAGTTAAACTTTCCCTGTTATTTAGATCATCTACGAGTTTAATCGAGCTGTCAGCATTTTAAAACAAATTCCCCGCCACAGGGTTAGGGAAGACAGAGGCGGATGTGAAAATGAGGAAAGTTTAGACTCCAATCGAACTTCGCCATCAGAGTGGAACGGACGGTTTTTGGGAGAAAATTACATCTGGGGACAGGGAGCCAGGCGACATGCGGACTGGGATAGAGCAGGGGCAGGTAACCACGGCTGACTGTCTTAGCAAAATGACGGGAGGGTAATTACCGCCACCTCTCATCATCAGCTCAAATACACATACATTCATCATCATAAATAGTTAGCTTACTATATTACTGTCGCTGGTCTCCCGGACCCAGCGGTGTGGGCCACGTGCACGGGACACCTACGCGACGCGCTAAGACCCTCCCTCTCTCCTTACCCGGGGCGCTCCTGAGGTCGCGGTACAATGAATTCACCCTGCCGTTATCCAAACAGACTCTCCGGAAAAGAGTCTGGATGGCGAATCTGAAAGAGAAATACCGTGAACGGAAGCTCTGGGTCGCCGCTCAAAGCACAAACTGTGTACGTACCTTGAGGGTCAACTGCCAGCAGAGTTGACCGACAATTCCCGCCAACACTCACTACGACCCCTCTTTGTTGTACAGATGGCATGGCTCTGCGTGGTCAAGGAAGCAAAACCGGAAATGCTTAAAGCTGTTTAATCTTCATATTGAATCAGGTGAGAAGCTACAAAACCATTTGGTAAATGCACCAGCCAGTGTTCGCTATACATCTGTGATCCATGTAGAAAATGAACTAATCAGTGTCTGCGAGGAAGAAATACTTCTTTCTTTGGCAAACAATTCCACAGGATCTTTAATAGTTTTATGATTAAAGAGCCGACATCTCTGGAAAGGAGCAATTGTCACTTCATGTGTCGTTCATCAACACAACGACCACTGAAAATATCATCCGAGAAGAATTTTTGGATTCACAGACTATGAGAACCGGATGCTACTTCCATTGCTGATATTATCATTGATAGATGGTGCGCATTAGAACAAGAAGAAGAGTAAAAATGGGGCTAAAGTCAAGGATGGTAGACGATTGTTTGTGTGGACTTGGTAGTTTTAAGTGTTCATAGATCAAAAGTTACAGCAAACAAATACCTACTTATTCAGGAAGTAAAGGAAGATTTGGAGAAGACCAGAGATGTTCACGATTTGTTCTGAATAAAAATACTGTTTTATCTTATTATTGAAAGATCTGAGGGGATAGCACAATAACAAAGGGAGCAGACTAAGGTCGGTAATAAATTAGATTTTTAAAATTGTGAATGAGTCAGAAAAATATTTCTAAGTTTACACAAACTTTTGAATTAAGTCAAACACCTTGAGAGAAGAAGAAAAACAAATTGGTGTCTCCTCATTTTGTGACATCATCTGGGAAAGCAGGTCGGCCTCGTCAGCAAAACACATAGATATCCGGATAGCAGGTCGGTCTGCTCTAGAAGAGGTTTTCCAAAAGAATAATTACAGGCCTAGGTCTGTTTTAGTGCTATTGTTTGGTTAGGAGGGGAAGGCGAGAGGAGTTGTTGCTCTACTGGTTCAGAGAAGTCGATGGAAAACCTGTCAGATTTGCATAATAATGCTACACAAAACTATCGAGGCGCAGACCGTTTTTTTTTTTTTTTGTCCTCAAATGAGAAAAATCAAAACCGGAAGCTGTCCAGCTTTAAAAATTAATGGGGTAGCACACGATTTACAAACAAGACACGTAAATTAGGTCGGCAGGGGGCGCGGCTCGAGTCGTAACGAAGTGTTGTTTGTTCGGTCGTTATAACCAGAGCTGTCGACGGTGAGAGTGTTTTGTTAATGGCAGCATCGCCGGTAGCTTTCCTCTGGGTTGAGCCGGAAATCCGGTCACCCAACTTCTTCAAAAAGACCGTAACATAGATGTAGAGGGTGCAAGGTGTACTGCATCATGTATAAAGGGTCAGGACGTATATATACATAAGAGCTTTATACAGACCCCCCTGTACATTAACTGGAGCAGGGGTTTATTAATCCGGAAGAAATATCCTTCCACAAATTACCTAGGAATCCGAGTGACGTCACTAACCTAAAACCAATTATACTTGAAGTGATACTGTGGCCGATTTACAGCGACGACCGATACTTTATTAGGTAGAGACAAGAAGTCGCCAAGGTCAATGGGTGCAGCCTCAGGAAAAATAAATACTCATCCAAACAATTCCCAAATTGATAATGGCACCACCATTAAATCGCTCCCTTCATTAACAGATCTGTTATTGTTAATAAACATCTACTGATGATTAACTGTGCTAGAATGTTATCCAATCTGTAATGAGAACCCCTAGTATCAGTAACTGAAGATATCTCTAAACATTGTCTACCACAAACACATTGAAAAGCCCCGACCGTCAAGGAGGTCTGAGCATTTGGCCTATACTCTGGTATTAGTGATCGAAGATGATGACGATCAATAAATTCAAATTTTAAATGAGTTTCTATCTTTTCTAAATGGTTCTCTGATGACTCAATTCAAGTCTCATATGAAAGGAGTCGTCAATCATGGAGGTTGAGTCGATATTTTCAGTCCAGGTAAGAATAGATGTAAGTCAGGTTGATATCCGCCGACACGTTTAGCACATAATCCTTCCTGTAACGATACACGATGTGCACATTTGGTGAAGAAGCTGACGAGGCGAGGAAGCTCTGTTTTTGACACCAACCAGTCACAGAACTTTCTCTCTCCAGTTGCCAATTACACGCAATGAACAATGAACCTGTCCAAGTTGAATTTTTCAGTTCCCGATGGAGACATATAAATACCCCGCCCGAAGGCAGTGTTAATCAAACAGGACAGAAGTATGTGGTGGCCAACAAGTTCAGGTGTGCTGATCCTCTTGCTCGCGTTATCAGCAGGTAAGAGAATTTCTTTCTCCCTTTGGGGCCCAGGAACACGACAGGGGAAGCGGCCGAGCGTAGACTTTTTTCCTGTTACAAATTCAGTTCGCAGCCGTGAAACGTCCAAGCTGCAGCAAACGGGCGCAGGTGTCCGCCGCCGACTGATCGTCACAATCTTTCCAGAACCAGGTGTTTTCAGTGCCAAACAAACAGAACCGAATACTCCTTCGTAACCCATCGATGCACGTTAGGCAAACCAGGCTACCAAACTATACGATTTTGATGGCGGCGGGAAGGAATATTCATTTCGAAAAGCCAGGCAGAGGGCAGTAGGAAGGGGCGAATATTTCCTAGACTGGTTCGTTGTCAGACCTGATACCGGAGCTAACGGAATAATGCGGGTGGGACAAGCAGAAATACGGCACCCACTCCGTCAATGAACGGAGCTTCATGGCTTCTCTTGAAATAGGAAGTAACCCTATTGATAATCCACAGCCGATTATCCAATGTTTTTTTCGCAGATTTTCCATCCGTTCATCGACGTCTCATCGTCCAACTATTCACCTCTTGATCGAAGTCCATTGGTTCCCCTGATCTGTGTTTTTGTCTACCTATAGAATCTCCTCACCTGGTTATATATAGTCCACAATCGCGGGTGACCGGAATATTCTGCCAGAGTCCTGGAGGCTGTTTCTTTACTTCTGCCAAACGTTTACTTTTTATTTTAAATTTTCTTTGCTCGAAAAATATTGTAGATTTCTCATCTTCTGATTAAAGAAGACGGACGGAAGGATGGACCCATCAGCAGTAACTCTTAGAATACCCTGCTCATATCGATCGCTCTGCTTCAGATCCCACATTACAAATTTACAGACTTTCCTGGGAACCGAACAAAAAAGGGCTCACTGATCTGTAGAACTGGTTTATTTCGGGTCTACCAAACGTACACCATTTCAACTGGTCACAAGCAGAGCCGGATTAAGGCCAGGGCTTTAGGGGCTGCCACCCAGGGGCCTTACTTCATTTGTGAATTCAGAATCAAAGCATAAGTATTCTAAATCATCTCTTTAAAAGAGCTCCATTAATACACTGTGTATATATATTTGTAGTTAGCATAATACGGCAGAAATAAACACTGGGCAGTAGATCTCAAAGTGAGGGTCGCGATAAATGGTAGCAGACCACGTGACAATAGGGCTGAGCGGAGGGAGCTGGGCCGTTGGCATGGACTCACGATTTTGAGGGGCCTACTCCCCTCGTTAGAGCCAAACGGGGAAACCTTTTGTAGAGAATTATACATAGATTTCATGCTCCTTTGAATTGGAAGAATTCAAATTGCCGCCTTAAATATTTTGGTAAAGGGGAAACAGGCCCTTTCGTTGTTTTCTGTTCTCCGTTAACTGACAGGAGCCAGGTACTCGAGAACAGTGTGGCGTCAGAGAGAAGCGTCTCAGCACAGGAAGTGTATAATTAAAATCGAACTTTAAGGTTACGGTATTTTTTTTCCTTTTTTAGCTGATAGGGACAGATACTACCAGCCATGATCTTGTCTTCTATTGTCAGACATGTTTAAGTCGGGACCGCTGTTACTAAATTGTGTTGTGATCTTTTCTGTCTTTTTACCGGTCCCATCACGTGGCTGCTGGCCGGTCACGTGACCCTGTTGCTTTCGTTATGGCTGATAAAGGAAACAAAATTGAGTTGCGAACTTTTGAGAGTTGCGGAAAGTCAGACATCATTAGTCATAAACCGTTGAAAGGAGGAGAATGAACTTATGTCAATTTTATCTGGTGTAAAGTAGGCGAAAGGAATAAGGAAATTATTCTCAACGATCCATCTATCAAGACCTCGGTAAGTGTACAAAATAGGGTTACTATAAATGTTTATATTATTTTTAATTTTCTATATTTGGGGGTTAGAATCTACTATACCAGTAGCTATTTTGTCATCCCTCTAAATATAACTGATATAGAATTATAGATAAACCGATGCTATGAATTCTATTTTGATATCATGAGAAATATTGTCTTCAAATAGTCAGCCGCCCCGCAGACGTGTGTCCTGGTTATGGCACAGACCTCTGAGGTAACTCACAGTTGCATCACTGGCCCCAGCAACTTCTTGTAAATCCGCCACCCTGCGAGAAAGACGGACAGTACAGGCTACCGATAGGGGCCGGTCTTCGTAGATAATTTAAGAGGACAGTCTTATGACAACGCATCAAACATGTCAGGATGCTACAAAGGGCTTCAAGCGCACATATTCTCATTATCAATCAACTTGCCCATTACATTCCATGTACTGCACACTTCCTTAATATGGTAGGTATATGTGCTGTGGACAGCTGCACTGGAGCAGTTTCATTCTTTGGTCTTATACAAAAACTTTACAATTTTTTTTTTCTGCGTCAGCCCAACAATGGTCAGTAATGCCTCAGTGCCTTAAAGCTGAAAGTGGAAGTGAATCTACATTGGTAGTTAAAAGTGCATCAGACACTAGATGGTCTGCGAGGGCCGATGCCACAAAAGCTGTACCCTTACGACGAGGTTATTTTCAAGAAGCTTTGAAGTTCATCACAGAAGTTGTAAATCAGGAGGCTGACACACATTATGATGCTAACACTATACTCAAGCAGCTATCAAAATTGGAAACAGTTCTCTTGGCAGACTTCTGGGCTGTCATACTGGAGAGGTTCAATCAAGTCAGCAAATCACTTCAACATGAAACACTGGAGCGTCAATTAGCAATTAAACTTCTTAAATCTCAACTGGAATGTTTGATGTTGTAGCGGGATCAGTTTGAAGTGTTTTGAAAATAAAGCAAAAGACAACACAGAAAATATGGAATAATGTGACGATCAAAAACGAGAGCATAGGGGAAAATGATGGTAATGCTGAAGATGTTGCTTTGCGAGGAAGACAGAAGTTCAAGGTGGAACATATCTACTCATCATAGACAAGTTATGCTCAGCTCTTTCTCATCGCATTGAAGCATATAAAAACGTTCATTCATTGTTTGGTTACCTGGTCGAATTTCCAACAATGAGTGATGAAGACATTTCAACAGCTGCAGCCAAGTTTCAGAAGATTTACTCAGATGACATCGAGCCTGAATTTGTGCCAGAAATTCCTCACTTAAACCTTTGTTGGGCAATTTGATGAAGTCAGGTACAAGCATGAAACACTGCAAGCTTCTGATATCTACACCCTTGTAGTAAAAAATGGATTAACTTCTTCATTCCCTGATGTTGAAATAGCACTACGGATTTACTTGTGTTTAATGAAAACTAATGCGAGTGGAGAGAGGAGTTTCTCCAAGATGAAACACCTAAAGAACATACACAGATCGACAATGGCACAAAAACGACTAAACAGGCAGGCTCTCATGGCAATTGAAAATAATGTTCTCAACAGCTTACAATTTACTGATGTTTTGGAGAAATTTGTTTCCAAGAAATTATGGAAAGCAAATGTTTGAATTTTAAATGTGATAGGCCTTGTATAAATAAATTTAACATTTATTTACCTGTTTTTCCTTTTGAACATATCACTGGGGGCCTCACAGTACCTGTAGCCCAGGAGGCCTACAAATCTTAAACCGGCTCTGGTCACAAGATTTCGATTTTTCAACGACCGATGATAACAGACTAATACAAGAAAATCAACGATTCACGGGTTTCCTCTTCTGGAAATTTCGAACCATTTTCTTATCCAACTCGATTATTTAACCATTTATATTTGTTCGTATCAGGTACAGGGATTAGTGACTCAGCGTCTCGCTCGATTAATTTGCGCTCATCGACTGCTTGTAGCAAGTTCTGTTGATGCGAGAGTCCATAACATTTGAAACGAACTTTTAGAATCCTTTTTGCCTTTTGAATTGCAAACGCGGACGTAGAAGCCAAGATTAACTCTTGGAGTTGTATTTAGCTCCAGTGTTGAGCCATTTCTCTGGGTTTGGATAACATTATCTTGAGTGGCGAAAAATCCACCTTTCGCTGGCAAATGTATATTTACTCCAACCCCCGACACATGACACTTACACGATATTTTTATCTAGTTGACAGTACCTCTTCTGATGACGAATGCGGGAAGAATGCTCTGAAGGAAATTGCAGCCTGTGGCCAGGTATTTGACGTGAAGAGGATAAGCAAAATTATAGGGAAGGTTCAAGCAGGAAAAAACCTGAACGGTGAAATGGAAGAAATTATGGACGAAACATGCAAGTAAGTATTATGAACTTTGGGCAATAGACAGGTGTGCAGTATCTTAATAGAGACACCGGTATTGTAGTTATGTAATCATCAGCTTGTACCGAATCCTTATTCTGACATTCGAGGTCAAAGGTAAAGTCACATCAGTGAAGGTATTAGCCATGTTGTCTTCCCAACTCGGCAAGGTACGGTTGTCTGGGCAGGTAAAAGTCAGGCGAAATCTACACGGGCACGGAAAATCCACATGAGAACTTTACTTTCATCCCTGCTTCCGTTCTGTGTAGAATAAGCCGGACCCTTGCCGACTGGAACTCGACCACCGGACCGTCAGTTATTGCATTCCAGAGGTCTACCACCGGAACACCCCGGCCTTTAACTTAAGGGACACACACCGATGTATTCACCAAGACGTTTTCTTACCATTCTCGCGACCGATACTGCTTGCGGATTCATAGTTTGGCCTGTTGTCCCTTTAAAATAATGAGCGCTGTCTTTACAGGGAATCTCCGCTCCTCGATTAGAGAGCCCTCGACCAGGTCCAGCCTCACAGAGCCTTTAATCGGACCTCTCAATATTGACAGCGCCCGTAAAACGTTAAATGCTAAAGCCTTTTTGTTGTTGTTTTTATACTAAGAAAGTAGCTATAAACCACCGATGGCTGTTGTCTCAAAATATTTATCCTCAGTGTCCGAAATTGTGGTAAGGAAGAATGTATCTCTCTGATGTCCCGTGCAGCCTTTCTTTCAGGTCTGTTTCATATGGAGAAACGCCAAAATGCCTCGTAGTTCACGAACAGGTGAATACAGCGAGCGCTGATATTTATAAACTTGCGACCCGGGTTCTGCTCTAACCCGGTCCTCTGGACGGAGGTCACTCGTCTCCTCCCTGTTATATAAACTTTAATATTTCCATTATATCATCTGCAGACTTTTCTGATCTCCGGACAATTGCTGGCTGGACTTTACATCGTCACCAGAGCAGCAGCATCTCAGACCGGATCAGATTAAACTACCACGAATATCATCGTTAGTTTCCTTGGTATACATCTGCCTCATGTTTCCTGATTCATTCAGGAAAACTCCGATGTATTTGTATCTTTTCTTCTTTGCAGAAATATTGCTAAAGCATCCGATTGCTTGGTTAACTTCGTCGACCGGTGCGAGAATTATAAAAAGTTGGTAGAGTTTCTTGGTTTCAGTACCAGATATTTTAAATCTGCCAACCTCGGTCTTTGCAAATCTTCTTCCGGTAAGTAAACTACAAGAGCATTTAGCACGAGATCAGCTTAGAAAGCTGATATAAGGGGGCCGTCTTTTAATTTAGATAAACGCGGACTCTGGTTTTCACCAGTTTCTTCTTAATGCTGCGATTGTTAGAAAGATATTAAATAGACGTTCTCTCACCAAATCTACGAATCCGGCTTCAAGAGAATCGCAAAGTAGTGAAGTACGAATTTAAGACGACACCGACAGCCACTCAGAGGGGTCCTCACCTCGGCGAATATGCCCTCCACGTTTATCAGTCCTGGTAATCTCGTGGATGTGCAGGAGTTTAGATTATTTGGTATATTCCAAGTTGCTTGGTGTAAGGCTCCCAGTTGCGTCAATTGCACATTAAAGGGAAATACAAAGTTTACCTTTCTGTCAGCGTTTTGAGTTTGGATGTAGAGAAAATCGTATTGAATCCACTTGTATCAATGGATCTCCCAAACTCAGCAGAGTCTGGTCAGCCAAACGGTTGATTTCCATGGATGATCAACTAAGAAAAATTTCAAAACGTAACTTAGCGAGGTTTTCTGTAATTTGGATTCTTCAGAAGTGAATCAAAGTGTACACGTGGAGATGACTTACCTCTGGTATGGAATCCTTTAGCATTAGCGAACATCTTCGATATGGACGATCCATAATAGGTGAACACGATTATTTCATTTGTCGGAGAAGGATGCGCCGACAGGTGTAGTTAGGGAAGCCAGACGGACGGAAGTCTCAATTTTCTCGTGCAGCAATAAACAGTCACTTTCTGGAGGGCCACCGACAAGATTTCTTCTACATTTTATACATTTAAATTCGAGCACTGATTGTTCAGGGTCAGTGCCTAGCGATAGTTTATCCTTGTTTAATACACAACGGGGAACTAACCATAAAGGGATCTCTCCTTTTATAAAAGCTTCCATAGATATCGCATCATACCTGATCGACCGCCCCCGGTATATAGTCTCTTCTCTTTTCCAGATATTGTGAAAGAAACCAGCTGCCTAATAAAGAACACTACTCGAGTAGGTCTGATGGGGTGTTTCAAAAATTATTCCGATATCTCTTCACGTTACCTGAAGGGAGGTATCAGCAAAGTACCTGAACGGGGTTACGATGCCGTGTGCAGGTTAGTAAGGAAAGAGTTAATCGTCTTTGTTTTCGCTGAATAGGAATCTTGTTGGCAGTTTGTCAGATGCAGGAAAAATTCGTCACCCATGGTGTCATTAAACCAGCTGTTTGTTTTCATTAAAAGGTAAACGATCGCTCAGAACACAGGAAATAAAATCGCCTGTTTGTAGGTTATGATCCAGAAGTTCGGTAAGTTTACTTATGGAAGCTATCAACATTTTTGTTCTGTTTGGAATCGTTGGAGACGTGAAGCTTTTAAAGGAAACAATGCAACGGTAATCTGAGCGATCGGGGGAGACAGATTTTTATACAAAAGAAGGCAATGATATGCTGATTAGTCCGAGTAAGAAGTAGTGTAGGGCGGACAAATTACAGGTCGGGCCTAGACTGGTGTCTTATTTGACGCCAACGGACGGTACTCTTGTGTTATATTTAGCTGTGGTATGAATACTACTTCTGATACTGGAGATAGTTCGGTTTGAGGAGCTGATAGATAAACGGGAGATGTTGTCAGGGTCAATAGATATCCAGTTATTTCGGTCTGATCAGACAACAGACTGCCTATTTTACGTCAACTCCATCAGGTTTACTTTTAAAGCTGTAAAGGTACCACACATTTCGTTCAGCTGCTATTTATAAACTTAACATCCTATTTCTCTTTTTAAAGTGAAAATAGCTGCACATTTAGTTAACCAATGAAAATGTCTGTTGCAGAAGCCTTTCGACCAGCGTTTGATTGTGGGGCGAAGGAATTGGTAGAGTGCGGCAATTTGGGTCAGATCTTCAAAGACTACATTACCT
Source organism: Nautilus pompilius (assembly GCA_018389105.1). Classification (NCBI taxonomy): domain Eukaryota; kingdom Metazoa; phylum Mollusca; class Cephalopoda; order Nautilida; family Nautilidae; genus Nautilus; species Nautilus pompilius. The sequence goes on along the minus strand of JACATO010001847.1, from coordinate 295,813 downwards.
CTTCCATGTCGCAAAGATGCTACAAGATTTCAGGCTACAAGTCACCGACTCGTGGATCAGCTTCCGCCAAACCTCAGCTCAGGCCACTCTGTTGGCTATTGCCATTGGTTACCTTCTGTTCTGACCACTCTTACTACTTCCATTTAATTCCGTAAATCTTAGCTCCCCTGACAACTTCTGTGCTGAAGAAATACCTTCCCTCCAATTGGATTCTTACTCTTTTTATTGCTTTCATTCTGAAAAGTTTATTTTTTCATTATAAAAATTTATCATTTTCCATTTTTTTCCAGTTTTTATCTTCTTTTATTAACAGGTTTTATCTCTTTACTTCCCTTCTAACCTGTCAGTTAATTCCTTTTGGAAGGCTTCTCCTAAAACTGATCTTCCTTCAGATCATTTTGTAATTTTTTTATAAAGAATTTTTACAAAAAACCTTCAAATTTTCGTTTCTCTCCGATGTGAGATCAACAGAATGAAACCTGAACAGATGATCGGTCAGACTGGGCCAAAGTCTTCATTTTCTCATCTGATACAAGCAAAATAATTTAATTCCGATTTCTTTTCAACGTTGGATTAGTACAATTTGGTTTGCACTCTTTAATTCCTTTTCTTAAAATATTAACCCGCCGCCAGCCAGGTACCGTTGTCTAAACATGGACACAAGTCTGGTAAGATGGCAACCTGCCGCGCTTATCCAATCAGAAAGCGACACACATCCCGGTCCGTGAAGGGTTCGCCACTTCCTGGTTTGGCAGAAAGACTCTAAATGGATCTCTTACTTTTTCAAATGTCGGATAAAACACATGACTACCTGGTCATGAACGAAAAGAAGCCATACCACATAGGTGAGTCAAACGGAGTCGGTCCCGATCCGGATTCGAACCCAGAACTTCAATCTAGCAGTTCTGTACCCCGACCGTGGCACCGATCTGCTTTTAACCCTTTAAGAAATATTAGATTTTCATATCTCCCTTCTGTCTTTATCGACTGTAATAAATTCTAATGTCGTCGACTTAAATTAACAAGAGCACATTGGATCGCTATTTTCACGTCTCACATCTTCTTCCTTCCATGTAAATAAATTCCTGTCCGTCCTGGCGTCGCCTTGTAGAAACTTGTTCCCTATTCGAATGTGCACGGGCGCCACCTGCCAGGACATTCGTCAGTCATGCGCAAGACAGGGTACTGTCGTCAAGGCTTCACGACCTCCCATCAGCGCGGCGTCTTCCGTAACCGGCAACAGTGGAGAATATTGCCGATAGATTTAACAATTTGTGCTTAGTAAAGTTAAATATGAAATTATAAATGGTAATATTGCTACAGCTGGACCTCGCTGAAATGTAGGCGTTCATCCGGCGAACAGATCTTACTGCCAGCGAAGATGGGCCGCCTCCAAACAACGTGGAACCGAGCACTGGAACAGGATCTGAAAGAGAATCCATGGCACGGCATACTATCATCCATGACATCGAAACCGAGGCTCGAGTTCTTCATCTGTTGATGTAGGATATCGACGGCGTGATTCCTCCCCCACATCAGGGTCTTTACATTCCAGCTACTGACACAAGTGTCTCGCCTCGCTGAGGTAAAGGAAGGAAAGCACCTGTTAGCGATAACCATCGCATTGCGCTGTAGCGTTACATCTGGTAAGATTTGATTAACGTGAAGCGCTCTGTGACAGTCGAGAATGACAGATTTCTATCAAAACTCCTGACAAACAGATGTAGCAGGAATGGAGGCCGATCAGTCACTCTTGGCTGTCAGCCTGTCGTCCGTGTACACCTCTCTCTTGGGAGACAGCTAGGCTGCCAGCCTGTTTCCGTGTACACCTGTCTCTCTCTCTCTCTCTCTCTCTCTCTCGGGAGACAGCTCGGCTGCCAGTCTGTCGTCCGTGTGTACACCTGTCTCTCTCTCTCGGGGGGACAGGCGGGGGAGACAGCTGTCGACTCCGGGCAGACAGCTCGGCTGCCAGCTGCGTCCGTGTACACCTCTTCTCTCTCTCTCTCTCTCTCTCTCTCTGGGAGACAGCTCGGCTGCCAACCTGTCGTCCGTGTACACCTCTCCTCTCTCTCGGGTAGACAGCTCGGCTGCCAGTCTGTCGTCCTGTACACCTGTCTCTCTCTCTCTCTTCTCTCGGGGAGACAGCTCGGCTGGCAGCCTGTCGTCCGTGTACACCTGTCTCTCTCTCTCTCTCTCTCTCTCTCTCTCGCTCTCTCTCGGGAGACAGCTCGGCTGCCAACCTGTCGTCCGTGTACACCTGTCTCTCTCTCTCGGGTAGACAGCTCGGCTGCCAGCCTGTCGTCGGGTACACTGTCCTCTCCTCTCTCTCTCTCTCTGGGGGAGACAGCTCGGCTGCCAGCCTGTCGTCGCCGTGTACACCTGTCTCTCTCTCTCTCTCTCTCTCTCTCTCTCTCTCTGGGAGACAACTCGGCTGCCAGTCTGTGTCGTCCGTGTACACCTCTCTCTCCTCTCTCTTGGGAGACAACTCGGCTGCCAGTCTGTCGTCCGTGTACACCTGTCTCTCCCTCGGGGAGAGAGCTCGGCTGCCAGCCTGTCGTCCGTGTACACCTCTCCCTGTCTGGTCACGCTTCCTCACTCTGTGCTAACAAAGAGATAAATAGACAGAAAGTCAGACTTTACACCTTATTGGCTTGGCTGAACTATTTCTGTCTAATATTTGAGTATCTCATTTATTTTATAACGTTCATCTACCCATTTTACTTTGATCCACACAAACAGACAACGAGGACTTCACACAGGCGGTGCTCGCTGAACATCCCAGCTCAACACCGGAGCAGGAAGCTGATGGAATAGTAACGCTGTTCCAGGCCATCAAGAGTCGAGCCGGTGATATAATGACATCCTCCGCCTGGCCTCCATTGATGGACAGTTTGTTGTCTGCCTGGGTCACCCTGACCGCTGCTTGCTGGCTCGCTCTTGAGACCAGAAAAGGTGGCAGAAAGCTGCTCTATGTAGTCTGCGCCTTTGTTACTGACAGAGAGATAGACGGAAAACTTATTGGAGATGTGAAAAGCTGAAAGGCTGCAGCGGGAGGTTGAAGGCAGTCCTCCAGGGTTCTCCATCCGAACACACGTCCATCTGCTACAGCTCGTGTACATGAAACGAAGCAATGAGCTGGACAATCTGAGCATCGTACACAATGTACAGTAAAATTCCCCCTGAGCGCAGGCGGCTCGTTCGCCTATAAAAAGGAAACATTGGCACGAATGATTAGATGGAAAAGGACAGCCCCTTATAATGACGATATAAGCAAAGACCTAAAACCTCAGGCCGGAGTGAAGCCATTTTTGACATTTGAAAATGAGCACGTGGTCCTGCTGACAACATCCAAGAATCTAGTCCTCTCGTCCGCCAAACCAGACACCGGTGTTGTGATGGTATATTCGACAGCGCACCTTTAGGAACCCAACTGTATACTGTCCATGTTATTATTTACTGAACCAACATGCTTCTTCTAGTATACCGTGTAGCGGAGAACGAAAACGAAGACACACACAACGTCATATTCAGTTACACGAAGAACGTTAGTAACATGAACCCTGCGTCAATTACAAATGACTTTGAACAATCGCTACTGAACAGGATCGGGAAGCTTTCCCCACTCCGATCGACGGTGTGGCGCTATAGCCAGTCTTTTGGACTGAGAGCCTGGTATATGGAACCAGAAAATGCTCCATGGATAGCAACTATACAGGCACTCGCATTTAATGAAGACATTGACACGTTTCATGCACCGATGGCCTCACAGTAACAATACAGATGGAAGAATAGCAGACGTTTTGGCCAATTATGAGAGCACTTGGCTCCCTATTGTTACTCGAGGGAGACGAAGGTGACCCAGGTTTTCTGATTGAATGCATGGAATTGTGTTTACACTACAGGCTGTTATGGCCGGGTAACGTAAATATATGAGAAATTTTAAAATATATTTATCCTTTAAACCATTTGTTTAGGTTCAAGTGTGAATAGACGGTACAATTAACTCAACTTTTCCCCTTTCCTGTTAGGAAAATCCACCGTTTGCACGATGAACTTCCATCTTCATTTGCTAAAGTGAATACAACATAATAGTTCTCTCTCTCTCTCCATTCTCTCTCTCTCTCCTCTCTCTCTCTCTCTCCATCTCTTCTCGCCTCCATCTCTCTCTCTCCATCTCTCTCTCTCGCTCCATGTCTCTCTCTCTCTCAATCTCTCTCCATCTCTCCTCTCTCCCATCTCTCTATTCTCTCCATCTCTCTCTCTCTCCATCTCTCTCTCTCTCTTCTCCATTCCTCTCTCTCCATCTCTCTCTCTCTCCTCCATCTCTCATCTCTCATCTCTCTCTCTCTCTCCATCGTCCTCTCTCTCCATCTCGCTCTCTCCTCTCTCCATCTCTCTAACGCTCTCTCCATCTCTCATCTCCATCTCTCTCTCTCTCTCCATCTCTCTCTCTCTCTCTCTTCTCCATCTCTCTCTCTTCCATATCTCTCTCTCATCTCTCTCTCTCCATCTCTCTCTCTCTCTCCATCTCTCGGCTCACATTCTCTCTCCTCTCTCTCCATCTCTATCTCTCTCATCTCTCTCTCTCTCCATCTCTCTCTCTCTCTCTCTCTCATCCACTCTCTCTCTCTCTCTCCATCTCTTCGCTCTCTCGCTCCCATCTCTCTCTCTCTGCTCTCTCCATCTCTCTCTCTCTCTCCATCTCTCTCTCTCCTCTCGCTCCATCTCTCTCTCCTCTCTCTCTCTCCATCTCTCTCTCCATCTCTCTCCTCTCTCTCCTCCATCTCTCTCTTCTCTCTCTCCATCCTCTCTCTCTCTCTCTCCCATCTCTCTCTCTCTCTCTCCATCCTCTCTCTCTCTCTCCTCTCCATCTCTCTCTCTCTCTCTCTCTCCATCTCTCTCTCTCTCTCCATCTCTCTCTCCATCTCTCTCCATCTCTCTCTCTCTCTCCTTTTTCTCCCCACGCGCGTGCCATTCCATTAATTTTAAAACCCAACAAAGATGGTTTTCAACCATCGTTTAACCGAAATGTACCAGAAGGAGAACCTTGGCATCTGAAGAGAAAGTCTGGGCAGATTTAGATATCCGACTCATGCTTCTCTGTTTTGCTCATAACCATCCGTCCAAAATGTTAAATGGGTTGAAATATTCACGATCTACTAACTCTGAAGAATTGGACTCTTAATTATTCTGAATGCTCACATCGTTAAAACTCACTGCTGGATCAGACAAAACGATCTTCCCGCTCATGCGAAGAAGTTCGCTGTTATTCCCATCAGAAAAATAGTGCTCTAATTTGTCCATAATAAACGACCAAGACCGGAGAACGGCGGTCTTTTCTCGGTTACAGTCCCGTCTCTGTGTGGACGGCTATTGTCAGTATCCGTAAAGACCAAACTATTTTACAAGACCCCAGAGGGCAGCACCTTCAGAGGCGAGGGGCTAGAGATCTGCGTACAAAACAGAACAACTTCAGTGTGGTTTATTGTGATGAGCCGAACGTATTTGAGGAATTGGACATCGCACAAGTTGGAAAGAAATATAGCTCTTTAAAAGGCATCCACTCGGCTAATGTTGTCAACAAAAGTTTATTCAAATGGAAACATAGGTTTGCAATTATTTTATTTTTTAATTCTCATATTCTATTCTATTTTAATGCAACTATGTAGGTTGTATCCTAAAGAAACATTTAATTTATTTTGAATCGGACCTGCAAGAGTTAAAGATACATGTGTGTCTTCTTTATATTTATATAAATTTAGTCGTCTTACTAGTTTTTCCTGACCATAAAAGCCAGCAGGTTTTAAATAACTAAGCAGTGTAATGTCTGCAAGATTTCAAGATAAGTTACAGACGACTGGATCAATTTGACAAAGGGAGCCAAACATGTACTTGCCACCGAGAAAAGTATCACTTGTTAGAAATTTTTTAATGAATGAATAAAAATTTTAAAAAGTAAACCATTAAATACGTTATCGAATAGATAATGAAGAAGTTTACGTAGGTAATTTAACAAAGCATTAAAGACTTTTAACAATGCGGATCATTATTGCGGTTGTGGCCTTCAGTAAGGTCTGTGATCTGGACCTTCATTACTTGTTCAAGTAGGTATTACGTAACCACACTTTGATTGATGGTACGAGGTCTCTGGTAAGGTGTTCAAGTACTGTATTACCTAACCAAACTTTGATTGTATTACGTAACCACACTTTGATTGATGGTATGAGGTCTCTGGTAAGGTGTTCAAGTACTGTATTACGTAACCACACTTTGATTGATGGTATGAGGTTTCTGGTAAGGTGTTCAAGTACTGTATTACGTAACCAAACTTTGATTGATGGTATGAGGTCTCTGGTAAGGTGTTAAAATACTGTATTACGTAACCACACTTTGATTGATGGTATGAGGTCTCTGGTAAGGTGTTCAAGTACTGTATTATGTAACCACACTTTGATTGATGGTATGAGGTCTCTGGTAAGGTGTTCAAGTACTGTATTACGTAACCAAACTTTGATTGTATTACGTAACCACACTTTGATTCATGGTATGAGGTCTCTGGTAAGGTGTTCAAGTACTGTATTACGTAACCACACTTTGATTGATGGTATGAGGTTTCTGGTAAGGTGTTCAAGTACTGTATTACGTAACCAAACTTTGATTGATGGTATGAGGTCTCTGGTCAGGTGTTAAAATACTGTATTACGTAACCACACTTTGATTGATGGTATGAGGTCTCTGGTAAGGTGTTAAAATACTGTATTACGTAACCACACTTTGATTGATGGTATGAGGTCTCTGGTAAGGTGTTCAAGTACTGTATTACCTAACCAAACTTTGATTGTATTACGTACCACACTTTGATCATGGTATGAGGTCTCTGGTAAGGTGTTCAAGTACTGTATTACGTAACCACACTTTGATTGATGGTATGAGGTCTCTGGTAAGGTGTTCAAGTACTGTATTACGTAACCAAACTTTGATTGATGGTATGAGGTCTCTGGTCAGGTGTTAAAATACTGTATTACGTAACCACACTTTGATTGATGGTATGAGGTCTCTGGTAAGGTGTTCAAGTACTGTATTACGTAACCACACTTTGATTGATGGTATGAGGTCTCTGGTAAGGTGTTCAAGTACTGTATTACGTAACCACACTTTGATTGATGGTATGAGGTCTCTGGTAAGGTGTTCAAATACTGTATTACGTAACCACACTTTGATTGATGGTATGAGGTCTCTGGTAAGGTGTTCAAGTACTGTATTACGTAACCAAACTTTGATTGATGGTATGATGTCTCTGAAGGGACTGCGGTTCACAAGACCATGTAATCACCGAACAAAACTTCAGCATAACGAGTTGCTTAACATGCTTGTCAATTCAAAAATTGTTGAAGAAATCAAATGATCTCTTTTGCTTTAATTCATTTTCAGACGTAGTATCTGGACAATTATAAAAGCGAAATGGCTATTTGGCAGCCAAATTATCACCAGGAATGTCTAAGTTTGATGTCACAAACACTGTGGCAGAGTCGAAACGATCAGATGCACCATAGAGTTTGTCCAATTTCGCTCACAAAGTTCGAGACTAAAAAAGCTGCTGTGTCCTGCTGCTATTTGCTGTGTTATCAACAAGGATACCATAATATTGGGCTGCTCTGACCTCTGGAGCAAGCTAAGAATTCCATAACTCATCAGCTCAAATATCTCATTTTGTATCCACGGTGAAAGCCAATTGGAATTTTGCTTCATCCATTGCCGATAAATTGGTGTAGACTTCCAGAGGTTTCAGTCTGACCAAATACTACAAAGTACTGCTGAGCTTCCACAGAGTGATGAATACTTTTATTAACATCTTTAAAAAAACTCAAACTTTTTCTTAACTGCTCAGGGCCGAGTTACTCAAGCGAATCTTAGTTGTCCATCAAAGATGCGAATCAGTAAAGTAAACCTCGACGAATTATACGTGTTTTTTTCTTTAATTGTTGATGCCGTCCTTTGCGTGAATGTTTCTTCTGATCTACTGCCAGCCGGTATTGAATTCTTTAATATTTGTCTACACCCATGACGGAGTAAAATCACGACTTTTGCCGTAATTAAATCGTGCACAGTTAGTAAACCAGGTGTCCACGAAGTTGTCATTTGTTTTCATCCTTGAGGGAAAAATGTCACGTAACTCACAATTGCTCTGGTTTTCAAAGAGATTCTGGTGGACAAAGCCACGCAACAGGAAGCTCACCTGGTCGTAATACCACGCGATACTACTCCCCTACAGAAAAAGGCTACTTTTGTTTGCATCAAGATAAAAAGAGGTGTGGAGAACGGATTAGCCATCGAGTGTCTCCCTGACACAACGGTATGCAGGCATAATGATAAATATAAGTGTATTCAACTAGAGAGAGAGAAAGTAAAACAGATTCGAAAAAGTGATATATTTCAGTCCTGAACTTAATTAAGATGATGTTTATCGCTAAATTACTTATTAATACGTATATTATATATTAAAATATCTTATTTGTTACATTGAAGGTTTTGAACAAATTTAAAGTAACGAAAACAGGAGTTTGCTACTGTATAATCTATACACAATAACAACATATACCGTATACTTCATAGAGTGTTTGGCATATTAGGGTCCACGGTTAGCAATCCCTTATCGTCTACACCCGGGTCGAGATTTAGAAATTTGCTTTCCAGAATTTTTATAAAATATTTATAAGACAATTATACACGGAATAAAATTATCATCAATATAATTTCATTTAATTAAAATGGAAAATATTAATGCAATTTTTTAAATTCTAATCTAGTAATACAAACAATAATGGCAGGAGAAATATCATACCTTGAGATATTTTATATAAATACGTTGGTAGGTAGTTTAAGGAGACTCCATAGTTTAGTTTGAACTGTTGGAGTTGTTCCATGACCGGTATCGCGCTGCCACCTGTGAAGTGACAGTGACACTACGACTATAGACAACTCTGTATTTTGTGTGAATAAAATTTCAGGTTTGTCCAAATAGTGAGTGTTTTCATGAAATTAGTTAGGGCTCATTACTTTCGGTACATCAGTCATGTGTGTGTGTGCACATAATTGTTTGATTTTATAATTGACTTGCATTATTTTCTTAATCATTTTATCACAGATTTCTTGCCCATGTGATTAAAGACTTGAAAGCATTTTCGCGTTCTTAGTTGACTTCTCAAAACGGGATACCAATAGACGATCAGCCGAGAGGCAGGTTACCACCGAAAGGTATGTCTTTCTAATTACTTTTAGGTTAGTGACGTCACTCGGATTCCTAGACACTTTGTGGAAGGATATTTTCTCCTGATTAATAATACCCCTGCCCCAGTTAATGTACAGGTGGGTCTGTATAAAGCTCTTATGTATATATACGTCCTGACCCTTTATACATGATGCAGTACACCTTGCACCCTCTACATCTATGTTACGGTCTTTTTGAAGAAGTTGGGTGACCGGATTTCCGGTTCAACCCAGAGGAAAGCTACCGGCGATGCTGCCATTAACAAAACACTCTCACCGTCGACAGCTCTGGTTACAACGACCGAACAAACAACACTTCGTTACGACTCGAGCAGCGCCCCCTGCCGTCCTAATTTACGAGTCCTGTTTGTAAATCGTGTGCTACCCCATTAGTTGTTAAAGCTGGACAGCTTCCGGTTTCAGTTTTTTCTCATTTGAGGACAAAAAAAAAAAAACGGTCTGCGTCTCGATAGTTTTGTGTAGCATTATTATGCAAATCTGACAGGTTTTCCATCGACTTCTCTGAACCAGTAGAGCAACAACTCCCTCTCGCCTTCCCCTCCCTAACCAAGCAATAGCACTAAAAAAGGCCTTGACCTGTAATTATTCTTTCTTGGAAAACCTCTTCTAGAGCAGACCGACCTGCTATCCTAGATAACTATTTATGTTTTGCTGACGAGGCCGACCTGATATCCTAGATAACTATTATTTTGCTGAATATATGATAACTGTATGTTGCTGACGAGGCCGACCTGCTTTCCCAGATGATGTCACAAAATGAGGAGACACCAATTGTTTTTCTTCTTCTCTCAAGGTGTTTGACTTAATTCAAAGTTTGTGTAAACTTAGAAATATTTTTCTGACTCATTCACAATTTTTAAAAATCTAATTTATTATCCGACCTTAGTCTGCTCCCTTTGTTATTGTGCTATCCCCTCAGATCTTTCAATAATAAGATAAAACAGCATTTTTATTCAGAACAAATCGTCAACATCTCTGGTCTTGTCCAAATCTTCCTTTACTTGCTGAATAAGTAGGTATTTGTTTGCTGTAACTTTTGATCTATGAACACTTAAAACTACCAAGTCCACACAAACAATCGTCTACCATCCTTGACTTTAGCCCCATTTTTACTCTTCTTCTTTGTTCTAATGCGCACCATCTATAAATGATAATATAGCAATGGAAGTAGCATCCGGTTCTCATAAACTGTGAATCCAAGAAATTCTTCTCGGATGATATTTTTCAGTGGTCGTTGTGTTGATGAACGACACATGAAGTGACAATTGCTCCTTTCCAGAGATGTCGGCTCTATAATCATAAACTATTAAAGATCCAGTGGAATTTTTTGCCAAAGAGAAATTTCTTCCTCTCAGACACTGATTAGTTCATTTTCTACATGGACCACAGATGTATAGCGAACACTGGCTGGTGCATTTACCAAATGGTTTTGTAGCTTCTCACCTGATTCAATATGAAGATCAAACAGCTTTGAGCATTTCCGGTTTGCTTCCTTGACCACCCAGAACCATGCCGTCTGTACAACAAGAGGGGTCGTAGTGAGTGTTGGCGGCAGTTGTCGGTCAATTCTGCTGGCAGTTGACCCTGCAAGGTACGTACACAGTTTGTGCATTGAGCGGCGACCCAGAGCTTCCGTTCACGGTATTTCTCTTTCAGCTTCGCCATCCAGACTATTTTCCGGAGAGTCTGTTTGGATAACGGCCGGGGTGAATTCATTGCACCCGGACCTCAGGAGCGCTCCACGTTACCACGAAAACTGAAGTGTGGGCGTCAGTGCTCAATGGAAGCTGCCGCACGAGGCGTTCACATGCACCTCGGGTAAGGAGAGAGGCAACTGTTTCCACTCAAGTCAGACTATTACTCAGGGGAATCATTTATTATAAACTTGTTTCATACGGTCCATTCATTAAATATGATTTCCGCCTTCGTGTACATTTCTGCCCATCCACATAGTGTTTCCGGAAGTCCATGTTTCCATGGAAACATCTGTGACAAAGTGAGGAAAGAGAAAATTTGGTGCACAATAAAGTAAATATTTACTCATTGTTTAATTAGCATCCAATAAATTATATATGCCTATATATGTATGTTTCCAGGTGTATTTGATTATTCACCACCTGGCTGCAGGTATTTACACTGGGTTCTCCACTTACCTTCCACTGGCCGACAGCCCTGAATAAAAGGCTGAAGATACGACACCACGCCCAGTCTTTGGAGTTTTACACGAATTCCAGTCAAAGAAAACAGACACGAAAACGGGAATTTGCCTCATCTCCCTCCACCCAGGCTATCGTCATTTCTTCCCTCTCGCTCTCTGTCTAACTGCGACACCAACAGACAAAGGAAGAGCCATTCAACCATGAGAGACAGGTCGGCTCTGCTGATCCACTTTAGTTTCACGGACTTTATAACAAAACCCATGTTGAAATATTAAGATCTAGTTTTGTGTGTTCTCCATTATAAACTGGAAAGCATAATTCTAATACCGATGTTGGCTTCTTTGCTGTATCTGAAAATTCAATACGTGGATGAGTTCCTGCACGTGAGAGATTAAAGGGATTATATCGCATTGTTACACATCTTAAAGGAAAAAGAATTTAAGATTTATATTTAGTAAAGTAGAATTTACGAGTAATGGAAGACGGACAAGATTCCAAAAACTTGAAGGAATCCAAGGGAATAAAGGGAAAATGTACAGAAGTCTGGAAAAAAACACAAACAGGTCCTAATATTTTTATTCACAATTGCGACATATACACATAATGAGAAAACCTTAATAAGAGGAGGAGGATAATGGAGTCTCATCGTAGTGATGGGGTATAAGAGATACAGAGGCGACAACGTGAAATACCGGATTCCTGTAGTTTTCCTCATTTAACCACAGTGGAAACCTGTATCCGCCGCGTTATTACGAAGAAAAACTTAAGGTACACGAGCTGTTTGTTTGATTAAGCATCATGAAAGATGGATTCCTTTTTTACATTACAAAAAAAAAATTTCAGATTTGTCTCTATTTACACAGGCTCTGATTATACAAGTGAATAATTATATAATTTAATCTAAAATACAGAAATCAGAAATGCCATCAGCGTAGTGTACTCGGATGTCACTCTGGCAGCAGAGCTGTCAGCCAGAGACGGAGTGGTATACACTGTTGTCAGACTGGTAGACGAAGTGTCGCCCAGAGAGGGAGTGGTGTACTCGGATGTCAATCTGGCAGCAGAGCTGTCAGCCCGAGACGGAGTGGTATACACTGTGTTCAGACTGGTAGACGAAGTGTCGCCAAGAGTGAGAGTGGTGTACTCGGATGTCAATCTGGCAGCAGAGCTGTCAGCCCGAGACGGAGTGGTGTACACCGTTGTCAGACTGGTAGACGAAGTGTCGCCCAGAGAGGGAGTGGTGTACTCGGATGTCAATCTGGCAGCAGAGCTGTCAGCCCGAGACGGAGTGGTATACACTGTGTTCAGACTGGTAGACGAAGTGTCGCCAAGAGTGAGAGTGGTGTACTCGGATGTCAATCTGGCAGCAGAGCTGTCAGCCCGAGACGGAGTGGTGTACACCGTTGTCAGACTGGTAGACGAAGTGTCGCCCAGAGAGGGAGTGGTGTACTCGGATGTCAATCTGGCAGCAGAGCTGTCAGCCCGAGACGGAGTGGTATACACTGTGTTCAGACTGGTAGACGAAGTGTCGCCAAGAGTGAGAGTGGTGTACTCGGATGTCACTCTGGCAGCAGAGCTGTCAGCCAGAGACGGAGTGGTATACACTGTTGTCAGACTGGTAGACGAAGTGTCGCCAGAGAGGGAGTGGTGTACTCGGATGTCAATCTGGCAGCAGAGCTGTCAGCCCGAGACGGAGTGGTATACACTGTTGTCAGACTGGTAGACGAAGTGTCGCCAAGAGTGAGAGTGGTGTACTCGGATGTCAATCTGGCAGCAGAGCTGTCAGCCCGAGACGGAGTGGTGTACACCGTTGTCAGACTGGTAGACGAAGTGTCGCCCAGAGAGGGAGTGGTGTACTCGGATGTCAATCTGGCAGCAGAGCTGTCAGCCCGAGACGGAGTGGTATACACTGTGTTCAAACTGGTAGATGAAGTGTCGCCCAGAGAGGGAGTGGTGTACTCGGATGTCAGACTGGCAGACGACCTGGTGCCTCGAGACGAATTGGTGTACATGGTCGCTAGACTGGCAGCCAAGCTGTCGCCCAGAGACGGAGAGGTGTACACGGATGTAAGACTGGCAGAGGAGCTTTCAATCCTAGACGGAGAGGTGTAACCTCCAATTATGTAGCATCTGTTGGTCATCGATCCAAAGGCAAAATCTTTGAAGATCTGGCTGATCTTCCCACATCCCTCCATTTCCTTTGCTAAGCAGGTCACAGTGGTCGCCAGGTCGCTGAAAGGTTGAAATTATTTTGCCGAGTAAATATTTACATTGATCGTGACGTACATAAATATGCAGAAATAATCTCAGGTGCATCACTATTCTAACAACTAAAGGTTGCTACTCGAATCTGAGCCAAGTTTTCCTCTTTCGAACACCAAATTGTTTCCGACAGGTGAATGATAAGGAAGATGTCATCACATTCCTAACAGTAAAGGTAAACAAAGAGATCAAACATTTTTAGTCAGCCCTGAAGATATTATCATATTGTAGCATCCAAGATTTACGTTTTCAAGTGTCACCTGCCCTTAATGGGTCAATACCTGTCAGAGTTGTACGAGGTCTGTGCCATGGTCTCTACTGACAAGCGGTGTCCTTCCAGCCAGCTCCTCATATGGCCCGGCACCTCCGGCTTCGTTAGAAAGGAAAAGGATCTAAGCTGCAGGAAGGAAGCCAGGCGGTCGGACTGATGTTACAGAATGTGGGGATGGCGGCCTGGTCAAACCGAGACGCTCGGACATCCTACCACAAGAGGTCTGCACGTCAGATGCCCGACCGGCCGCCATGATCGCTCCTCATTTCCACCTGCGCTCACGGGAGACAGCAGAGAGCTTAGTACAAGCACAGACTCGGTTTCTGTCGGCCTCAATGGCCATAAACGCACAGCTGACATGAACTCAGGATGTTCCCCTATTCCTGGATCGATGACAGCGCCCACTCACGGACAAAGAACGTACTTACGAGCACAACTCGTTGCCAGCAAGGGCAGGTAAACCACTCTGTTTCAAGAGCAGTTCTTGAAAAGAGTCGCTGTAGCCGATCACGCACAGCTGCCATTTCCTCACAAGCTCCGGTCTCCTCATCACACACCTGAGATCGTCGTAAATACCTGAAAGGAAATTAAACCGGATGCCAACATCTGTGAGCGTTCAGACGGACGACCTGACCTACATATACACGACTCCCTGAAAAAGGATGGAATCCCGGGGTGTTTCCCACATCACCTATTCAATAGTATTTGTATTCGCCTCCAGCCTCGGTCTGACCACCTCACTGACCGACGCCCCTAAGTACGTACAATGTCCGAACGTATCCCTCAATCCTCACAGTCTCCAAGACAACACGATAGCCCTAGAGCGGAAGAGGATAATACCTGCGAGAGTCACAGCAGCAAGGCTGGCGGTACTGGCCGCCTGCCCAACTCAGCTCCGCAGCGATGACTGCATCCTGTGGTCTCTGACTTTAGACAGCTGCAATCCTCGGCAGGGCCTGAATCTAAAATGTCTGGCAGCTTCCCCCGGTTGGACCATCAGGAAAACTAACTTATTTACACTGGACATTCAATTTTCTCAAGTTTCGGAAAAGTAACCAGCTGTTATTGTGGCCATAGTGACCCTGACTCCCGCCATCCGTGGTTTGTTGGAGGTTCGGTCCTAACCTGTCGTTTATTTAACGTGTCATGTTTCCGGACTATTCCAAGTCACGTGACGATAGTCTTGAGTTAATTGAAAAGGGCTAACCTGGGTCAGCTGTCGGGATTTCGATTTCCAGGTAAAAGACGCTGGATTATATCTTAGTTGAGATTGATGCAGTCATTTTAAATGATTAATGGTGAGAAACCACACATGGTAAAGTGTACCTATTGATCCGGCTAATAAAGGGGCTCAAAGGAGGAAACGGCTGAGGAATAAGGTGGGGACTAAGGGGAAAGAAGAAGCTCCCTGAAAGGATCCCTCGGGTCTTTGTGAGCGCTGACATAATGATTGGAGAAAGCGTTCTGTCCATTTTGGGTTTCATAAAGCCCTTTGTTCACCTGAGCCTGCCCATTACATATAGTTTTACCTCGCTAATGCCCTCGAGTACATATCATCGGGGTCAGGGAGCATTATGGGATTGCACATGTCTGACTTACTGTCTTTCGATTTGCAGAACCACTCCGTAGCTGATTTGGAATACTCCAGATTGAAACCCATTAAGTCCCACGTCTCCCTGATCGACGGACAGCTGGCAGTGAGGTTTATCTGGCAATCGATTATAGCTCGGTATTGCCTACAATAGAAATAAAACCGTGATAAACAGAACAGCAGCAGCAACTCTGTCGTGTCGTTATTCTCGTGCATGTGTAGATTTTCTAACGTCCTACACTTGTTTACCTGTGAGCTAATTACCTGGTCTATGCATGAGAATGTGGAGATCATTGGTGGGGCCGTAACCATGTAGAGTATCAGGGTGGGATCCGAAGAGAGGCAGGGAGGGCTGTCGAGATGGTCGACCAATAGGTTCTACTATTGGCATTTAAACAAGAAATCGAACCTATCATTGGTGCCTGACTTCTTCCCAACGTAGTCTTCTATTTTCTCTGCTCTCTCGGGATTATCTTCATCGCTGTGTCGTTCATTATTCAGACGTAGAAAAGTCAGAGAAGGTGAAAGTCAGTACGCTTCATGCTTGTATGGTTTTACGCTGGACATGAAGGTCCTGGGCAGCTGTTAAGCAATAGATTAATAATGGATTCTCAGACAGACTTACCTGCACGTTTTGTCGAAGATGTCAGAGGTCTGTAGAAGGTCAATCATATCTCCGATGGTCATCTGATCGTTGACGTTCGTCAGTAGTGTGCCCATGTCAATATGGGACATGCACTTTTCAATGACGTCTCCGCTCACACTCGAAGTACATGCATCAATGGAAGCTGCCCTCTCAGCTGTTTAATTTTAAAAACAAACAATAGAAGCAGCAAATAATGGTTGTCAGACCTAATGAAATGGCATCTTACCACTTTAGAGACGTAGAAGGCAGGCGGCAAAATGTATAAAGAATTTGAGTTTCACTAGGAAGGCAATTTAAGGTAAAGCAGCGTACACTCAGCCACCTTTTGTTAGACAGTATTCAAAGTTTGGCAAACTACAGTAAATGATGGTATTTCTGTGTCTGTGAAAATCTTGTGCCAGACCTCCTTACGGTATTTAAGGGGCGACTACTCGTCACAAATTCGACCAAGTTCCTTTGACCTCTTACCGTGGTCGATTTGTGGACCTTTTAGTGGTCATATCATTTTGTGTGTTGTTGCGGACTCCATCTTCCGGAAAGATCGCACGCTTCGTTGCCTACTGATGGTAGGGCTTAAGGCCGGCCACCTGTCTGACCGTGGTCACGTGCTCCGTGTCCTTAGGATGCTGATTTCCGCGGGACACCAAAAAGCCTGATTGGATCCCATTGCACGTGCAAACGCCGGCCGTCAGTTACCAGGAGCCTCATGAGTTGTCGCCACACCCACTTCGCGTCTTGTTTTCTTTTCAATAAAATATCACAGCTGGAATTAACGGAATTACTGGTACCGTATTGTCAGGGTCGGTCTGGCGCTACCATGGCCGCCATTCCCGCCCGTGGTCTGATAAACGGGTTATTTCCTACATTAGCCGATTCTGTGCAAAATGGTCGCATCCTAATTTCTGCACGGCCAGTAGGGGCGCTGCTGTCGTCAGTGTTTAATTTGTTTTATGAAAGATGAAGGTCCGTAGACTGTTTAGGATTTGTCGTGGTTGTTACAAACCGACCGACCCTGGGGTCCGCGAAGGTAGGGTCGGACTGAGCTCTTGTGCAACCGAGAGACGAGCTAGAAAGCTGAAGATGCGGGCGGCCGTCCATCTTGTTTTTTTCTTCACTGAGATACAGGCAGAGGCGGAATCATTTTCATCGTAGACCCTCAGCAGTGCCGACAGAGTGGATCGGCGTCAGGGATCGGGGTCTCGGTTTTATTGGTGATGATTTCACGGTGCCAACTGGTAATGGCTCTCCAGACCCCGACGGCCCCTTAGTACGTGGTTAAGCCCACTGGTGCATGAAAGTCCACCATCTTCCTCAATAACCAAAGGTTTTCCACCACCCATGAAATAACAAAATCTACCTTCAGATCGCGACCCTCGCCCCCAGCTTGATGCTGCACCCCTAACCCCTCGTCGTCATAATTCATCAGGTCTCGCAATCATGTATTTTCATGTTAGTTTCCCAATTTCCCAGCTTCGCTCTCCCCCCATTAACTAAGGAAACCACAAAGCGGTTTACTCGTCAGTCAAGGCATTGACGTGACATCAACAGGAAAACTTAGTAGACTTAATTTGACCCTATAAATCGCAATTTGAATATTCTAGATGATGGATAACTTCTGGCTAAGGTTACAGGGGCAGATTAGCGACCCGCTCCGCTCTTCTGTGGCCGGAGTCCATCATACTTCCCATAACACGTGACCGACTCCGTTACCGTTCTGAAGCCCGGATTTCCGGGTTGACGACATAGATTTCAATAATCAAATGGATTTAGGTGAGGCTTAATATGGTTACCCAGGCACCTAGAGGGTTTCGCTTCAGTGGCACGGAAATGTCCTCGGGCTGAAATGAGAACGAGTCGGTTCTTAAACGTCCGCTGGTTGTGGAGGGAAGTGGAATCCTGGTTGTCCACACCTGTCGTTCTTAGGTCAGGTGATGGCAGTTAGGTCAGCGAGCAGAGAGAACATACAACAAACAACAGCACAGTCGCACATAACAGCAATTGTTCTCACCTGGCCAAAGAAGTAGCGGACAAATTACAGCGAACAGTGTTATCCACATTCCTCCTCCGACAAACAAACAATCACGGGTCACGTCGCTTCTATTTATATATTCTAAGCTGAGGTACCTATGAGGAATAAACTCGCCTCGGCCTACGTGAGCACATTGGAGATAGCTAACCCTTTACCTCCGACATGGGAATGAATAGTGTATGTAAAGCAGGTAGGTTACGGCCAGAGTCGTCATGGTCGTGTTTGATAAGCTTTCCCACGCTACACAGCCAATGGACCTTCCACGATCACGTGCTACGAGGGGTTAGTTCGTTAAACACGCGGTACTCGTTTATTACTGTCGTCCGTGTACACCTCTCCCTCTCGGGGAGACAGCTCGGCTGTCAGCCTGTCGTCCGTGTACACCTCTCCCTCTCGGGGAGACAGCTAAGCTGCCAGTCTGTCGTCCGTGTACACCTCTCCCTCTCGAGGAGACAGCTCGGCTGTCAGCCTGTCGTCGTGCGTGTACGCCTCTCCCTCTCGGTGAGACAGCTAAGCTGCCAGTCTGTCGTCCGTGTACACCTCTCCCTCTCGGGGAGACAGCTCGGCTGCCAGTCTGTCGTCCGTGTACACCTCTCCCTCTCGGTGAGACAGCTAAGCTGCCAGTCTGTCGTCCGTGTACACCTCTCCCTCTCGAGGAGACAGCTCGGCTGTCAGCCTGTCGTCCGTGTACGCCTCTCCCTCTCGGTGAGACAGCTAAGCTGCCAGTCTGTCGTCCGTGTACACCTCTCCCTCTCGGTGAGACAGCTAAGCTGCCAGTCTGTCGTCCGTGTACACCTCTCCCTCTCGGGGAGACAGCTCGGCTGTCAGTCTGTCGTCCGTGTACGCCTCTCCCTCTCGGTGAGACAGCTGAGCTGCCAGTCTGTCGCCCATGTACACCTCTCTCTCTCGGTGAGACAGCTCGGCTGCCAGTCTGTCGTCTCTATACGCCTCTCCCTCTCGGTGAGACAGCTCGGCTGTCAGCCTGTCGTCGGTATACACCGCACGGATCGTAATTCTCATGTGTTTTCCATTAGATGCTCTTTTGTATTTCTATCACTTGTGTAATCAGTGCCAAACTAATTAAAGAAATGTCTGTAGCGTTTCACTGTTATGGAGTCGAAAATAATTTTCTTGTTGTATGGAAAATAAAGGAATCCATCTTTCATGATGCTTAATCACTCAAGCAGCTCGTGTACCCTCAAGTTTTCCTTCGTAATAACGCGGATACAGGTTTCCACTGTGGTTAAATGAGGAAAACTACAGGAATCCGGTATTCCACGTTGTCGCCTCTGTATCTCCTGTACCCCATCACTACGATGAGACTCCAGTATCCTCCTCCTCTTATTAAGGTTTTCTCATTATGTGTATATTTCGCAATTGTGAATAAAAATATTAGGACCTGTTTTTGTTTTTTTCCAGACTTCTGTACATTTTCCCTTTATTCCCTTGGATTCCTTCAAGTTTTTGGAATCTTGTCCGTCTTCCATTACTCGTAAATTCTACTTTACCAAATATAAATCGTAAATTCTTTTTCCTTTAAGATGCGTGACAATGCGATATAATCCCTTTAATCTCTCACGTGCAGGAACTCATCCACGTATTGAATTTTCAGATACAGCAAAGAAACAAACATCGGTATTAGAATTATGCTTCCCAGTTTATAATGGAGAACACACAAAACTAGTTCTTAATATTTCAACATGGGTTTTGTTATAAAGTCCGTGAAACTAAAGTGGATCAGCAGAGCCGACCTGTCTCTCATGGTTGAATGGTTCTCCTTTGTCTGTTGGTGTCGCAGTTAGACAGAGAGCGAGAGGGAAGAAATGACGATAGCCTGGGTGGAGGGAGATGAGGCAAATTCCCTGTACACGGTGGAAATAAAACAAATGTTTTCGTGTCTGTTTTTATGACTGGAATTCGTGTAAAACTCCAAAGTCTGGGAGTGGTGTCGTATCTTCAGCCGTTTATTCAGGGCTGTCGGCCAGTGGAAGGTAAGTGGAGAACCCAGTGTAAATACCTGCAGCCAGGTGGTGAATAATCAAATACACCTGGAAACATACATATATAGGTATATATAATTTATTGGATGCTAATTAAACAATGAGCAAATATTTACTTAATTGTGCACCAACTTTTCTCTTTCCTCACTTGTCACAGATGTTTCCATGGAAACATGGACTTCCGGAAACACTGTGGATGGGCACCAAACTACACGAAGGTGGAAATCATATTTAATGAATGGACCGTATGAAGCAAGTTTATAATAAATGATTCCCCTGAGTAATAGTCTGACTTGAGTGGAAACAGTTGCCATGGCGAAATTGTCGCTATATTTCAGTTACAACGTTTGACTGCATTTCAATGTCTTTGTGTGTGTGGTAAAAAACATCTTAAAGGGAGACAACTACCTTTGCCTCAAAGTTCACCCAATAAAGAAGCTTTTTGATTCTGACGGATTAAGTTCAGTTTATGTTAAATAAAACAATTAATTTGGTATCAATCGCATGACCGATCCTACATATTTCTAGTTAAACTTTCCCTGTTATTTAGATCATCTACGAGTTTAATCGAGCTGTCAGCATTTTAAAACAAATTCCCCGCCACAGGGTTAGGGAGACAGAGGCGGATGTGAAAATGAGGAAAGTTTAGACTCCAATCGAACTTCGCCATCAGAGTGGAACGGACGGTTTATGGAGAAAATTACATCTGGGGACAGGGAGCCAGGCGACATGCGGACTGGGATAGAGCAGGGGCAGGTAACCACGGCTGACTGTCTTAGCAAATGACGGGAGGTAATTACCGCCACCTCTCATCATCAGCTCAAATATACATACATTCATCATCATCATTATTATTATTATTATTAATGTTATTACTATATTATTACTATATTAAATTATTATTATTCTAATGTTTGCAGATACTAGGTAGGTTTCGCATGGATCCTCTCCCGTCGATTTTCTGCCGGATGAACATTCGCCCGGTCACTTTGTTTCGCTAACACCGCCGGTGGCTCTCTGAAGAATCCCCTGAATACCGGGTGCTGTTAGGTGAGTACTGACTAACTCTATCTGCGGCCCCTTTAACACACACACACACACACACACGTGTATGTGTTTTTACCTACCTTCTGCCGCCTGTGGTGAGACTCTTTGTGCTGCCGGTGACATCTAACCGACCCCGGCTGCCCTGTATCCCCTGGCCCCAGTCCCGTCTGGCCAAAGGTGATCTTCCTTTGCAGGTCGCCCTGCTGTCAGCTCCCTCGACAGGGGGTTGGTCTGATCTGCTCTGCAGGCTGGCGATCACCTGTCGTTCTTCTTCGGCTGCGCTCGCACCTGTCAGCTGTTTGCAGGAACCTTGGTCCCCCTTTATGATTTCGTTGAATGTCAACAGCGGGTTTTGTCTAATATTAAGGGGCCAAAATTGGCAAAAGTATTCCAAAGGGGGCAAACAGTCAGCTCGTTCATTACATACGGTCCGACTGCGAATGCTGCCTTCTGTGCAGTAACTTACGGAATAAACGTTTTTTTTTCAAGTTATTTATTCATTTCCTGTGGTAGTGATCCCCTTTTATTCTTATGTTGAACCTAAATTAAAGTATTGTGTGTGTGAGGATGGGGGGGGGCTCAGTTAAATTAGTGCAGAGAGAGAGAGGCACCAAAATGGTATTTCTTAGTATAAAGGTCACAGGAAGTATGTCCTGTCTGTATCATAAAGAACTGGAAATATAATAGAACTTCGTTTTCCGTCCAGTTTCCATGGGCAGTGATGAAGACAGACATTGTGGGTGACATACGGTAGAGGGTACATTGCCCTAGTCTCAAGATGGATGTTCACTGTTGTTGTTATTATTGTAGATAGAGTAACAAATCTCTGTGTGTGAAGGAACGTTACTTTCAAATACTTACCGTTATCAGCCACACGAAGAATTTCAAGAGAAAAATACTTTGTACCTGAAGACGATAAAGATAATATGTGGAGTTCCTCAGGTCTTTCTTGTAGATGTTGTGGTGTGCGGCCAAAAATCTAAATCTGTGCAGTATTGACGTAGAGCTGGGTTAGCTTGCGAATAACGTGAAATTGATAAGCGGTCTGCCAACTTATAATGGGAATTCTGAAGGAATGGGTGAAATTACCTATGATTCCAAGTTTCACCTCTATTCTTTATTGGGTGACCAACTGTGACTGTTTGAAACTATAAAAAAACAGGCTCTTCATTTATGAGTGGGCCTGGCAGCCTAGTATCAGGTGGACACAACACTGAATATTGGGGGGGGGTCAGTTTACCACTAAACACTATGTTTTTAGGACGTTTTTTTCTCAGATAATTATGCAAAATGTTATTGAATAACACAATTTATTTCTTGCATTAATTTTTGCCTTTAAAAATTACTATAAAATTTTGAAATTTCAATCTTGTAAGAAATGATCTTTGGTAATACATTATATCTTGTGGTGTACAAGTACCAATCATGCAGTGGACTGAGTTGGAATGTTGTTTTTCAGTTTTAGTATGGTGGTGTTGAAATTTTTCCGGAGACCAGCCCAGAGTTCAGGAGCTCATGAAGTCTCTCTTGGGAAAATTTCCAGCGTTGTTGGAAAGAACCGCATCAAATATCTAGACACTGAAATTTGTTTTTATGTTTTGGTTGAATGTGAAGGTAAGTGCTGCGCTATAGTTTGGCCTTCTTGACTTGCATTGAGTAATAAGAGTAACCATTTAGAAATGAAAGAACCACATTTGAAATTTGAATTTATTTTTTTTTATCATCTACGATTACTCATACCAGAGTATAAGCCAAATGGTCAGACCTTCATGATAGTCAGGGCTTTTCAATCTGCCTGTGGGAGACAATGTTTTCAGCTATCTTCAGTTACTAATACTAGGGGTTCTTATTACAGATTGGCTAAGTTTCCAGCACAGTTAATTATCAGTAAATGTTTATTTACAATAATAGATCTGTTAATGAAGGGAGCAATTTAATGGTGGTGCCATTATCAATTTGAGAATTGTTTGGATGACCATTTCTTTTTCTTGGTGACTTCTTGTCTTTCTCTACTTAATAAAGTATTGGTTGTCATTGTAAATTGGCTACAGGATCACTTCAGTTTGACTAATTTTTCCTGTTTTGAATTAAAATTGTAAATTAATAGATTAAAAAGCAATTGTTAAGTAATTGAGAAAACAGATTTAAACATCTGTTTTTAAAGCCATTGCTTGATCAGGAGGAGGACTCTTCCTGTGTCAGCCAACCTGTATTGACAGCAGAAGAGAAGCATTTAATGTAGACAAGTGGCCAATAGTGAGATTTAGTTTTTGTTTCCACCACTTGACTTTTTCAGAGATCTCAGCAGCAGATGAGGAGAAATTTTTGTGGGTTTTCATGACACCGTTCCAAGCAGCCTCAATCAAAAGGCACAGTTTTTTTCAGGAAGAACCACAACAGGAGTTCTCACCTTCTTGAGATAGGTCCAAGGTGGGTAATGACAGTTACATGGGCAAAATGGTATATTGTTTCCAGATGCATTCCCAACCTAACACTCAGTGGTCAGGTATCAATTCAGGTTGTGACTGGTTGTGCCAATGAAAACTAGTAGTATTTTAATGTCTCATTGATTTGCTTTAAATAGCCTAACACTATCTTCCTCTACTTGCTGGAAATCGCATAAAGTTCCTTTGGTTTCTGGTCAGACCACAAAAATAATTAACTCAAATTTACTATGTTTTTTTACATGGATATTTTATTTTCCTTTGCTATTTTTTGTCTGTTAATAATTTATGTATTGACATGGATTAGCTCCCTTAGCACTGTCTGGAAACACTCATTCGCTGCCTATTCCTCATTTTTGTGTTCATGCTGTGAAGCCAAGGACTATCCTCGATGTAGAAAGTGGTGAGAAATTGATGTATCTGCATTAGAATTTCAGAGCTTTTGACTTTAAATACTAAGTTATACTTTTGACAGTTTAATGAAGCCTAAAAATCAGCCAATTATTCTTTATTTGCTAATTAATCAGCACTTCCCAAGTTATCATAGTAGAGTTGGGTTCCACATGATTTAAATACCTGTGTCGCCTTCTCTTCTATCCTTACAGACACAGGTAATGACTGTTCATGTTGTATTTTTCAGATCGATCTTAGAGAAGAAATGGTTCTCTACACCTTCACCATACCGTACATTTGAAAATACGGTGGTTTTAGGTTGCCGCATAACACAAAATAATAACCAGAAGCTAGATGGCTGCTTTAGACCGCTTTAAATGGTCAGATATAAAAGGCTTTTAGCGTTTTAGAGATGGTGGGTAGGTATGACTGCTGCTCGCACCTGGGGAAGTAAAATAACAAGGGAGACAACCTTTCTGGTTTGGATATACTTTGCTTTGTGGACTGGTCTTAAACTCTGGCACTATCCAATGATATGAAACATTGCCAACCATCATTAATACTGAAATCGTTTTACAAGATAATGGAAATTGATAGATCTAAGCCAAAGCCATCCCTCTTGCTGAAATGACCCAAATTGCAAAAAGAAAGTGATGCCAGCTCAGTAAGGTTGATATCCTGCATGGGCACACATCAAGAAACTGAAACAGCAATTTTTGACTGCATTCATCTGCCTCTTGTTACCAATGATCCCCTACAGACGTTCTGTCCCACTGCTTTACGTTCCATTCCTGCTGATGGTTGTTTAATTTACTTATGCATGTGTATTTTTTAAAATATTTATTTCAGACTGAATTTCTCAACACCATTTTCAACCAATGCTGTTTCCATCTGCCATTCCATTGGATTGAAGTATGTATCCCGGATTGAGTATTCAGTGAGGTACCTTTTAAAATCTTGCGGCAATGGACTGGAATTTTCAACAGATGAAATTAACAAAATTGCATCATTGCTACATGATCGGATGACCCAATGCATCTATGCCAAACCCATCGATAACTTTGATCCTAATGTAACAACAGACCCTGTGTTTGAAGTAGATGTTCAGGGAGAAGGTCGACTGGCTATGGAAAGGATCAACAAGAAACTAGGTAAATTCCTGTACACATTAGGCACATTTTTATTCAAGTTCCATTGAACGACAATTATTTTATTCTGCTTTTTTCTTATTCATTTAAAAGGGAATTCTTTAATTGATCATTTTTAAAAAATTAATTTCATTTCTATTCTTGTTAATGGTTTCTGGCTGAACACACAATATTCCAGGTTTCGCTGTGCTGTAGGTAACTTGAATGTTTGTCTTGTTGTTTCTACCCGTCAGCAGTTATACCTTCATTTGATGTTCAGCTGATGAATTCTCTGAGAACCATCAATACGGAGATCCACAGCCAGAGCTTCGGTGGTTGGTAGCGGACAAAGAGATTTGCAGATGTTCACCTCGCTACTCTGACTTTTGAGGAATTTTTGAAGAAATGCTTTGTTCTTTCCTTTATCTATTGAAAGAAAATTGTTTACCTGGCTGACAAACGGTTGGTTGTTCTGGACATTTCCTGTTTTAATTGAAATGTTATACGCAGGTTTGGCTTTTGATGACTGGGACCTTGAGTATTATTGCAAGTTGTTCAAAGAAAAGATTGGACGAAATCCCACCAGCATTGAATGCTTTGACCTCGCCCAGTCCAACAGGTGAGTTGTTCCCCTCCTATACCTTATGAACATTCGCATTACTTCTCCTGTGCATTATTTCCTCAAGTTTTCAGATTGGTCTCCAATTTTTCTTTTCTTATTTTTTTGGTTTTGTTCTTGGCCTGATTTGATCCCTGGAGCCCTCTCTTTATTATTGCCAAATGTATCACACTACATATTTTCTTAATGTTATAGTTAAATTATTATTAATAAAAAACAATACCTTTAAGGTTTTCTAACTAAATTATTTA
The DNA here is from genome assembly GCA_018389105.1 of Nautilus pompilius. NCBI lineage: Eukaryota > Metazoa > Mollusca > Cephalopoda > Nautilida > Nautilidae > Nautilus > Nautilus pompilius. The sequence goes on along the minus strand of JACATO010001847.1, from coordinate 269,686 downwards.
TTCTTATATCTAAGATTACTTTTCTTCAGAGCAGTGTTCTTATTTTCTTCTTAATATTAGAAATTTTCATTTTTAAAACCATAGAATTGAAAGTTCTGTACATCAGAGTTAATTTACAATTTATTTTTCTGTTCTGACAATTTTTTTTGTATTAATTGATTTCTGATTTCTCCTTCATTTCCAAACCACGTTACCTATAATATTTTGTTTTTTCAAAGGTGAGTGGTGACATCAGTTGAGCCGATCTTATTTGCATATTCAGTTTTCTTTCTTCTTTTCTTCCTTTGGAGTTTTTGACATTTGTCTTTCAAATTATTTGCTCATAGAATTTTTTATTTTAAACTTACTGTTTATTGAGGGTAAAGAATACTTAGCGATGGTGATGTGTATCACTTGGAGAGAAATTAGTGATTACTAATAATAATTAGCGCAGAGCATCACCACCTGTCAGGGTAAATAAATATCTCTCTGTTGATTGTTTTCTATATTTTGTGGCAGTTTTCCAACCTCTAATGCACTTAGTGTGTTGACCAGACATTCCATGGATGCTTCAAATCTACTTTGCATTTAATTAATTATTAATTCATTCCTTAACTAAATTCATCTTTTCCTTTATGTAATGCATTACGGCCAGTCTGGCCACTGGCCAACCATGTGTATCACAAAGAAAAACTGAAACTGTACACACACCCTTTTCAAGCCGGTTAGGTGACAGCCACCAGTCTATTTTGGTTTCATTATTATTTATTGATTAACATTTAGGTGTGTGATGAAATAGAAGACAAATAAATAGTTACTATCCTCAATTTTAGCATTTTTTCCAGCCTCTTCTACAGTTGGGTACCTCCAATCCAGCTCCTTTGGGGCTGAACAGCTGCTGAAGTACGGGCTCTAGATAACAATGTGGACTGAACAGTTGGTAACTTTTTCAGTGGAGTTTTCACACAGCTGTAAGAGCGCGCACCGTATTTTATGAGAGTTGAAAAAAAAACTGTTTATTACTGTACTTTTTTCTTTCTTCATAACGTGTTTTCTTCCTGACCAACCAGCAGCACTATGGGATGCTGGACTGGATGTAGTTGACTGTATCTTTATCTTATCCTCTCCGTGTATCTAACCAGTTCTTTTATTATCTGAATTCCTAGTGAACACAGCCGCCATTGGTTCTTCAAAGGGAGGCTGGTGGTGGATGGCGAGGAACACAAGCAGTCCCTGTTTGAAATGGTCATGGACACGCACAGGTTCAGCAATGGCAATAACGTCATCAAGTTTTCTGACAACAGCAGGTAACACCCACACCCAACCCACCTTTTATGGCACTGGTTCATCTGTCTGCCAACTATTATCCTCGGATAAGGTCTCGAACTGAGTGACCACCACTCTTACACTCCAGAGAGATCCTGTGTTGGCTTTTGTTCACATTACTGGTCTGAATCCTCCATGTCAACACCGCAACTTTGAAAACCGATACGGAAATGTTTTGTTGCTCTCTTTCTAGTGGAATAGAAGGGTTTGCTGTTAAAGTCCTGGTTCCCAGCCAGCCACGCCGCTCCAAGCCCCCTGGTCATGAAGGACGGTTGCCAGCGTCACATAATTTTCACAGCAGAAACTCACAATTTTCCAACAGGTGAACTTCACTTTGTCGACATTTTACCCGTGATAAAAGCTTTCTGTTTTGAAGCTTAACACTTTGTAATTTAATAGGGCAAATAACAGCGGGCATGGTAGTGAATTAACATTGTATTGTTATACATTGAGGGAAAAAAATGACATTACCGACTGCATGTGACTGCTTGTTTTTCTCTTTCCTTTTGTTAACACCATGTGATTTACTTTTTTTAGGACTGACCCGATCTATAAATTTATTGTGAAAAACAGTTTTACTTTTGGTGTCGAAATGGTCTCTGAAGCAACACAATAAGTTATTTAGCCATGCAATTTTCTATGATAGTTTGTAGGACACTGTGCATAATATTCATCAACCGTGAAATTAGAATTAATTGAAACATTACCAGATAATGGAGAAATGGTGTAAGGTATATCGCTGTTTGCTGAACGTGTTTAAAGGGTTTCTACCATTCTAGAATTGTGTGTAAAGCTACATTGTCAGTCAGCCAGTCTTTTCATCTTCACATCGTTGATTTCTCACTTTACTCTGTAGACAGCTTATTTTCCATTTAATTTACAGTTGTGAAAACTCCATGTAGAAACACAAATTTGCATTTTTCATTTTGAAAATCATTGTTTACTTTATATTTTGCCTTTTGTGAAAATTTCAGTAGTTGCCCATTTTTAAGAGAGAAGTCAGTTTTTTCTCAGCCATCCCTTCTCATCTTAGAGAGATGAACACAGATTTGCTCTGTTTACAACACAAATGCACCACAAGGCATAAAATGCTTTTCCTTCCACTCACATGGCTCTGCAGTGGGATTTACATTGTTTCAGCTTATTCACTTACTTTCTACAATATCCTGGATGGTTGTTATGGCACCTGGGAAGCATGCAAAAGTCGGTCTTAAGGGGGTCTCACTCTGTCGTGAAACATGAAGAAGGTACCAAGCATAGTAAAAATACTTTATTTAAAATTGTTATAAATCCTTGGAGATGCTTGTGGCTAGATGCAGATACAGATAATTTCAAAATTTCTTGCTTGCTTATCGTTGTTTAAAGGGTGGGTTCTTTTCTCTCAACACCTTATGTGATAATTTTTATTTAGTCATTCAATCTCTTCTGACTTTCACTTCTGTGTCTTCAAGATGCATAAACCCTGCAATAGCAGTTATTTGGGAACTGGCTTTGTTATATAGAAATACCCCTTATCTCAGGACAGGCATCTTTCTAACTTTCCACCGTTATCCGTCCTTGTACACCAAACAGTGCCCCACCATCACCTTGAAATAGTGGATGTGCTTGTGGCATGCACCACCCAATATGTACTAGGTAAATACTCTGTTTTTATATGGTACACCAGGTGCCTTCTGAAGCAGTGGTATTCAGTAAGAAAAGAGTTGATTTCTTTAAGGTGCCAGTGACTGCCTGTTTTAACTGAAACACCTCAACACCTTTCTGCTTCACAGGTGTGGCTCCTTTTCCCGGAGCTACTACTGGAACAGGTGGGAGGATTCGAGACATTCACTGCACTGGAAAAGGTGCACATGTTGTGGCTGGAACTGCTGGATACAGTTTTGGAAACCTCAATATCCCGGGTATAGACAAACACAAATTCTACTCAGCTTAAGAATCTATGACAATAGTGAGGGAAAAACAAAAACAAATTACATACGGAGCAGCCTCTTGATAACTTGATGTTGGATACCTCAAACACCCTGTCTAACTTTAAACGACACGCAGATACCACCAGAATGTCTGTCACATTATAAAAACTGCAGATAACTTGTCCTTGTTGCATAAATCTTAACAGATCTTTTGTTTAGTCCCTTGAAGTGCAGTTGGATGTTAATTGAAGTTTGTCAGCTGACAGTGGATGATTGATTTTTTGATTGCTATTTGCTGTGCATTTATTAAGAAACCATGAATTCTTTTCCTAAGCCGTTGATCATCCAAGACAATAGCTACTTTACTGGTTTACTGTCAGATAATGAAAGAATATTGAACATTTGATATATGATCAAAAGAAATAAGAAATCACAGTTTATTCTCTCATGAATTGGTTAAAGCCAATTTACTACTGCTTAATGGATTAGGATTGATTTTGGAATTTACAAGGAAGATCCCATTAATCCAGCATCAAACGGATTTTTTCCTCCAAAATTTAGTTCCCATCAATCAAATTGGGTGAACTTTAAAACAAAACGATATAATTATCTCCCTCTATGGTTTATTTAGTCCCCCCCTTCCTTTGCTATTCCAGGTTATCACCTGCCCTGGGAGATGATCAATTTCAGTATCCAAACAACTTTGCACAGCCAGTCGAGGTAGCAGTGGAAGCCAGTAATGGGGCATCTGACTACGGAAACAAGTTTGGAGAACCGGTCTTGGCTGGTTTTGCTCGATCCTTTGGGCTGCAGTTGCCGACTGGAGAACGACGGGAGTTCGTGAAGCCGATAATGTTCAGTGGCGGAGTGGGCATGCTTGAAGGCAGTCATGTGAGGAAGGCAAAGGCAGAGAAAGGTAAGGGAGGGGAAGAAATTAGATTTTGGAGAATCTATGACTCCTGTTTGAAAGTAGCAAGTAGTCTGTCAGCATTGCTTAAATATTTCTAGAGAATGCAGGGAGAATTGGCCATCTTTGTAGAATTACAGTGGCAGGCACGGACCAAGTGCATTTTGTTTGTTTTGAACTCAGTTAGCATTGTTAACAGTCCAATGAGATCGTTTTGTTGATTCCAATTGGATTGTCTTTTCAGATGCTGGTTCCAGTGTAGATGGATGCTCCAACTCTTCTTTTGTTGTTTAATGCCAGTGTCGGCACTTATTCTTGTGATTTCTCTAGGCATGAAGGTTGTGAAGGTGGGTGGACCAGCGTATCGGATTGGTGTTGGCGGTGGGGCAGCATCCTCTGTCGAGGTGCAGGGTAATAATCGCAGTGAGCTAGACTTTAGAGCAGTTCAGCGAGGAGATGCAGAGATGGAGCAAAGCTGAACCGCGTCATCAGAGCTTGCGTGGAACTGTTTGACAGGAATCCAATCTGCAGCATTCATGACCAGGGATCTGGTGGAAATGGTAATTAAACATTTGTCTGGCCTTGTGGTTTTTCTTCTTTCTTCTCCTATAATGGGTGTGTTTTACAGGTGACAATATATTCATTATGATATGAACTGTTAGTTTTCAAATAAATCAGATAGATGTGATTATTTGCTTGAATGAGTCCAGCTTGATTACTCCAATAGTGCAGTTATCAATGTTAAAAATCATGCAACAACAATGCAGTCTTGGCACTTGCATGTTGTTCTCTTTTACCCCTATGTTTTTATTCAGAGCAGGTATAGTTTATCCTTAGACCTTTTAAGGGTTATGATTGTCAACCTTGTTTTTAAATCTAAGCTTAGTTTTTACATTTTTTTTATTGTACATGGACATCCTTAGGTATATTTTATGTTTTGATTTTTCTTTTCTTTTATTTCTGTTCTTTTATACTCTGTTTTACTACATTTTATTTTCATTTCATTCACATTATCTGGTTTTATTTGTTATCATATATTTATAAGTTTTGAGATTTACAGCATTCAAGCAACTCTAGTTCATGGTAGCCATATTGAATTATCAAACTAAATTCATATGTCTGCATTTTCAATGGTTTGGTTGTAAACAGCAGTCAGATTAAATCAGATAATGGACTAGATTTAATCTGGATTGGACCTGTGAAGGTTCTCCATTTTTCAACTGAATGCAGTTTTGCTTTTTGAGTTAATTTTAACAAAGTCACTTTACCTGTAGGCAATGTCTTGAAAGAGATTGTGGAGCCTGCTGGAGCCATCATACATGCCAAAAACTTCCAGCTGGCTGATCCCACCTTGAGCATTCTTGAGCTGTGGGGAGCAGAGTACCAGGAGAGCAACGCCTTGCTTACCCACCCGGAGAATGAGAAGCTGCTAAGTGAAATAGGCCAAAGGGAACGATGTCCAGTCTGCTTCGTCGGATCTGTGACTGGAGATGCAAAGGTAAATTAGAAATAATAATAAGAGAATACTAAACTTGTTATTGGTTAAAACCTCTAAAAGGGGGAGACCTTGACTTTTTTTTTTTTAGGGAAAATCTTTTATTGGTATTTTTAAAATATTAGGAAATGTAAAAATGATTGTACAGTAAGTATAAACAAATTGGATATTTTAGTCAGAAACGATACGAGTTAGCTCCCTTCTTTCCAGTACAATTTAATGGGTTTAACTCTTAGACCAGGGGTCGGCAATTGGCGGTCCGCAGGCCAAATCCAGCCCGCGAGCCCCTCTGGTCCGGCCCGCGGGCAGTCTTTTCTTTAAAAAGTCGTCATTCGTCATTTCTAAAAATAGTTAACCAACACACTAATGCTATAGGAAACTCGGTAAAGAGCGCGCAATTCACCGATATCAGCCATTCATTTTTGTCAAGATCGATGCCAGTGCAGGTGAATAAGAAAGTGCTTCATATTTATCGCAGGCGAGCTGGCAAGATGAAGTTCTTTTCATTGCCCTTTGACATTGTTGTAGACGATGCCTCTAGTGATCTCCAAATGGAGCTTATTGAGTTGCAGAGAGATGACCAGCTTCGTTCTCGCTTCTCTTCATTGCATCCTGCCACTTTCTTCAGGGATGTTATGCTTCCCAGTGGTCGCTTTCCTGGAATCGTGGGCCTGGTTCGTGTCATCATGTCAATGTTTGGGTCGACCTATAGTTGTGAACAATTATTTTCTCAAATGAAGCTCGCCAAGAACCTCCTTCGTGCACAGTTGACTGATAGTCACCTCAATGATATCCTTGCTTTGAAATCTTGTAGCATTTCACCAGATATTTCATCTCTCTGTTCACAGCGAAAGCACCATCATGTTTATCATTGTATTAAGAAGGCTGATACGCTGTAGTAAAGCAATAAATATATTTGTGCATTTATAAGTGTCCTTGTTTTTACTCTGGCCTGCGAGGTGATCTTGGGCCCATAATCTGCCACCCGATGTCTGAGAAATTGCTGACCTGTGTCTTAGACCCATTAACCCCTTAAGTGCGAGATTAAATATTTGTTAGTACCCACCCAGTGCAGAAGATATTCTTGAAAAGAGCTTGTTTTCACTCTTAGCAATGTTAATGTCATATACTGTGTCTTGGTTCTGAATAATGTATGTGAAATATTATAGAACACTTACAAACAGTGTCCTAAATCACATAAAGAGTAAGAAAAGATCACCTTTTCATGTGTAAACTGTTTCACTATATCGCCCTGACTTTATATTTCAAAACTGTATGGTAAATTTCAATTCATGATGAGGAACAGAGAGGCTTGTTGCACACCCTAAAATGGTACACAGTTTCTTTCCTTTTATCCTTACTGAAGCAGACTTGACATCTGCAAGTAGGCTTCTCCTTTTTTTATGGTAGGTGGTATGAAACTAGGATAATGGCAGGCAGTGAGGCGTACAGGAGAGTGTCCCCCCATTGATGGTTGCCCTTTTTGTTTTGGCTCCTTTTCCTTGTGATACTTCTCCAACAGCCTCCCAACTAATTTCAGTGTGATGTCTAACCTGCTTAGAGTCCCACCCTGTTTCTTGTATAGAGTGTAGGAATTTAGTGCAGCCATGTCCATATGTGGCAAAATTGCTTCTGATAGTACTTTTTCTCCTGCTTCCTTGCACTCAGCTAGGAGGACAAAAGGCATCACTCAAGTCAACACCTACTATTGTATCATGGTAGTCAACACATACCTTTGGTTTCACCTTACTTGTATTCCTATTTCTAACTTCTACAGTTGTAGCTTCATTACGGGTGCTAAGCAAATGCACATCTTTCTTATTTCTCCATTTTAGAACCATAAGTTTGCCATGATACACTGATGCACCTTTTTGAAGTTTCTTGGAGGTCAGTTCCTTCATAACCTCATGCCTATTTGCTCTGAGAGCTCCTAAAGCATCAGTCTTATGTTCACACAACTTTTCATAGAGGGTGGGAAAACTAAAAAACTTATTCATATTTGTGAAATAGTCTTTTGAGAAGAGAATGGGCAAGGGAGAGCTTGACTTTCCTTCACATTAGCTGCTCATTTGCATATTCATTCTCGAAATTTTGTACCAACTCCTGTGTAGACAAAATAGTCCTATGTATACCCTGATGTAGATTCACATATGACTTTATTCCAAACCGACACCTTTGATTCAAGTAGCAGGAAACTATTCGATCGTTACAAAAGTTTTGTCAGTTTTTATATTATGTTAATTTGAGGTTCATTTTTTGCATGCTTATGAAGGTGTACGTATATAAGTTATATATCGTTTTGTAGCGTGTGCTTTGGCATATATTACACAAAACCCACCTTTTTGAAAATCATAAAAGGTTCTGAGTGAAGCACAGATAAAAAAGATTTTCGTGCCATTTTTCTTCACGAGTTCAAACCAGGACACAAAGCGAGTGAGGCAACTCGTAACATCAAGCAAGTATGGGGCGAGGACACAATGAATGAGTGCACAGTACAACGATGGTTTGCAAAGTTTCAATCAGGAGATGTGAACCTCGAAGATAAAGAACGTAGTGGACGTCCTTCCAGCTGTGATGACGATGGTCTGAAAGCCTCAGATGAAGCTGATCCAAGAAAAATTGAGAGAACTTGCTGGAGAGCTTGATGTAAGCACTGCAACTGTTTCCCGGCATCTTGACGCAGTCGGCCAGATGTAAAAGTGTAACAAGTGGGTGCCTCATGAGTTGAATGAACAACAACAAATTCATCCGTTGGAGATCAGATCTGATCTTAGCTTGTCATAAGGAACAAGAACGACCCATTTCTTGACTGAATCAATTATGTGATCCTATACAACAATCGCAGATAATCAGCACCCTGGCTCAACAGACACAAAGTGCCTAAACACATTTCAAACCCAACCTCCACCCAGAGAAGGTCATTGTCACTGTCTGGTTGATTACAACTGGTGTCATCCACTATAACTTCTTACAACCTGGCAAAACCATCACAGCTGAAAGGTGCTGTCATGAATTAAATGTTGTTCATCAGTCACTCTCCCAATGAGAACTGCCATTGGTGAATCAAAGAGGCCCAGTCCTGCTCCACGACAATGCTCGTCCTCATGTTGCAAAAGTGACTCTTCAGAAACTGAACACGTTGGAGTACAAAGTTCTCCCTCCCCAGCTTATTCACCAGACCTTTCTCCCACAGAGTAAGACCTTTTCAAACACCATGACAGCTTCCTCCATATGAAATCCTTCTCCTTCCAACAGTTTAGCAACTCCAGAAATCCAGATATTTTTCAAAATGGTATAAATGCACTTGTAACTCATTGGCAGAAGTGTATTGATTGTAATGGAACTGACTTTGATTAACAAACTTCACATTCAGCAACGATATGAAGTCTCATTGTTGCGGTAAACAAACCAACAAAACTTTTGTAACAACCTAATAGTTTAGTACCAAAATTCTTGTACACTTTCCTGCCATGTTAATTTAGCCATCTAATAAATGAATGTATTTCATTGAATTTTGCATATTTTACATGATTGCTGTCTAGGTGAGCAGATAACCAGTGTGCACTATCACTGTCCCAAAAATAGGTGGATTCCTCAATATTTCTCCATTTATGGAAATTATGTTATAGACTGTTCTTGGACAGATTGCCAAAAAAATTGACATTTGTCACGGATCTGCTGTGCTCAATATTATTATGAGGTTAACCGAGGCAAAGGTCACTACTACAGCCACGTGACCTGTCAGGATTCAACAATGACACCATGGCAGAAATATGCTACCATTACTTACCACAACTGGTCTCAAGGTCTTGCTGACATTGTCCATGCAACATAAATGAGCTAAAGGATGGTAATCTCCACTGACTTAGCTACAAAGGTGGTGTGGCACATAAGAAACCCCTTCTGTCTAATGTGAATAAAAACACTTGGAAAAATCTGGATGGATGGGCGTCTGGAAAGCTTCTTGAGCATTTGTTGGATTTACTTTTTTCTGAGTTTGAGTCTGAGCAATTTGTTTTGGAGGCCACACCTGGGTTTTAAGATTAATAAAACCTTTTAACCCCATTGTCTTCAACCCGTAGTTGAGTATGGAGGCAGAATCTGGTGTTTTGGAAGAACAGAATTTGTGTTTGTCAAAGAATGTGTAAATTCTGTTGGGTGCATCATCATTTTATTTACACACCTATCAATATACTAGTACAGTTTATGGAGATTTGATGATCATGTTGTTCAGGAGGGAAATGCTAAATGCCACGTCTCTCATGACCAGGGTCTGGGAGAGGAACCAAGGCATTTATCTTCTTTCCTGGGCACCACAAAACCCTGATGTGAATATGATCGAGCATCCATGGGAGATAATCTAAACCATCAGCTGAACCAATGTGTCCACATCTTGCCAATATGATGGACTTATAGGAAGGGCTCATATTGATTTGTAGGAACTGGACCAGACTGTGATAGAAAATCTTACTGATTTAATGCCAGACATAGCCAAATACTAACATAGCATATTTCTATAACAACAGGCAGCCTAAGTATTATGACAGGGTACTGTATAAGTCCTGAGTGCTTCCTGTCTTAAAATAAACTAAACCAAAGTTGGATTTCTTGTTTTGGAGGGAAACTAAAGCAGTCTTCAAAAAATGGGTGGGTTGGGGGGGGTGGAAGGAATGCACTTCTGTAATGAACTTGTAAACAACGATCTAAACAATCTAACAAAAAGAAACCAATATTTTGGTTTATTTCCCAATGTTATGTTTTCTGTAATCTTAGGTTTCCATTTTTATCTGTATGATACACAACCTATAGGGAAATGTTCTCATGGGGCCCCTTAAAAACACTGAAATCTGTAATTGTACGCACATTAAAATTTTCTTTAATAAATATTGGCCAAACATTTCTTTTTAATTTAGATCCGACTGGAAGATTTTGCCGAGACCAACTCAGCAGAGTGCGGGTCAGGTCGTCTCTACCCAGTTGACCTTGAACTTGAACACGTTCTAGGCTCAATGCCTAGAAAGGTTTGTACGATGGTGGAAACTAAAACACACACACATATTTATATATATATATACCTGTGCCTTCTAAGATTGAATTAATTCAAAGTGTTGACGTAAGTTAAATGTTTTTATATTCGTGTTTTTCTAGATTAACTGATGTTGTTGTTGTTGTTTTTACTGGATGCTGAAGGTTCTTTTCCTCTCTCACTTCAAACACACTCTGTATACATGGCTTCAGAACTATGTCGGCCTGTCCAGTCAGGAGAGTGTCGGTGTTGGCAAGTGGCTGTGCGGTTGTTGTGAGTGATCCCTATCCACACCAGGATGCTTCATTCTCTGGATCTCGGCAGAGAACGCCCTGGCACCTGTAACCCTGCTCCCCACTGTTTGTTAGCACTTTGTCCTTTTTTTTTGTTTGTTTGTTTTTGTTTTTTTTAAAACATGGATGAGAACCCTGAACTTATCCGTCCCTTTGCTTGAGATGGTCGATCTTTGCACGCCTGTAGGACCCTGGTGGTGGTGTTACGGTCTGGTCGACATGTTTTGGGTGTGCATTGAAACTACTCAGATCAGCTGGCCGTTGTGAAAAGTGATCAGTTTTACGTAACGATCCAGCACGTTCTTGAAAATGCGTATCCAGGTCTGGATTCATCTGCGCTATTTCGTGGTTGTTTGCGCAACTATTCACCATCCTCGTTTTTTTTATTGGTGTGTACTTTTCCAGCATTAAATGTAATATGTTGTAGCAACGTTAAGAAACGAGAATAAAGTCCATTATGTGCTTAGGTAGTACTGGTGGATGGTTGAATGCATGGTGTGTCTGATGTCTGCGGGTTCACTTCCTTATTTGGGAGCAGACCTGGTTCAGAGAACCTCCCAAAACCTAGAGAGTGCAAAGCTTGTTCTGACATCAGCTGTTTGGCTCGGGCATCTTGAGAAGAAGGTCTGTTTAGGTGTGCGCTCTGTTGACTTGCTGTAGACATTTCTGTATCTAGATCAATGCAATTGGTTGGAGCTCATCCTGAAACTTGGACCTGTCGGTTTCTTGGGACTAAGAATAAACCTTGATGATGGAGATGGGAAAGATCATCAAAACATCATTTCTACTAACGTGGTGGCAAAAATATTCCTGAGTTAATTGTCTAGTTTCTGCAAGTAGCACATCACTAATAGTTAATCTCGTAGTTTAAGGTCAGAGATTTGTACAGGCCGTCTGTTCCTAAGAGTGATCTTCTCTATCTTTGCTGGTGATGTATTAGACTTGGTGTGAGCAGTGTTACAGGCGAAGAGAACAGACCACTGGAATACTGTACTAACTAGCAATATTTTCTTGTATCGTTATCTTAAATTTTGTTCTTTTACCTCTGTGTTTTTATTCTGGATTTTATTTCAGGGAAAATTTGCCTATTGTTGTCTTTATTTGTGTTTATGAAACTAGAAGTAGGTAATAGTTGTGTAACTCCCATTTAATAGAAGAGAGTCAGACAGATGGTGGGCCAGCTTTAAACTTAAGAAAGATTAGTATCTGATGCTGCTCAGTCTTTTGTTCTCTGTCTTCGGCCACTATATTAGCAGTTGCTGGTTTGGTGGCCCCTTAAGAATCCACATTTTCCTTTATTTACTTTTTTCAGGTGTTCAAGTTGGATCGTGTCAAAGTAGAGCTCCCTCAGCTAAAGCTTCCTGATGCACTCACAGTCAGAGCTGCTCTGGACCGTGTGCTGAGGCTGCCATCAGTGGCCAGCAAGCGTTACCTCACCAACAAGGTAAAAACAAGAGATTAAAGCCATTGGTTGACCAGGACTGCTAATAATTTTCAGCTTGCTGGCCAAGGCTGGTAGCAAACTCATTTCTCTATCAACACCAGTCAAAATTTATACAGGTGTAAGTTAACAATATAGAAGGTGTTACTCATCATAAACCATATCTGCCAGAAATTTCTAAGCTACTGGTCAGGACTCAGTCTTGGCATTCATTTTTATATTTCCTTTAATCATTAACCAACCTGTGGTACATTTGCAGCCCACTACCCTTCAAACCTGTATTAAGCTCAAGTTCAATCATAGGGGCTATGACACACACACTACCTTTCTCATTAATATAATCTTCTGTAACAGCAAACCCTTTATTGCTCAAACCCCATGCCTTGCATTACAGCTATATTTGACTAAATCTACTACTAGCTTAGAACAAATAAATACTAACTAGAGGTTCTTGGGGATGCACCCTGGGTAGTATGAGTAAGGTAAAAACTAATAGGAGTGTATTGAGGGTTAATAATATGCTAATTAACTAAGATATGTGAACTTTTTTTTTTAAAAAAAAAATATACATATATATATATAGGAAAATCCAGTGGTTGTGTATAATGTTTCTTTTGTTTAAGGTGGACCGATCAGTCACTGGTCTTGTTGCTCAGCAACAGTGCGTTGGACCACTTCATACCCCGCTGGCAGATGTAGCGGTCACCGCACTGACATACTTCGATACGGTAAGTCACAAGTGTGGAATGCTATTCTCTCCAAATGTCAAAAAGAGATTCTCTTGGTGGGAAACTCTTCAGAATGAAGTTACACGTTCGTTCTTTCTGGGTATTTCAAAGGCAAATTTTATTTGTCCTGTCCTGTGCGAACCGCCCAAAGCTGCCCTGGGCCAAACTGGCTGAAAACCGTCAGCCGTTGAAGAGTCGTTGAATGGCCAATTCCGCCTGCACCACAGACAACACACGCAGGAGGATGCTGGTCTTCCTTATCACTTCTCCTGCGTGCATCTAGTGCTTCGTTTTCCCCTGAAAGTGACTTTAGAACTATGGGCATTTACCAGGTTGCTTCATTGACTTGCCATGTGATGGAATCCAACATTGGATCTTCTCCTCCCAGTGATGTAGACGCCTTAAATGTGCATGCCTCAGATCTCTCATCATTTAGTTGGTCGGGCAGAGGTGGAGAAACATCAGGGAACATGTCGGAGGTTGTGGAGTCTTGTGGCTAATCAACGCTCCAGCGTTTTTGCAATCTGTCAGACGCAAGGACAATGGATTTATTCTGTCAGCTGCTACCAGGGGATTTCTTTCACCAAGAAGGGTGGGGCGGTGGGCAGACAAGCTGTGCTAAGAACACCCTGACACACGCCACCAGGGAGGAAAGCTGCTTTTACTCTGTGAAAACAAGCGAGTAATTTTTACTTTCTGCACTCTGAATTAAATATTTTCTTTTATTTTCTTGACATTTTTCCTTTGGATTACTGGACCCTGTGCGCACCAAGTCGTTTGTGCTATTTGCGTCATTCCACGTCGTCTTGGTGCATTTTGTGCAGCCATCTTGGAAATTGTCTGAACATTTGTGCGTGTAAAATATTGCACTGTCTGACCAGAAAAGAGTAAAAAAAAAATCATATTGGTGTTTAAAGCTTTCCCGTGTTGTAAAGACATGTACTAAATATCTTCAGGCTGTTTTGATAAAATTAAAATATCACTTTCCAGGTTTAGTGGAAGTGATAGAAAGTGATTGTGGTTCCAGAGCTTAGTCCAGTATGAGTGGATAATGTCTAACAGGCCTCAGTTTCAGGGCTTAGCTGGCTGCTGCTCCTACAATTAGTCAACAGTCTGTGGCTAATGTCCAAAGTGTCATTCCACAGCAGTTTGACATCCTTTAACTGGCAGCCATGGAGTAGGTACTTGCACTTGCTCATGAATAGTTTACGTAAATCTGAATCAGGCACGGGATGGGAAAAGTGAGATTCTGCCAGACGTATTAAGAAGTTAGAGTGCACGGCTACCACTGGCTACGACGATCTGCATGAGTGTGTCGGGACTGAGCATGGAGGAAAAGACGGAACGTTGTTTCAGTTGAAATGGGAAAAAGAAAATAAAAAAGATGAGGCTCATATCTTGCGAAATGTTTTCCACCCATAAAAAAGTTTTTGGGAGACATTCAGGATCTCTGGGGCAGGTGTTGACTGAGGAAGGGGTGGTCCGTGCAATGTTGCGGCAGTTTTTAGGTCAGGACTACTGAAAAAAAAAAAGAACATTAAAATCAGCTCTATGTGCGATATTAATTGAGCATTTGTAGTGAGTCTGTTGGCGATTAATAAGGTTCCCAAGGAGGAAAACTCATTCTGGGTGGCAGTTATTCTCAGGGGACCAAGGCTATAGAAAATGCAATTGCACAGAGGAATATGTGATCAAGTGTAATTGCAAGTCGGCTGGTGTGCTTTCTCTCATTCAAAATGTCATTCAAGCTTGTCTTACTGCAGCAGATAGAATCAGATTACCTTAAATTGGGATCCCTTTGGCTGTTGGTAGTACTTTTATTTTAAGCCATGATTATCAGGATATTTTGGGATAATTGTTGCTTAAGTTTGCCCTATCCAATAGATATATTTTTCTACTTCAGTTTCAGTAAGTAGAACTAAATATTAACGTGATGTGTGCTGCAGCTCCTAGTAAAATGTTGTTTGATGATGTGATTTTAAAAATATGAAAATAAAGCTGCTAGATACAGTGGCTTCAACAATTAATTTGTTTCTGTTCCTTTTCAATACTTAGCCTGTGGCTTTTCTGGAGACTAGCTGGCTAATATTTAACATTCTACCTAAGTTATTACTCACTAAGGCTGTGCCAATGTCTATCTTTCTTTGTGTTGATATCAGCCTTGGCGACCCAGCAAGTTAATATGTATACAGTCAAGAGTTATTTGGAACCTCCTCTAGAAGTACTTGGGAAATCTCCACTGGGGATTTTCTGTTCAGCTGTGAGAGGAAACTGGAGAGTGTGTGGAGGAAAACCAACATAGATGGACTGTACAGAAAAGGCAAAAAGAAACAGTGCTGCAGGAAGTCACCAAACCAAGTCAAATTCTGCCAGACCTCTATCCACAGCTGGCAATATTAGCCAGCTAATCTTAAGAGTTGTTGGCCTTTACTGATAACATAAATGTGTGGTTGTAGTGGCTTAGACAGGCATAAGAAAACTTGAGTGAGCTTCCCTTATTCAAATGAACGCTGTATCTGTGCGAACTAAATGGAAATTCAAATGTCTAGATTTTGACTTTTATACAATGCTAAACTGAACTGGCACTTTTCTAATAAACACATTTTTTTTAAATTCTCTACCTTGATTTGAATATTTATTGTGTTTTTTGAATTTCTGAATGAATAGCATTTCTCATACTTATATATAGTTTGCATTGTTTACTTTAAAGTAAAATTTGAAAACAGGTTTTGTTTTCTTTTCTCTATTTTTAGAATTTAATTCTTTATTTTGAAAAAAATAAATATATACACAAAAAAATATTTCAGGTTGGATCTGCTACTGCCATAGGGGAACAACCAGTCAAAGGCCTCGTTGATCCTTGCTGCGGAGCTAGAATGTCAGTTGGAGAGGCTCTTACTAACCTGGTATTCGCAAGAATCACAGCTTTGGAAGTTTGTAATTTTATTAAAACACTACTTTTGTTTTATTTAATTTGTACCTGTGGAAGTAGGCAAATGGAGAAGAGCTGAAGATTGGGTTCTTCTCCCTAACAAAATGTTAATTTGGTCAATTATTCAAACATTTCATGGAAATAACTCCATAGTTAAGTAGATTATGAAAAATAATACATTTTATATGGAATAAATATCTTTTTATTTGTGGATTGTTTGCTTGTTAGAAAATTTAAATTACTAGTGAGTTGTGCCATCAGCTGAAATGTGAATAAGGGATTATATGTGACCTTATAGTAGCCCTGGGGCTATTAAACGATTTCTTTGTTTAACAACCCAAAGGCCACTATAAGAATAAAAGGGCTTCTGTGAGGCCAGATATCTTCAACTGCTGTTTGTTTTTTCTTTTTAGCAGATAGACAAATGTGCAGTACTCTGCTCTTTATTTCTACAGGATGTAAAATGCAGTGGAAACTGGATGTGGCCAGCTAAACTTCCCGGTGAAGGAGTGGGTTTGTTTGATGCCTGTAAAGCAATGTGCAGCGTCATGGAAACTCTTGGTATTGCAGTGGATGGTGGGAAGGACTCCTTGAGCATGGCCGCTCGTGTGGGGTCAGAGACGGTCAAGGCTCCAGGTAGGTCGTTCATTAACCCAGATGATGATAGTTTTCTTTCCTTGAGAAACTGGCCCCATTTGTAAGTTATTGAAAGAAAGCAAAACAGTGATGTGAGTTACCTCCTCTTTAAATTGCTAGCAGTCCTTAGCAAGTGAGTGTGTGAAGTACTGTGGTTATAGACAAAGCCTTTATATCCTCCTAAAACTGCATTAATTGAAACATAACTTTATGTATTTAGGTTTTAAAAAATTTAATTAAATTAATGAAAATCAGATATTTCCTAATCTTGCTTATGAATAGCTCTCTGAAGATCTACTTTCTTCTTGCTTTGTTAATAATTTTCACCTATCTTAAAATGCAGTGGACAATTTAAAAGTGGCTGATACTCATGACAGATTGTCTGATGGGACTTTACCTCAGAAAGGTAATTCACATGTTGAGTAATTTGCCTGATGAGTTTGTACACACATTTAGATGGAAGAAAATCAGACATGTTGGCAAACAGTTCATTAATATGTAATCGTGGTATACTTAGTTTTAGCTGTTCAAAAAAAGAAAAGAAAAAGCTATGCAGATCTGGATTATTTCTAGCGGCTATTTTTGGCTCTAAGAATAGCATTGTGGTGTCTGAATGGACTCTGACCTCTGTCTGTGAAAGTGGTTTTTGTCATCTTCACTTTCCATTGAATATTCGTTAATTTAATAACAATGTTGCATCAACTGCTACAGCTTTGTTAAACAAATTTTAACATTTCATTATTAATTGAAAAATTCTCTTGGCTCCTCACCTTTCTCTTGGTTCCAAGCTCAAAATTTGGTTGCAACCAAATGAAATTTCTGGCCACCATCTTTCTTTTCTTGTACGGCCACAGAGCGTTGGATATAATAACATGTGTGCTCATGTGTGTATCCATTTAATTTTCTTCCAGTTTAGATGAAGATGTGAGAATACATTTTCCAAAAAAAATAGAAAGCTGACTTTTTTTTCATTTAGTCCTCTCTTTAAACGATGAATGCTTTGTTGGTAGGTACTTCTGGAAAACATACTAAACCAGCTACAGCTGTTTCGCACTTCGATCTTTCTTATGCCATTGTTCTAGCATTCCTTTGTATATAGATATGCTAACATCAGTCCAGCTATTCTTATTTAATTTCTTATCATGCAATTAAGAAAAAAAGAACAAAAAAAGCCTTCCATGTGGCGGGGGGAGGCTCCCCCAAGATGTATAAGGGAGATAACTTGTCAGTTTTTTTTTTTTTAAGCAATTTTGGTGAGTTTATTAGGCAATTTAAAAGAAAAAAAATCAGAAAAAAAAGTAGTTAAAGATAAAAAATGGACTTAAAGATTATTGAGAATGCAAGAATACAGCATGTGGCTCTTTTTGTTTTATTGTTCACAGGAACTTTGGTAGTGTCTGTGTACGCTCCGTGCCCAGATATCACGGCTACAGTTACTCCAGACCTCAAGTGTCTCAATGGTAAAGGTAGGTCTACCCTTCATCTTGTTTCCAAGTTGTTGCTTCTTCATCGTTAGGTGGCATGTATTCTGAAATAATATGAATAATTTCAAATTAACAAATGGGGCGAGGTGTAATATAACCATTTGCTGGCTTGATGCTGTTTCAGGCTGAGAAAAAGATTACATCAGACCTGAGCACATATCCTACTGTTGTGTTTATCTTCCACAGTGGTAGTATAGTCTTGTACATAGATCCCTTCAATACTGTAGTTTCTGAACTTAGTCAGTCTGTGGGGTCCACTGTCTCAAATCTGCATTTGTTTAAAATATGTTAACTGTAAATCATGAGAGTTTTCACATTTGGTCTGGCAGCACATAAATTCAACATAAAACTGAGAGAACTCAAACATTTGTCTACTGTCATTTTCCTAGATGATAACTTTATTAACAAGTGTAACTTCTGCACAACTGAAAACATTTGGTTTACTCAAGTTCTGTGCAGTTCTTTTTTTACTGCTTTGACAGAGTGAAAGTTTATTTTCCATAACTTATGCTGTTTTATTCCTATTCAACACCAAGGAAGTCTCAGGAACTTATTATTACACAACAGTTTGGCAGCCAGATGTTGCACAGTATCTGATGAGATGGAGTTTTGTGTCCATCTCCAAGCAGCCATGTCATCAATAAGTTTGCACATACAAGCAAATTGAAATCAACCCTTAGCCCTTAAAGGCCTTTGTTTAGTATAGGATTTACTTAGAATAATAATTATTGTTGTATTTTTAAATGTTCTTCATGTGGTGGCTAGGAATCCTGATCTATGTGGATGCAAGCAAGGGAAAACGCCGAACTGGGGGAACTGCTCTTGCACAGTGCTATGGACAGATTGGAAATGAATCACCTGACCTGGACAATCCCGATACCGTAAAAAACATGTTTGTTGTCACACAAAAGCTGATTATAGGTGTGTACAGTGAACACTATTAGGCTTTCATTACTGAAACAAACATCTATTCTAAACAGGTTCCGTGTTTCTTCTAAGTTTTCTCTTGCATCTACTTTACACAAAATTCTGTGTATACACTAGGTGGACAAAATAAATGGGAAACCCTCCACATATATCTGATTTATTCAAAGGCTGCAATAGTTAACCTTTTTACGGAAAATTTACTCTGTTACAAAAAGGCATGAAGTCGCCATGGCTTACGTAAGGGCCGCTGGGAAGAGAAACGGTCACCATAGCTCTGTCCTCAGCCCTCCTTTAAACTTTTCCCCACTATTAAAAAGTGGATCTGTCCATTGTTGTGATGTATAAGATTGAATATGCATGTTCCCAATCGATTTTGGTTAAGTGTAGCTTCACACCACTCCGATTGTTGCTTGTTTTAACTCCCTTCCATTTGAGGGGTGTGATTTCCCTTCTTTGTCAATTTAAGCAGAAATAAATTGGCCTGTCTACTCATCATTGAATATTTATAGCAATTTGAAGTGCGTTCAGGGTAAAATACCAGTATTTTATTTTCTGTTTTGCTTGCTTAAGAAAAAAATGTAATAACAAAATAATAATTTGATTTTTAATTGACGAGGGACCCTATGTTCATAATGATTTTTTGAAAGAACTTGGAATTCTGTGCACGTGCAGCAGATATGTTTTTGAGAAAAATTCCTTGTTGGTAAAACCTAAAACTGGGATGTTTCCGTTGATTCCCTGCCCACCCCTTACAAAGGTGCGCAGTTGGCTATTTCTATGTAGACGTTAGAATTGGATCTGAGAAAAGAATCAATTTTATATTTGCTCTCTGGAGACCATACATCGAGTTAGAAAACTGTGTCATGTCAGCGTTTAATCAAAATATTGCGAACTGACTCGGTGACCGGTAGGTTGCAAGTTCAAGACCATCCAGTTCCTCGTGCTCTAGTTCTGCTGGGAAATAATCGTTCACTTTCTGGTTTGTCGTCTTTGTTCTTGGATTTAGATTGTCGTAAAAAGAAAAGGCTCTACTAGTCAAAATTATTACAGCCCAAAGCACCTTCTGTTTATCCACCTGCCTGGAGAACTTTTTTTTTTTGTTGTTGTTGTTTTGTAAATTTCATTTGAGACAGAGAGGAAGATTTTGGCCGGACATGATGTATCTGATGGTGGCATCATCACCTGTCTCCTGGAAATGGCATTTGCTGGAAACTGTGGCATCAGCGTAGATCTGCCCGGAGTTAAAAATGGTAAAGTTAAAAAGGCAAAAAAAAAAAAAAAAAATCAGTTTTTGTAATTCTAATTTATTTTTTTTACACCCTAAGGCAAACCAACGTGGGTCATACTGTGACCTGGTGACAGCGGCTTATATTGCACCTGGCCAGTTCTAAGTAATGTTGGACACACACGAACTGCCCCTGAAGCTGATAAGTAAAAGCAGGGCCTTTAAAGTTGAGGAAGAGAGAGGAAAAATCCATGATTGCTTTTAGGAAAGAGTACTATTCTGTGAAGAGAGAGACAATTTTAGAATCCATTCAGCTTTTTCAGAAAATAAAGAATCTTGAATTTTAAAGAAACAAAATCTCCCTAATATCGCTAAATGGCCAGTTATCCTGAGAAATAACTTGTGAGTATTTAAGTAATTTCCCGAGTTTTAAAGTCATATTTATTTATTATTGTTTTTCACATAAGGATTTTAAATGAACAAAATTTCAGGGATTTAAACTGAGTTACTTTGCTTCTTAGACAATTAAAGTAGCAAGAATTACCATCAGGTATGTTTTATCCAAGACGTTTTTGCTGCTGTTTGTTATAGCATCTTTCTGCAGCCCTGACAGTGCAATTATCTAAATAGTTTCAGCTGTGGAAAACCTGTTTAGTGAAGAACTTGGACTGATGCTAGAAGTAAACAACACAGACGTTGCTGCAGTGCTGAAGGTCTACCGAGATGCTGGCTTGGTTTGTCATGAGATAGGGCAGAGCTGCATCACTGGACCAGATGCTGAGGTAATGGCTACAGATCTGCTTAAATCTTTCCTTACTTTTAGAAAGGGAAAAGTCTACCGTGTTGAATTGGCCCCTTTTTTCACACTGCTCATTTTAAGAAACTAAGACTTACTTTTGTTTACTGTTGTTTTCTTTTCACTTTCATTTGGTCTTTGAAGAAATACTGAATGAAATTCTTTGTGTGCTACACTAACTTATAATTTTCATTATTCAGCAATGTCTTATAAATAAATAGAGCATCATATGAAGAGTGTAAAAGTAATTCCTGAATGCATAGGACACAAAGAATGGCTCATACCCAGATAAATTTTCACCAGACTCTCATAGATTTTCCTCAACAGTATGAGCTTTCTTATTCTGTCTTGTACCTGACAGATATTAGAACTGCATTCAGACCTCCTCATCTCTGATCATCATCAATGAATTTCCACAAGAAATCTTGTACACCATTAGAATACTAAAGCAGGATAAATGCTGATCATCAGACAGTCTCTGGTGAATTTCAGTACTTTGCACTTCATGTTCTGAGTTAACCTTATTGCCCACCATCTTGCCATACAGATGTTCCATTGGTCTGTGAGATTGCTCATTTGTTCAACAAGTGCTGACATCTGTGGCTGTAGTTGGGGAAAAGTAGATTCCTTTGTTGTCACAAACCTAAAACAAAGTAAAAATCATCTCCTTGAGACTGTACCCTCCTTGTGTACAAAACTAGTGTGGGCATGTGTGTGTATATATGTCTATATAAAATAAAGACTTACTGTAACAGGTTAACGTGAGAGTTGATGGACAGTTGGTACTAAATGATGCGATGGTGGCACTGAGAGATGCTTGGGAAGAAACTAGTTTCAGACTGGAACAACAACAGACCAACCATCATTGTGTGGATCAAGAAGAATCAGGGCTCAAGTGGCGGAAGGAACCACCCTACCATCTGAGTTTTGACCCTAACAAGGCTTACTGTCTGCACACAATAGGTATGTCTGACCCATCTCTCACCTCTACAGCATCCAAGAGAATGCAGCCAGAACAATTCTAAGTAAGAGTAGTTTAGGAACTGTTTCCAAAGAGACCAGTGCTATACCATATTATTAATGTGCTAGTATTTCTCCCATTAGTCGTTTAACAAAACTTTTAGCATATTGTCAGGGTTAAATCGAAAACAAAAGGGATAAATATGTTTGTTAGTTTGTAGCCAACATGTATCACTTATCTGGTGATGCTGTCCTGGTTTCTTTAGTGACAGAATTTTTAAGTGAAGGACAGACATGGCCTGACTTTTCAGTGTTGTAATCTGTCTCCTGCTCAAATTACTTATTGATTTAACTTGAAAAATTTCAAGGAAATGTCATCATCTGTTTGTTGATCGAGTTTTCATAATCAATCTATAACATTGTTATTAACATGGCTGCCTTGTACAGCTGACATCTCACCTTCTTTAATGTCTCAGTATAAGTAAAAATATTCAGAGCAGCCCATCAACTAATATGGCTATGCTTACCATTCTCACTTAATAGCACGGGTCCTGAATTTATTTAGTAATTTTTTTTTTATTTTTAAAATTTTAAACAAGTTTCTGAACAGCGTGGGCCAGATGTGGCTATACTGCGAGAAGAAGGGAGCAATGGAGATCGAGAAATGGCAGCGGCTTTCCATGCTGTTGGGTTCCAGACATGGGATGTCAACATGGAGGATCTTTGTTCAGGAAAAATAACCCTGGATAGATTTCGTGGTGTTGCGTTCGTGGGTGGTTTCAGCTATGCTGATGTGTGTGGGTCTGGAAAAGGTAAAAGCCTGGATGGATCTGAGGAGCCACTTCTCATTTTTTTTAAAGATGTTAATCATTACCTCCCTTTTGGAAATAAAACAAATTTGAAGTGCATAAAAAAAAACATTGAAATAGTTATTCATTACCTTGCTACAAATCTTTTTTAAAATAAGGAAGGATATTGTTGGCTTAGCTTTGTTTAATTTAATTTTTTCCAATCTGTTATTTCATACAGATGCAGTGTACAATAAGTTCTAGGAAAGCTGTCGTCATTTAAAATGTTTATAATTATATAAGTTATCTCCCCTGCCCTCAATAAAATAATCAAACTAGAGGACAGTTATTACTACTAATGATGATGTTTCTTTTCCCCTGTCTTTCTAGGTTGGGCAGCAACTGCTCTCTTCAATTCTTCTGTGAAAAAGCAGTTTGCCAGATTTTACCAGCGCAATGATACTTTTAGTCTCGGAGTCTGCAATGGCTGTCAGCTGATGGCTTTGCTAGGTTGGGTTGTTCCTGATGACGCTGGTAGGTAGGCCTTTGTTGTTCACATCTCACAAGTTTATGATGATGATGTACTGAGAGAGGCATAGATGACGTTATTAAGTGATTGCAATCTCATGAAAAAGATTTTCAATGAAACAGCAAATGACAAACAGCAGCTTAAATGATTTCTGCTTTCTGCGAAGTAATAAAATGCAGTGTTCTCAGAATGATGGGTGGTGTACTGAGCCAAGCAGCATGTTCCATAGAATAGATATGTTAATATTATATACTGAGCAAAACAGCTCTCCTATTTCTGATTCTGTCAAAGCAGAAAATTCTGACAGTGGTTTGTTTAAGTTTTCATTATCAGTATTTTTGTGTGTACAAACGTAACACATTTACTTTGACTCTCAAACAACCATTGGAATGGTGGCACAGCTGCTGCTCTTTGCTTCAGCAGCCTTGTGGTCGAATGCCTCATCTCTTCTTTGTCTCATTCCACATCTTTAAAATGATCAAAACGAACACCAAGCATTACTTTGAAATTGATTCTGAACCATGCAATTTCCAGTTTGTTTTTTCAGCTTGTTATGGAGAAAGAGAATTAAGTATAACCAGAGAATTTATTTCAAAAAAGAAAAATGCATTCCTCATAACAGAACTTAATCCTTTCCAGGGTAACTCAGTCAAAACTGGCCAGACAAGTTTAGCTGCTTTTGGTCATTTAATGATCACCTCCACATTATAGTATTAACACCACACTCAGGAAAATTATGGTCCAGATTATGACTTCCTGTCTTCTTTTCCTCACTTTGGTTTGCCACAAAAGTGCATCTGCCAATGCAAACTCTGTTGTAGTGACCATGTTCTATTTACAATATGCATTCTGATGATGTAGAGCTGACTGGTCCAACTCCCCTCCTCCTGAGGACTGGATACCTAATTGGCAGGTGATGGATGGGTCATGTGATTTTGTTTCCGGGGGAGGAAATATCCAGTAAGTTAATAACATTCTAACTAAAACTGTAGATGAAGAAAAGCATTTCACCAGACATTCTTCTTTTTTTTTTTGCACTTATAACCAAACTTCAAAATGAATGCAACAAAAACTTATCACAATTATTGACACAACAGTAAAATTCTACCTTTGACTAAATCTTACAGTATCAATAGGTTCCTTGTATCATATTCGTGGTTTTAACATTTGCCATCATGTCATTAAGTCAGAGGAATTTGCCACAGTGCGCCTCTTGATGAACGATACGATACTGCAGAATTCTGCGGGTAAGCCGGAGGGTTGTGTTAAGCAAACAGATTTATTGCGGTTCTCAGGTACACAGTAAACATGCACTTGCTGAAAATCCATAGCATCAGACAGGAAAGTAACGGCACTTGCACCAGGGGAGGTGGTGGTGGTGGATGATGATTCCAGCATGAAAAGTCACTGGTGCTGACTGTTTGTTCCCAAATGACCCACAAAAAATAGAACAGTCCATGATTTCAAGCATGTTTCACTAACCAATCAAATTTAATCTCTCAAGTCTGCTGGATGATGCTATAGTAAGCGTACTGTATCAAATAATAGGTGGTTTTCATTCTCATTTGAGGAATAAACAAACTCTTGTCCTTTCCACTTTTCCCTTTTGTTCTGTGGGCTGCTGGTTGGACCAACCTGACGTAAAGGTTTCAAGTATGAATGCCTTGGATTTCTCACCATCCAGCTGATCTGACAGATTCAGACACTGTCTGATGTAAACAGCAACCACAAGACTGCAAGGAGAGGGGGAGGCTGAATGAAGTTCAGACCATCTGTAGCTCATAGGTCTGAAGATTAATGTCAACCGTAACACCAAGCTAGTGAACATTTGCCAAATTGCTCCAAAAGGAATTATCAACACCTGGACAGACACCACCAGAGGTGAAGGCTTTCATAGTGGCAGATATTACAATGGGCCTTCGTTCGATTCAGTCCAAAGACTTTTGGAGTATGGATGATGGACTAAATGTGGTAAGGGTGCCAAAGATCCTGACACTATAAAGATTCAAGAAATTGAATCAGTATAAGTACCTCTGTGATAAGTCAGGCACTTGCCTCTGGTGATCCTAACAGACTGACTGTTCAAAATTACACTACTTGTAGCTACCAGGAACCTTCAGGCAATGTTCCACACAAAACCAAGTGAGGTCTGTATCTGGACAACTGCTGATGCTCACAACAGGTATAAGATGGTGATTACAGCAGAAGCAACTAGTGCGAAAGTCACCCAAGCATAGAAGCACGTGGTGAAGGTACTGTTGAAAAATCTGCGCCACCACCTGTACTTTTCCAGCTCTCCGGGTCTGTTGGAAAATTTGAAGAGGTTGCATGTGTGTGCCTCTCCAAACAGACCACGAGCTGCATCAAGGCCAGAGCATAATGTAGCAGAAGACTGTGGAGTGACTCAGGTGCACAGGCTAGAGGGGAGGAAAGGACCTGTGTGCTGGGCTCCAGAAATGGCCAAAAAAACCCTTTAAATTGGCAAGTGGAGACCAGTTTTCTACTGCTAGATCTGTAGCATTCCTTTCTGCAGGCTGAGGTTCTTCAGTGCACATCAGTGATTGACCACTTTCTGTACTATAAACTGAATTTTCCCTCTCATTTTCAGGATTAATGGGCTGTGTACTGTCATTTATGCTATTTGAGTTGTTTCATGTTTTCTGTATGTTGTCAGGTGGGTGCATTTTGTACAGCGTGTAAAATCCAGAGGTGGCTGATCTGGAAAGGATTAAATTCAATTTAATGAACACTTTTTCAAATCTAAAACCTGTTTTAGGCATTTCAATTACTGCTGGCAATTTGCATTTGTTAGACAACAGTATGTTATGAGGAGAATAATATTGAAATGGCTTTTTACACCAGTTATCTGGATATCTTTTCAACCATACAGCCCAAAGTTGAAACTGGAATTTATCCCCTTATCTCTCTTTCCAACTGAAAATGTACACAGACTAACAAAGATTTTTTTTTTATGCAGAACAATAATTACATTGCATTTTTTAAATTAATTTTAGGGTCTGGTGAGGGCTCATTTGTCCAGGGATTGTTCCTTGACCACAACTTATCAGAAAAATTTGAATCACGGTTTGTGACAGTGAAAATAAGCAAGAGTCCTGCCCTTATGTTTAGTGGCATGGAAGGAACCGTGTTTGGCATCACTTTAGCTCATGGGGAAGGTAAGATTGCATGGTTTTACATACAAACTCAACTAATGCATGATTGATGATGGATACAGTAACAACAGCGAAATCTTCTAAAATGTAATCTCAAACCTATCGCTATCGTTCAAAATTAAGCCTTTGTTGTTGTTTTTTTTTGCAGTCAAAGGTTAAGAATCAACTAAGGAAGGTAGCCAGTATATTATGACTAATTGTAAATCTTATTCGTATGCTAAGAGAGAAATGGTCAAATTATAAACCTTAGTCTATTGAGAAGCTAAAGCTGAAGTTCTAAATAGTTATTTTCCACTTTAGTATTGATATTTTAAAAAAAGTGCTTCATTATTGTGAAGTAACTTAGGTGTAATAGCTTTAGGACCTGTGGATATTTGTCCAGGAATACTGCTGTTTGTTTGTAGACCTTTGAGATGCTTTGTTTAATTAATCATTATTAAAGAGCTGCTAATGTTACAAGCTGTTTTTTTTAAAGAAAGGGCAACAGAAGTGATTCTGTTAATTATAGGCTGATTAAAACTGCACACCACCAAAGTTTACATAAAATCTTTTATTAGAAGGCAGTTTACAAAATCATCTAATTAAAAGTAAATATTTTAAGAGATTCTCACCATGTTTAGAGCTAAAAAGAAAACCACGCCTAACTTCCAGAACTTCTAGATGATTTGTTAAGTTTATATTGTTCAGTTAGCGATGTTTACTACTATTATATGCACATAGCGGAGCATCATATCTCAGCAAGTCTTTACCGAGACATGGTTGTATAAATAAGGATAATCCAGTAAGATGATGGTATCAAAATATATGCTTTTGTCATTACTGAAAAATAAAAAAACAATGCTTTCCAATTTCATGAAACAAAATTTAATGCTGAAAATATAATACAAAAGTAAAGAAATTTGTGCTGTGGGTCCTTATTGAAGAGTTCAACATAGGACCTGAAAGCATTTAGAATACAATGAATGATTGAAAGAACACAAAAGGGTTTTCAGTTTGTGGAAACAATACCCCCCACACACAGTCTAGGGGGTCAAAGTTACAAATGAGATGCCAAAACATTGCTGCTGCCACAAACCAACTAGAAAGGCCCACAACATAAACCATTACTTGCCACACCTGCTGACAATGCTAAGGAACAGTCCAGCATCATCATCATGTTTGAGTGAGTGAAAGAGAGAGATGCTTCAAAAGATCTGGTCAGATATCCGGTAAGAATTCAAGCACTTGCAGAATCTACTCTTTGATGGGTCCAGGTTTCAGCAATTCTTATCTGGAGTATACACCAGTTTGAAGACAAGGGCCATTCAGCTCTCAGTATCATGGTATGGATGGAAAGATGCCATATTTCTGCTGGATCCATTGCTTTTACCAACACAGCTGGTCTGAAAAGGAATCCAGTTGGGCATCTCTCTCTGAGGAGGGAAACCTGATTCAATGCTAAGCAGGGTACTCTACATGCTGCAAAAGGTGACCTGATCAAATGCTAACAAATGATTTCAATTTATTGCTTGTCTTTATGTATCATTTCCACAACCACCGGTCAAATTATTATGGGAGAGAATTATAATATTGTTAACCTATGTATTAGAAAGCAACAAGATTAAAAGTTTACTGTTGGCTTTATTTTAATGAATCCAAAATGAAACAAAAAGTTAATTATTGTACTAACACTTCATAAGGTTCATGTCTTTTAAAGCATAAAAATAGTTGTATCTATCAGTCTTTGCTTATGTGGGATTTTAAAATAATGTCGTCCTTATTTTCAACAAATAACCTGAAATTTTAATACTTTCCAGGAAGAATGGTTTTCAAGAACCAGTACCTGCATGAGATAATCACCAAGAACAATCTTGTTCCTATGCATTATGTTGATGATAATGGAAAGCCAACATGCCAGTATCCGTTTAATCCCAATGGTTCCCCTGATGGTATTGCTGCTGTTTGTTCACATAATGGACGGCATCTTGCCATCATGCCACATCCTGAGCGATGCTTCCTGCCTTGGCAATGCCCCTGGATGCCGTATGCCATGCAACAGAAGCTAACAGCGTCACCATGGTTACAGATGTTTAAAAATGCCCATGAATGGTGCACATAATAAAATGACCTAATTAAAAAAATCAGTTTAAATAAACAACATATCTGGAAAGTTTTTTTCTTACTAAAAGTATAGATTTATAACATGGTGGAAGTCATTTACACATTGAAACAATAGTCTGTGAAAGTTACTCACTCCCTTCATTAGACAGATGAGATGGTAGATAGGAATTAACCTATTCTGACTAATATGTTCCAGGACAACTTTGCAGAGTTGGTTCTTTCAACATCAAGTAACTAAAAACATGATTTTACTTTGTCAACTGGACACTGAATTTCTGCAGTGTATAAATTTTGGAATTGAAAATGGAAATTATCATAAGAATGTCTGGTAACAAAAGATCCACAATTTAGTTAATATTCTGCTATCATCCTTTTTTAACTTGAGGTTATTTAATCCAATTGTTGTTGTTGTTTGTAGTATAGGATATCAGTGGCCAAACTACAAGATAGCAGCAGCAGAAAAGTACAATCATGTTTTCAGTTCGCTAATTGACATTGAGAGAGCTAATTCTTCAATCTCCATGTACAAGTTAGCCAGGATGGGAGACGGAGATGGAACCAATTACCATTTTGTCTAAGGAGTTTTCATACTGGAACTAGGCAGCCTTCAAAAGAATAATATTAACGCACAATACACATTCAAAATATTTGGGACTAAAAAAAATAGGCAAATGACAAGGTTATACATTAGCATTCATTTTTATATATCCACTGAAAACACTGTCAAAAATAGTGAAATTTGATAAAACAAAATATAAATATATATATATAATCAATTAATCAGTGGAAACAAACTTAACTTTTCTAAATCTCTAGAATTATTCTTACACCATGTTTTGGTAAGGGAGGATTTGCATATCCATTCAGCACCAAGCTAGGTAACTAATTTTAATGATGAAAGCATGTGACAGGTGACTTATTTCACCCTTTTATCTGGGGGTCAAGTAATTTAGTTTTTCAAGTTGGTGGATGTCCCATATAGGTGCTGATCTTTCCCTTGGCGCATCAAAGAATTCAACTGTTTAAGGAGAAAGAGGTAACTATTACATATGAATATTCTTCCATTATTGCTGCTTGCAAAAAATGGGGAATTCTTTAAAAAAAAAAAAAAACAACAAAAAAACTGCATTTTGCTATTGTGTTATCAACAATTAAGTCCACTTGGGTCTATGCAACATTGGAAGGCAGGAACCAATGGTAATGTGAATAAAGGCTATATAGTAGTAACACTGTTTTTAACCACTCTGTATGTAACAGGCAAGAAAATTAAGAGATTTCTTGTATATTGGTAGTGTAGTCTTTACAGGCTCACCAAAATTTTTTTATCAATTCACAGTCTCTGAGCACACACAAGTCTGGAAAATGTTTTGACTTAGGATATGTAGAGGCACAACCAATCTGCAAGAATAGTATAAGCAGATTATACTTTTGGGGAGAAAAATGATTTTATATTCATTGATAGGATGCCTAAGTTCTGCCACTTACATATTCATTCTTCAGAATATCTTCCTTTATTTGATCAAAGAATCCCTCACCTATGTCACCATCCTGCAGGAAGATGGTTCAACATCATACATATAAAACTATTACAGAATAGACTTTAGTTGCCTTCCTGGGAGCAGATATTAAACTCCCTCCATCAAGCACCTATGAGAACATTATGCTGACCAAAACCAATTTTCAGCAGCATTTTAAGAAATATCTCTAAACTGTGGAAAAACCAGTACACACTATTGACAATCTAATAGACTGTCTACAGTTTATATAGAATGAAAGGTGCTCCAACCAAATAAGTGCCCTGCCATATTGATCTGGCTACCCCACAAATGGTAAATATATAGTTGGGAAGGTATTGTGTGCACTATCACCATGTTTAAAACAGACTGATTCCATAATATTTCTCAATTTAACCAAGGTCATATTATAGGCCAGGCCAGTGGCAGATTACCAATGACTTCGACATGTATGGATCTGGGACCAGTATTATAATGAGAAAAGTGACCTGGAAGGATTTACCAATGTACTCCCCATCAAAATTCCTTATGACATTTCTCATGCAACAGAAATGAGTCAAACATCAACTTGGCTACAGAGGATATGTAGCACATAAGAAACCCATTTGTCTAATAGGAATACAATGCTTCAAAGCTCTGGTCAGACAAAATTTGGTAAGACCCTTATCATGTACCCTGGCATGTACTCTGTACGTCTCTATGATAAGTTTAGGTTTTACCAATTCACATCTAGAAATCACTCCTGGGTTTGGAGATGATGTAATGAAGACTTTTAACCCAAATATCTTTATCTCAGTCAATATGGAAATGAGTATCATAGCATAGCTGAAATCTGGCATGACATAAAGACAGATGGTGTTTGTCAAAAGACATCTCAATTCTGCCATTTTAAAAAGGCATCTCCTTTCATTCTACCAACAAGACACGTTGAAATTAAATGCTTCTTTGTGTACCCCACCCTGATATGAATCTAATCAAGAAACCTGCAGGAACATTTGGATTATCAGCTGAGAGCAACCTGTCCAAATCTTGTCAATCATGGAATTAGAGGCTCCTCTCATACATATACAAGGAACCTATACAAAATGTATGTAGATTCATTGGCAAACAGGGTGAAGGCTTTTTGTACTGGAAAAGATGGTCAGCCATTTTTTGCAACAAATAAATATATTGTAATCATAAGTGGTAACCAAATTATTATGGAAGGACACTTTACTGAAGATGACTTCAAAACAATCATTGTGCATATGTTTGATGTTCCAACATTCTCAAGGTTCATTGTCACAAACTTCTGCCCACCAATACACTTTAAAAATTCTATTAATAATTAGAAAAGTGAAATGATTGACTGGTTAACAACAAATAACTAATAAAAAAGACTTATGGCAAATTCTTTTCACTACTTATTTTGTTACTTTTGATTACAATTCAGACTTTTCAATTTCTTCTGGATAATTATTCTTCATTCTAATACTAAAAGTAATTATCAAATAATCTCTTTTCTTACAATATCAAAGCCCTTTTTCCGACTAAACAATGCCCATATAACACTTACACTTTCCAACATCACTGCTATTGGCACAACCAAAACAGAAGCCAAGCATACCAAAATACAGTGACAGTGTTTAAGATTTCTGGAGAAGGACTTGATGGCTCCAAATACAAAAAGAAACATAAAAGTACCACTCATAAATCCACCTATCACATTTACCAATGCAGGCATTGGGAGAGGAAACAGTATGGCAAAGATAATGTTTGGTACTGCCAATGGTAGTGTCATCCATGAGAGAATCATGCATGTTATGCCTATCTTGTATCTCCATGGCAATAAGCGGCATAAAAGTACCAAAAGAATCCCTTGCACCCATCTCTTTCTCTGTCTGATGTAGTCAAAGCAGGAGAATGTACTTTTCTCAAGCATGTCTCCATCAACAAAACCAAAACTACAACCATTGCTCCATGCCAGTATGGCAAAGAAACAATCCTCAGCAATGCTTCCCTCTGGTCCAAAATCATATGATACTTTCTTTTCAGTTCCTGCTTTTGAGACAATAAATGATCCCTTCCAACTGAAAACAGGTTTGTGCAGAAATTTTAAACAAAATCGCAACATCCCATAATCAATTCCAACTCTGACAACATCTAGAAGAGTTGTTAGCCAATTCACAATATCTCCATGACCATATAATATTACACCTTGTCCAAAATCATATTTGGCTTCAATGATAAAGTTAATTATTCCAATTAGGGATGACTCTGTAACTAATGTTTCTTCATCGAGGTGAACTATCCAATCAGCATCCTCCAAGGTGTTAACACCATCTTCCAGGCAGTACTGAAGAGCCCGTGCTTTGTACAAAGATCCCCTAGAGCTTTGATAGTCTTTTGGAACAACCAGTTCCCTGACCTTGGGAAGCTTAGGCAAATTGATAGCAACATCACTGACTACTTCAATCACAAAGTTGTTGAAACCAACACTACTGCATATTTCAAGGTTTCTGTACACACTGTTGCGGACCAGCCTTGGATACAGCCCCTTTGTTACGACCCTGAAGCACACAAATGGACCGAAGAGCATTGATCCACGGACTTTGGGCTGTTTTGGAAAGGTATTGAAAAAGACGATGCCTATGAAGTTTGCAAGAGTCATTGGTAGTGCTATCAAGGTGATTAAACGGAAAAAATATAAGATGATAAGATTGCTAGTTTTAAGGGAACTGTAAAGGTTCTCACTCCTTACCTGCCTGTCAAGATTCACCAATGCATCCGACTGGACAATGCTCACCACAATGATCGTGAATAACAGCAGCAGCATTAGGAAGTGGCAGTAATGTCCAATCAATCTAAACCGGACCCAGTGATAGCGTTTTTGGAGTGGCAAATGGAATTTTCTCCAACGACCTATTTCAAACAGATCAAAGTAGCAGAGACTATTGTAGAAATACTACAAATGAACAATGTTCAAAAGGAATCCAACTGTGATATAAATTAAACTATAACCATCAACCCATATACCCCCCCCACCAATTTGACAAGGAGTTATTAAAAGCAGTTCACCAAGACCTTATACCTGTTCTTATGGTTTGCAATCATGTGCTTATCGTGAATAGAATGGCCTATGAATCTTAGTGTATCTAGTTAATTATGTAAAATCTGTCTGTCTGTCTGTCTGTATCTGTCTCTGTGTCTGCGCATGATGCATATTAGTAGGTTTTGTAAAATTATTTCCATTAAAAAATGTACCAATATGTAAGTATGTGATATTAACGAAATAAAATAACAATCAAGTGATCATTTTAATTTCCTGTTTTTGATCAAGAAAAAAAAATCATCTTTAATTCTTGGATAAAACATACGAGGTCTGTCCAAAAAGAAACCAAACTTTAAAAAAAAAAAACAAATTTATTGCTTTACTTACAATTTAATCAGACTTGTCTCCTTCACAATAGTTCCCTCCACTATTGATACACTGCTCCCAACGTTTTTTCCAGTTTTGGAACGCGTCCTGGAACATGTTTTCAGGGATAGTGTACAGTTCTCATAGCAAATTTTCTTCGATCTCTTCTATCATCTGAAATCAGTGACCTTTCAGGGTGGATTTCAATTTTAGGAACAAAAAAAATCCCGCAGGGGCCAAATCCAGAGAGCAGGGCGGCTGGGGGAACAAGAGTCGTCTCATGCTTTACCAAAAAGTCTCGGATAAAGAGTGACACATGAGCAGGTGCGTTGTCATGGTGCAGCATCCAGGTTTTGTTTTTCCATGCCTCAGGCCGCCTCCTTCACACTGCCTCTCTCAACAGCCTCAGAACATCCAGTAAAACTCTTTATTGATCATCTGACCATGTGGAACAAACTCATGATGAACACCACCCTTCCAATCAAAAATGACAATCAACATCACCTTCACATTTGAGCAACTCTGATGTGTTTTTTTTGGTTGCTGCAATGATGATCCAACCCACTGTGATGATTGCCTTTTTGTTTCAACATTGTAGCCGTACACCCATATCTCATCACCTGTTATGACACTTTTCAGAAATCTTTCACCAGCATTCAAATGATCAAAGAGCTCCTGACTGACTACTGTGACTTGGTTCTCTTTTTGTTCATATGTCAGCAGACGCGGCACAAATTTTGTGGCTACATGATGCATGTTCAATTTTTCTTTTAAAATCATGTGGCATAAACCTTTACAGATGCCTACTTCTTCAGAAACTAAATGGACAGTCAGGTGATGATTTCCACGGATCACAGCCCGCACTTTCTCAATGTGATCATCGTCTGTTGTCGTGGAAGGTCGTCCAGATTTTGGATTGTCTTCGGTGGATGTTCTTCCCAATTTGAAACGCTGGTACCACTCGTGACATTGCATACGGCTCAAACAATCCTCCCCATAGGCCTGTTGCAACATTAGAGAAGTCTCCGTAAAAGTTTTTCCCAATTTGAAACAGAATTTCAACACGTTGCTCTTCAAGATCCTTCATTGTTCATCTTACGACAAATCGCCAAGTACACACTAGCATGTGTAGATCGATTACTAACTGACGTGGCATGGTGTGGCTATTATTAGACTGAAGGTCAAGGTCACCGATACACAGCACTGCAGTCGTAAGCACGCTACACCAGCTGGTTGGCGCACTGTTTTAAAAGTTCGGTTTCTTTTTGGACAGACCTCGTACATAGATACCATATATAGTTGTTGAACTAAAGCTGTCAGAAAAAGGTTCATTTCTACCACTGTGAAAATCTTAAGCTGAGATGTCTGTAGAGCTTTTATGAAAATGTCATTAATGACTTAAAAATCTTTTGGTGACTATTTTGAAATCACAGAGCAACTAATTATTATCAGGGCTTCTCAATTTTTTAAAAAGCAACATAATTGTGGCTGCCTTTTCCAGTGAAGAGAGATTAATGAGCAAACCCAAGAATATACAGAAATGCTATTATCTGAAACACACTGAAGTAACCTGTTTATTTTGTTCACACACAAAGTCTCGCTTTAAA
This sequence comes from Nautilus pompilius, assembly GCA_018389105.1. Taxonomy (NCBI): domain Eukaryota; kingdom Metazoa; phylum Mollusca; class Cephalopoda; order Nautilida; family Nautilidae; genus Nautilus; species Nautilus pompilius. The sequence goes on along the minus strand of JACATO010001847.1, from coordinate 234,513 downwards.
GTAAATAAAGGTGTTTGGTTTTATCAGAGACCACTGCAATATTTACTTTCCTTTGTATTAATTGCTTTCTAGGCAACAGTAAACATCTAGCCTTAGTAGAAGCATTATTTCAAATGCTTCCTGGGCTAGTACTGTTTACCTTGGCTTCAATACCTATTTTAAAATGCAAGAGCCATTAGATCAAATTGCAATAAGTATGTACAGAGACACATATGCACAGCTTCCTTCTTAGGACTAAATGGTACCTGGCACAGAAAAGCAAGCTGTGTTATCAACTATTAATCGTAATTAATACACTACATAACTCACTTTAGGTAGAGGTAAAATCAACAGGCAGAGCCCAACTTTGCAAGTCTAAAAAAAAGCCTAGCTAAAACAAATAATTAAATATAAGTAATATCAAGATATCTGCACAAATCTGTGTACAACAGAAAAGAAATAGTGTCTTTCAAGGCCACCACCCCTCTCTCAAGATGGTGAAAACTGAGGATCTAATACTAAAAGGTAGGGGATGATGCAAACACTGGAATTGATACTGCAGCAAAACATTAAATGTAGCTGTTTTATTGTGTGTGCACGCACTTTGAGCAGACTAAAACTCTTCACCTTTAAATGCAGGACACCCACACGGCCAGCTGGTGGACATTGAAAAGAAACCAAGCCAGGCCCAACATAAATCCCACAACCATGGCAATCCAGTACTCTATCATTGGCCATGCGAGTATCCAGTTTAAAGAGATTACTAAATGCCACATCACTTATACTGCTAGACACCCACAATCAAAAGACCCCCCCCCAAGCACAGGGTTGGTGAAACCATAAATAGCTGCTGTAAAATTCTGTAAATCCCTCCACTGTTTTGGTTTATCGTGAAATGCTACAGTATTGCGCGTCACAGACCACTTGTAAATCTCCGACGGTTTAACTCAACGTGTGCACCAGCTATCATACCTAAATAAGAGACGGTACACAAAAGGACCAACCCTTCCTCAATTACTTCTTACTTCTTAATTTAGGAACCTTTGCATTGTATTACAGGCAAGCTTTTACCGAAGATTTACAGCATAGCCTGCTGACTCGGTCCAACTGTGGGCATGTGACGAGAGCGCAACAAAAGTGTTTTCAAACCACACCCGCCATCTTTTATCACAATCCTAAACAAGGTCAAGCAAATGCGGTCAGAATAAACCACCAGCAGCCCTTCCCCCCCATCCCCTTTCTTTCTTTCTTTTTACTTAAGGGGGTTAGGGAGGCCCTTCTGAGAAATCCTTAAATTTGGCATCTCAAAGCTAAGTGATGCTGCATGACAAACTTGAAGCTCGGGCCACACTTGGCATTAGCCAAGGCTCCTGACCTTCTACCTGCCGGGTTGCCATGGTAAATTCGCCGCCACCTCACTGGACACCCAGCAAAAGCACTGTCCGGTCTGGAACAGCCCCCCCCCCCCACCACCACCACTCATCCGGAATAAGGGTTTAATTCCTCCTCTCCTCTGGCCGCAGGCGGCCCCGCTGTATGTACCCTCTTCGGGGGCGTCCACTTACACGAGAACAAAATGGCTAACCTGGGTGGTGACTAGAAACAACAACAACAACAACAAAACTGCGCCGCAAAAAAAACAAGGGGGGATGAAGATTCGTTTTGTGTTGTTGTTGTTGTTGTTGTTTTTTTATTTAAATGACTCGAACCCGAATTTAAATGATGCCCGTGGGGTGGGGAGGGACATGCAGCGATAAAAACGGGATTCAGGTTCTGTCTCGTGTATGGCCGCCGTCCGTCTTCCGGGGTGCGGCTAATACGGCCACATCCGCCGAATGGCGCTCGCTCTCCCCCCCACCCGGGGGGGAGAGGGTTATCGTTTAAAAAAGAGAGAGAGAACAGCAGGAGGAGCAGGAGCAGCAGCAGCAGCAGCAGCTTTCTCTCCGGGTTTAGCGAAAACCCCGTCACCGCCATTGAGCCAGAAGGGAGAAGAGGGAAATGGCGGATAATTCGAAATGGCGTCTGCCACGCGCGCGCGCGCGGTGTCCAACGAACGCCGACGACGAGCTCCAGTGGTTCTCGCTCACTCGGGCAAAATGCAACAATCAGATCAGAATAAGGTCCAAACTTACCTCGAGGCATCATTCAGTCAGCGCATCCCTTCCCCCGCCAACACCATCTCTCTCGCTCCCTTCCAGAACATCGAGGCGTTCGCGAAAGCCTTTTGATTGGCTGCAGCGAGGGGGGAGGTCAGAGGTCGCGCGTTCACTGTTGTTGTTGTTGTTGAGTGGAGATCCCACCCACGAAAATATAAAGATGCATAAAAGACTCCACTGGTGATACATCAACTGTTGAATAGAAATGGGGATCCGCAGTACGGGATTAGTGCACAGGTAACTATAATTCTATCCTGTCTCACCTTAACCGCTCGGAATACACCGAGCCAGGTATCCAGCTGATGACGGAACTGGCAGTACGGGATTAGTGCACAGGTAACTATAATTCTATCCTGTCTCACCTTAACCGCTCGGAATACACCGAGCCAGGTACTCCAGCTGATGACGGGATTAGTGCACAGGTAACTATAATTCTATCCTGTCTCACCTTAACCGCTCGGAATACACCGAGCCAGGTACTCCAGCTGATTACGGGATTAGTGCACAGGTAACTATAATTCTATCCTGTATCACCTTAACCGCTCGGAATACACCGAGCCAGGTACTCCAGCTGATGACGGGATTAGTGCACAGGTAACTATAATTCTATCCTGTCTCACCTTAACCGCTCGGAATACACCGAGCCAGGTACTCCAGCTGATGACGGGATTAGTGAAGGACTATGCACTGGCGCACACTTTCCGCCAAAAACAAACACGCGGTCCTCTGCCAAAAGAAGTCTCTTCAGCGATGGAGAAATCCTTTCCACTGATGCTGAGTGTCAGCTGACATTGCACAGTAAAGCATACACACCTGTGGTGCGATTTCTGGTCGTCGACTCGTGTTCTTCCTGCCTGGGCCCAGACGTAAACCGTCCCGGGTGTCCGGCCATTTCACTTCTTCGACTCTTCATCAGAGGGGGGACGGTGCCCTCGGTTCGTCCTTGCCCATGGCACTAACCGAGCAGCCAGCGGCTGAGCCCTTTCGCGAGTGCGGAAACAGCCGCTTTATCCAAAGAGCCAAAGCTGCGTTTCGTGAGATTCTTTTCTTTTTATGGTCACCAATGGATTCTAACCGAACCTTCGAGTTTACTTTGCCCGTCCTACCGGCGGCATCGGAACCTCACTTCCTGTTTCGAAGCTTTACCAATTCATGGAAAAAAGATTTGACCTCAGGAAGGATGTTGCCAAGAACATCTTTAAAAACATGCAAGCATGCGCCTCTCTCTCTCTCTCTCTTCCCTGGTGGCATGACGGTTTCTTATGCCACCCACTGCCATTGATACCAGAGAATGTATAGTCCAAGAACTAAATTCCCCGTTTACGTGCTCTTCGTTAACGCCTAGTGTTCGGAATTGGTAAAACCAGGGACTGCATTTTGGATTATTTCAGCACATTTCAGATACCTAAGACCGAGAAACAAACTAGAGGCAAAGACAGCAGCTGAAATCTTACCTTATCACTGTTAATAACTGTAGGTAATCTGGAGGATTTTTGGCATTCTTCACAAGCACAATTCTCTGGAATCTTTCCTTTGGCATTAATAAATCAAGACCTTCCGATGTAATTATGGAGAGTTGTTTCCCTTATATTTGTCTCAGAAATCGTTTTTTCCTCCATTTTCACTTTACACGATTATATTATTTAACCCTTTAGAATCCAGACAATCTCTTTTTTTCTCTCTCTCTCTCTCTGTCTTGCACATTATCACCATTTAGCATCTTAGTGGGGAGGAAAGCTTCCAGCAATTTTAGAATTAAGGTTTCGATTGACCAGACAGAGTTTCTCGGTGGTAACAATAAAAAAAGGAAATACACAGAACGCGAACATCACTGATGGAGACGACTCGCGAAACATATACAGGGAAACAGGAGGCGGCCAAAAATAGTACTTACTTTATCAGAGGCTGGGTTCCGTCTCGGCCGCATCTCTGACTTCCCCCGTGTCATTTACCATGATAACTACTTTTAATGATCAAGGGAAGTAATTCTTTTCTTAATGCTGCATGAAGTGAAAATAATAATAATAATAATAATAATGCAACAGACTATTATTACGCATCCGAGAAAAAAAAGGTTTCTGTTCAGTTTTAGAATGGCCCCTTTCCGCTTATGCTAATTTGTTGTTAAAGACTGCACCGATGAGGAGACAAGCTAAATCTGTTTGTTTTTTTAGAATTGTCTCCCCTTTGAATAGTTTTATTCTGGTGTAAAATTCAATCAGCACTAAAAAGCAACAAAAATAGAATAAAATATCAAGCTAAACTTTTTATGAATTGCTCTGAGCGATTCATTACAAAATATTTTAAGAGAGAGAGATGGAGAGAGAGCTTTGGTCTGACTGACACCACTAGTATTGCAGAAGAAATGATGTAGTGTAAAACTGTTCATTACTACATATACATGCACTTATCTAAAAGTCAGCACAGCTGGGAATTTCGACACATAAATGGGCTTCTCTGTTTAACAAAAATGATGAGTTTGTCATATTTCTAAAATAATTTATTAGAACTACAGGATTCAAAGATTCTCGGCGAGACATTCCATGAATTTTCAACTCATTGGCCAAAAAGCCATCTCCGTTATCTAAACATCTCTGCGTTTTAAAGGAAAAAAGAAACGAAAGTCGTTCTAGCTGGCAAATGTGAATAGCTTAAGTGCAGTAATCTGATTTATCAACTAGACTTTTGCCTGCCAAAATTTCCCCTATCAGCTATTAACAGTTGTTTTGCTTTTTTTTTTTTTTTGATAATTATAATTATTTGTACCTTCTATTACGCAAGTCCGTCATTTCTGTACTTTGTTCACCTGCTCTATATCATTAACACAGATATATCCCAGTACTGATAGACCAAGCACTTGTAAAAAAAAGACCTAGCCTACTAGGTGCGAGGAGGGAAAATGGCCGTCCAATCTCTAAGTTGATTAATACTATTACTATTTATTCCACTATCCAATCATGTCAGATTCTTAAATAACTTATAATTATTAATGTTGATAACAAGAGACAGACAGAAAAAGAAAAATGCATCCATCCACATTCAATACACAAATGAAAACCTGTTAGGTCTACCTTTAAACATTTAATATTCATTTTGGTAGATTTAATATTTTTAATTATTCAGCGCATTCCAAGTGTTTAAGACCTGTAAACATTCTAAAAGGCAAAGAGAGTGTTTCACAACTGCTTGAACCTCGCCCCAAAATCTTGTTTGCTTTCACTATTACAATACAATTCTAGTTGTTTTCTTCTTTTACTCTATTTCACTACTCATTCGATTGACCAACTGGACAATGTAATGGCGTGATTTCAATCCCAATCAGACTTGACCAAGGTGGTGATGCAGACTTCCTCCCACAGCTAAAACAGTGGTTCCGGCAAGGTCTTTCCGTTTCTTGCCAAAGACAAAGGTGCCAGGCTCTTCAAGGCAGCCTTTGTTAGTAATGGCCCTGGAACTATGCAGCCTTGTCAGGCGTCTACAGTTGTAGACACTGATGTTCACAACCATTTCCTACTTGACAAACAAAACTGCCATTGCTATTAGAAATTAATGCACTTACACGCTGTGAAATTAAATTTCATTTGCCATTTAAATACCAATCATCTAGTCTATTGAAACCCTAACCTTTATCAGTAGCTTTGCTAATGACACTAAATAATATGGAAGTTGGGATCATAGAGTCAGTATCATTTACTTACATATATCAAAAATTCAAAGGCAAAGGCGACAACAAAGCCTCAAGGTGCTTCATTTGCAACTATCCCCTACTAGTGTTACATTTTTCTATCAAACATTTTTGGTACTATGTCACATGCCTTACTAAAATCCAAATTTCAACATCATTCCTTTAGCCACACTTACTTATTGCTACTTGTAAGTTTCAAGAAACTCAAAAAAAGATTTGAGGCAGGAAAGTCAGCATGGTTTTCAGTGCAGCCAGTCTCAACACATCATTGTTTTTAGACCAGCCCTTCTCCTGGTGATTTGACTGAACACCAGAAGGAGAAACTGATGGATCCATAATTTATGAGATCCTTCGTATTGCCCTTTTTTTTAAAAAAGACGCTAGCGTCAGTGGTCTTTTCTTCACCGAAGTGGAACGTTTCTTGGATCTAAAGGCTGATATAAAATCAGCTATTCATTTATCAAAAGTAGTGAATCTACAATTCTCCAGGTATCTGACATCAAAATGTTGTCTTTCTTTTACTTTAATATTTAGAAATGTCTTTCCACTGCAGTTGTATCATGTTCTCTTACTTTTATTATTACTTTTTTTACAAACTGCCGGGGGGGGGGGGGAGAAAAGGAGAAAACTGCCAAGGCGGCTTACCTACTTTCGAACTAGGTTTTAGACAACCAGGTAATTATTCCCAGTTCTCTGTCTCTCTCTCGCACGCGCGCTCTTTTTTTAACAAAATGAAGTTAAACTTTGCAGAAATTCAAAACCAGTGGTTTGCCCAGAAGTCTTATTTCAATTAAATAGCATTAAGCAAGCAAAGTCCTGACCGCTATTATTATCGAGCAGTTCGATAACACTCGCTCCGTTGACTGGAATTTGATGCTAAGCAATAAATCAAAACTTATTCTGCTCTCCAGTTAATGAAAATGTCACTTGACAAAAAAAGTGTCTTCGTGAATGTTTTCGAGAAAATGGATTTATTTCCTTCTGCAAAACCAGACTCAGGTCAGAAAAGTTAGAATCTCTCCATCGTTGCCCTTCATGGTGTAATTTCTAACTTCAGAACATTTATACCATTAGCACTACAACTTCTCGCAAGCACAACCCAAGATTTTTTAATGCTAAAATTGCATTTGAAGCACCAAATTTCCCGGTGGTTCTGTTTAAATACAAAACAGTGGACACCCCCCCCCATCCATCTGCGCTTGTACCGTGGCATTTATTACAAGAAATCAAACTTAAAAAGCAAAGGTCCCGTGTGTCAGAATGCTATCTGATCTACTGCCAAGTTCATACACTGTACCTACAATTTTATGGAAAGGAAGAGCTCAACATTCGTCAGATAATCGCTCTATCTCTGATCCAGTTGTTGCTGATGGCACTGAAAAAAAAAATCACACACACACACATTATTCTACAGTTGTCTTTTTTGGTTCTTAACAATAAAAGTGCAGTATTGGCTAATCCTTCCATCTTGACTGGTTTACAAACACACACCCCTCACCACCACCCAACACAATCTCGTGTCAGTATTATAATTTATCATTTACTAGAGTCTTAACTGACACACCCAACCATTTATAACTGCTTCTTATCTGATTTTCTTTTTTGTTTTTGTACTTTAAAATCACTAGCTTCACAGAACTTTTGCTAAAATGGGGCAAACAAAGCTTAAAAGCCAATCAGTCTTAAGAAAAAGCTCTGCTTTGTCAGAATCTGCATTAAGTCCCTTATTTATTTGTTTGCTAAAGCTGTGTTTGAATAACTGGCCTGTAATTCAACAGGACAAAGGCAGGTACCAACTGGCAATATCAAGGAACCACCTGTCAACAGCGAGTTCTTACAACCTTTTTATTTTGATCAGGTCTGTGCGCTGTAGGTTAACTGTTTGCACTGTATAATTTATACATCTAACCTACAAAACAGAAGACGGCTCCAAGGTGAAAATTGATTTTCTTATAAACAAAGCTCTCAATTAATTCGGCTGGTGAATGACCTGTCCCCAAACAAGAACAACAACAACAAAAAAGGGGGCAAAAGATTCTTGCTTCTTTGGCCTTTAACACAAACAAAGAGAACTAAGGAGACCGTTATACACTATTGTCAACAGCTAGAATTCCAAATTTTAAAAATAAAACTCCAATGTGTTGCTTCACGTTTGAACGCTTTGAATAAAAGCCCCAATTGGTCACAGATTTATTTCTCAAAATACGCTTACACGTAATTCCAAGACAACAGTATATTATGGTTCTTGTTATGGCATTCCAGTCCATTCATTACAGCATATACAATAATAAATACCAACAGCTGATGCTTGGTTACGCCATCATGAATTTTCATTTTAAGCTCTATTAGTCAACATGTTTTTTCTCTCACAGCTCAGTTCATCTCACCATATAAAAAGACTGTCTGTTTTTTTAATGAAACTGAATTACTCCAGAAGCTTCTTTTTCCATCAAAATAGACACCTTTCTAATGAATAATTATTGCACACATTTTTGGAAATCTTGTTCAGTGATTTTCGAAACCACAGCCTTTTAAGTAACCGTTATTCCTCTTGTGAGTAGTTCCATAGCTGGTTCAACATTTATCCTTAACTCTTCATAAAGTCAGGAGACTGACACAGCCCAAAAAATTATTCAGATTCCTTTCTAGCAAGATACTGTGTATAGAACTTTGCAGCAACCTATTGTCCCATTTCATGGCTGAGCAAACTTACTTAATTCTATGGGTTGACCCGTGACTCAGCAGTTCTAGATCAATCAAAGCCAGAATTCACCTGGTACTTTTGTAATGACCTTTGTTTCTAGTGTCATGCACTGGATAAGTATCAACCAATCAACCAACTTCATTCTCTAAATGGTTGTTCACACACCACCCCTATGTAACTTAAGCTATCTCCACAATTTTTCATTGGGAATAAGCAGTTTCGCAAAGGACAATAACAAATGTAATTGTCGCATGTGGAATTTTATTAATAAATGCTGCCATTTTTATCTGCCAGAAAGAGACAACAGCATAGCAGATATCAATAATGACATCCATTAACATTCATATAAAAACATAGCATGAGATGATAATTATTGAAACTGGTGGTATGAAATGATACAGTTTGCCAGATAATATCACAATTCCAGTAATGGAGTAAATTTAACATTCATAGAAATAACAAGCCTAGTTCATAATTATGCTAAACTTTGCAGTGATAGCTATCACAAATGAAGGTATTAAAGTGTTGAACAACAGAATTTTTTCACAAGGGGAGGTCATGGTTTTGAACATCCACAAGAGAGAGAGAGAGAGACTGCATATGCTTTTCAACATCTTTACAACAAGGTGATGTATTTCAAACAGAACCATCCATGTACCACATCAGCCTTTACCTGACTCACACCACCTGGGCTCAGCCTAGAGGCACAAGTCAGTTGAAATTTCTCGCGTCTCGGGGGTTGGAGCAATACAAGGGTGCCATCACAGGGAGAGGTGGGGGTCACACTGACGAGGAAGGTGGTTTTGTGTCATATCCCACACAGCTCAGTAGTGAGTAAAACAGGTTTGAAAAGTAGTGGAGGGCAGTGGTGCACAAAGGGTTAAGCTAAGTAAAAATATGGAAATTTGTACTTTATCATTAAAGGAGGGAAAAAAAAGGGGGGGATCTTGTTCATTTGCTTGCTGTCTGTGAGATTTACAGAGCTGCTTGAAAATTCATTCTACTACAGATGAAACGGAACACAGCATCACAATGGCAGATCTGAACCCTAAGTGAAAGGAATAGCCACTTTCTGGGTCTTGATAAATCTCAGGTTCAGTGCATGATTATTTTTCCCTAAAATTGTTGAAGTTTATTAGGCAGAAGGACAAGAACGTGAAAATTAGTAAGGCCCAAGGTAATTGCAGACTTTACTGGGGCAAGTAGAATGGGAAGAATATCAATAATTTTCAATTATGAAATCAGCCGCTAAATCTGGAATTGCCACAACATGGCCTCCCGTGACCTGGTCATGGTATGGGGGGGTCACGCCCCTCCCCCCCACTCTGCGCGGCGATAATGCAAATTCTGGCCAACAAAACCTGCACGAGTAGGAAACTTCAATTTACGGAAAGCAAAAATCCCCACCTGCATGAACCAACCGAAGCACCTGCGTCCTTCTGAACATTTTTAACCAACCGTAGCGGAGTTCCCTGCGTGAGAGGCAGAAACACGCGGCCGCTCGAAACGCTGCTGAAGCAAAGTTTCTTTCCCTTCCCCAGATGATGTAGTCCCTGAAACTGATTCCGAGCCGACAACCCCCTCCCACCAACATTTCTGTCAAAGGTTTGTGAAATGTTCACACCCTTTCAAGCAACAACAACAAAAAAAAAATCCTTTAGTTAAAAGAAAAGCTGGCAAGTTTGTTATACAATGTCTGACTTTGGGTTTCAAAAAAGTGGTGACCTCTTGGGCTGAGGAAGAAAGAGCAGCAGAGCAGAGATGATCTACTGCACAGACTGCCTGACATCCACTGTGAATTTACACCTGGACCAGCACAGAACTGTCTCTCACTGCTAATGTTGGTTCAGAATTAGGCAGGTGATGGATTTAACCAAACTTGAGTCCTGAAAAAATAAGTTTTACAGATTTTTCTGTAGCAAATTCTAAGCCCCTCCCCCACACCCAACTTAAAATCAAGTAGGCAATGGCATCGTTTCATTTCTTAAACATAATTTTTCTCTCTTCCCAGCTTTAAAAACAAAGCTTGTCAAACAGCTCACCTTAAGATTCGTGACAGGTCTCCGTCTCCCATATATGATGTCATTAGCAATGTTGTCACTCCACTAAAAGTGGGGTAGCCGGCACAACTGGGTTTCCTGCAATACTGGGGTCAAATAATAAAGCGTTCAGAAGTTTAAAGGAAGAAACAGGAAGTCTTACTTCGTGTCACAGATGCACTCTTGCAAAAGCAGCTAGATAGATGTATGCCACAGCGGCGTAAGTGACCAATTCCATTGCCAAATTGCATCACACTATTCAGAGAATAAAGAATGAGCTGTTTATTTCAGTGTGTGTGTGAAATAAAGATAAAGTTACAAAGCTTACTGGGTGTTTTCCTTTTCATTTCTTAATTATTATTCCATGGTATTTCAGACTTTCACTTACTATGCCTGCACAGCACTTTCTAACCATGATAGCTATTTGATCTATCATTGCCCAGAATACATAACCATATATATATATATATAGTTATGGCCATAAGGGAGATGGAGATCAAGATCTGACATCAAAGAGCGCCTTGGAACCATGCACTGTAAAACAGATTCATTCAGTCTGAATGGAATTGCTACAAATACCAAGACAAAAGAAGAAAAAAAATCAACTTTGTCTGAGAATCTACGAGCTGTCAGAAATGAAATAAATAATTACATTATTTCTTCCACTTAAAGGGTTGCAAGTGGAAGCTAGGAATGAGAAGTTTTAGACAAAGACAGTTCCTCCTCCTCCATATATCAAAGATGGATCTATAGTTACAAACAGAAAATATCCAAAATTGCAGACAAAGATGAATGCATGCACAATTAGAAGTATGAAATCAGGTGATTACTCTAACAGATTTTAACCCACATCTCTTTTCCATTAATGTCTTTCTAATTACCTTTCTTGGACAGTTGTTTTCTACCTCTTTATTTAGAAAGTAGACAAAACAAATATCAGACTCATAGTCATTCAACCACCCTCCCTCCCTCAACAACACCATCTATGTAACCACTCATTTACATTCAGCACTTAGTGTGCTCTATAATTATCTGTTTATAATGACCACCTGTCCACAAGGACATTTCCCATCAATCTTTTCATGAGTTGATAGGGGGGAAACTTCACTTAAAAATCCATCACCTGCTGTGATTTATGACAGTTTGCATTTTTGTGATTTCAGATACATCTGAAACGATTTGCCAACGTTTCGGTCAGCCTCAATGGTCTATCCAATCTTATGCTGTCCTGGTGCATTTTCTTATGTGGATTTTGCATCTAACCACAACAGGACCAGTAAACAAACCTGATTTTCTCATCAGGATTAGGACAACGGGATAGATCCAGATGAGTTTCTACAAAATGGTTTCAATATCAGTCAGCAAGTCCAAGACAGACAAAGCACCAGTCATAATCAATTCAAACATGAATTACCTATCATGAACAGGTAAACTTTGCATTTAATTACTGCCTGCAGAGAGAAAGATATGAATGCTGAAGAAAGTTGTCCTTAACTATCCCTGTAGAAATTCGCATCATTTTTCAAATGCTTTGACTTAAGCTGGCATTTATTTTTAAAAAAATTTATCTTGGTCCCCACTGTAGTTATCTCCCTTGTAAAGTTCCTAAAACTAAAACCTATCCACACCGATGAGCAATTAAACAAGGCATGTTAATTACACTGAGGAACAAGGTTTTTGCTTCTCTATTATTTATGGACAGTCCTAATAGAACTTTCAACGCTGATTCCAAATATGGTTTCAGAATTTTCTATCATCCATAGTTTTTTGAGAAATGGAGTATATTTTCTCTGTATTATATTTTGAATTTATATTATATTTCTTACACATGTTATGATAATGCCAGTACTAATGTATTTGTTTTTTCTTTTTCAGATCAATTTTTTTGATTTAATTCTTTAAAAATATGAATCGAAAGTGTGTTAAACCAATGGATTCCTTCTGTTACATATGTGGAGAAATGACCGTGAAATTTCAAACAACAACAACGGCTGCACTTGCAAAGAAGGTAAATGGACTTTATTTCGGATGCAAGTTAAGCGATCAGGACAAAATGTGGGCACTGCATACTTTTTGCAACTCTTGTGCAGTTACCCTTCGGGCATGGCTCAAGGAACATGCAGGTCCATGCCATTCGGAGTGCCAATGATTTGGAGAGAACCACAAGACCATGTTAAAGATTGCTATTTTTGCCTCACAAATATTTCAGGTTTATCTGCTAAAGACAAAACTAAAATTCAATATCCAAATCTTGTATTAGCCATTCAACCAATATGTCACAGTGAAAGTATAACTGTTCCAACTGCTCCCAAGACATGGACATTGGACGAAGAAATTGAAGTCAATGAGCTAATGGATGTTCAAGATGCCAATGCAGACTACAAGCCTCCAGAATAAAAAACCTGGAATTTGTTACACAGAGTATGTTGAATGATCTTGTGAGGGATTTAAATTTGCCAAAGAAAAAAAACCGAACTTTTGGGATCCAGGTTGGAGGAATGGAATTTATTAGAAAAAGATACAAACATATGTTTTCTGCACTTGTCAAAAAGATTTAGTCACATTCTCCTCCTTTGATGGGGGGAGGTTGTTATTGTAATGATGTTAATGGTTTGATGGCAGCATTCAGTCATGAATATAATCCTGAAGAATGGCGTCCTTTTATTGACTTCCAAACTGAGCCTTAAAGCTGTCTTGTTGCATAATGGAAAATAACTATCCCTCCATTCCTATTGGGCATGCAGTCCACATGAAAGAATCCCATGATAATGTGAAGACTATTCTTAAACAATTAAACCACAACAAATTTCTCTGGCACATGTGGTTATTTAAATTTTCTGGCATTACTTCTGGGTTTGCAGCTCGGATATACTAAATTCTGCTGTTTCCTATGTGAATGGGACAGTAGGGCCAGAGAATCCAATTACATTGTTCAAAAATCGCCTGCTAGTGAAATTGTTCCAGGACAAAAGAATGTTTCTCATCAACCATTAGTGGACCCCCAAAAAATATACTTGCCACTACTTCATATTAAACTAGGACTGATGAAGAACTTTGTGAAAGCAATGAACACAGATGGACATGGATTCAAATATTTTAAGCAAAAGTTTCCTTGTATTAGTGGGGCAAAGATAAAAGAAGGGATTTTTTTGGTCCCCAAATTAGAGAACTCATGAGGGACAAACAGTTTGATGCCATCTTAAGGGACAAGGAAAGAGCAGCGTGGAATGCCCTAAAATCTGTCATCATTAATTTTTGTGGGAAATATCAAGGCTCCAAACTATGAACAACTGATGCATCAAATGATTGAAGCCTATAAACAAATGGGATGCGATATGTCCTTGAAGATCCATTTTATGCAATCTCATTTAGATTTATTTCCAGAGAACCTTGGAGATGTAGGTGATGAGCATGGTGAGAGAGTTCACCAGGAAATTTCAACCATGGAAAAATGCTATCAAGGCCGGTGAGATCCTGCAATGTTAGCCAATTACTGCTGGACACTGATGAGAGATGGTCCTGAAGCAAGCTACAAACAATATAAATCTCTTGCCGAGAAATTTTAAATCAATAATAAATGTTTTTTTATGTTATTTCCTTATATGTTTAAACTCAATTTTCTCATGTTTAAACCTTGTCCATAACTGTTTAAACCAAGTTTTCTCAATCCAAGCTACAAATACATAAAAAACAATTAAAAATACAAAACCTATTTTCAAATTACTACTGTGTTTTATTGCTGTTTATGTGCATGTGTCTAATCATATTGTAAATGAGAAGAATTTGTTCCTTTTAAATCTGCATGCAGACTAAATGATACAGTATAAATGCCTAGTTTGCTGAATTTGGAAAGATTTAATGAGCCTCTACACAATTTATTCCTTCTCTTTTGAGTACGAGAGGTCTGCATTTTCAACACACACCACTACATAGTTTTCTCCCAAATTGTTATCCCATATTTCGTCCTTGTTGACTCTGTAGCAGATTGCAAACTTCACATCACTGCCCACACTGAAGTCCTGGGGCACCATCAGACAGAAGAAAAATTTGTTTATGTGCAGGTCATTTCCAATGAGGTAGGATGCAGGGACATCCTCATATGATGCCCACGAATTCAGGGTATAACGTACAAAAACATCTTTCTTGTAACCAAAGTTTTTCACATTCACCAGTCCGCTAATCAGACACCCTTTCATGAAGATGTCTACCAGACAGATACCATTTTTCTCAACCAACCGCCTGGTAAGCTCCACATTTGACAGAGGATGAGGGAAGTAGGTTTCTAGCCGTGGGTATCTGGACCACTCAAAAACAGTAGGCATGAAATTGCTTCTTCTCACCTGGTCTAGCTGCTCTTTAACGTTTTCGGTGAACTCTCTGGCCAATGCAAAGCCACTCTTATCAGCAAGCAACAAGCTCCGCAGAGATGCTTTTGAGAAGCCATCCAGATTCAGCTGACTTAACTCATCATGTAAAATATTCAAATCGTCATCAGAGTCATTTGCATTTTCGTTAAAACTTCGATCTAATTTGTATTTATCAAAAAGAGAAAAGCCATCTTCAGCCAGAGAGACAAAGTTCACTTGGTCCTGAATATCGTGAGCACCTTCACTCTCAGCTGAATGTCTGCCCGTTTTATCTAACTCTTGCTCAAGCATCACCTATACATATCTGTCTTACATAAACACTTAAAAGCAAAAGCTATCTTGATAAATCTGTGACGTCATTTTACTTATTACACGCAGAACTAAAACAAACAAACAAACAACAACAAAAACACTTGTGAAAAAAAACAAGGCAGTATTTGAAAATAACTTAGGGGTCAGATGGTGCTTCTGAGGTGTAAACCGCGTTATTCCAATATCCCTCTTTCTTTTGCACACTTGATGCTCTAGTGCATTTTTAACAGGCTAAACTTCTCAAACATGCATTAAGATAAACATTAGAGAATCAGGTGAAATGTCTGTCTAGCACAAGGCGTGGACCACCGAATATTCCACATTATTTTCCACCACAAAACCCCTGAACATCACAGTCAGACTTAAGTGATGGAGATGCGGTTCTGTGGTATCAATAAAGGCTCATATGCTGTATCTGTGGCAGGCTGTACCTTAAACATGCAGCTACTGTTCACAGTAGAAATTCTGATTTTGGAAAGTCCCCTCCACTCTCACTTTCTCAGTGTCTGTGCATATTTAAAAATTTATTTACTACGCGTCCAATGAAAATAAAAAGGTCTGCTGACATAAATCAGAAGTGGCTCCTTTCTTAAAATCAAATTTAGCATTGGACCCCCACTCTCTAATGCAAATTCTTAAAAACCAAGCAGAACAGTAGAAATTGCAGAATTGTTCCACATGGCTTTAAACAAATGGATAATGGAGGAAAATAAAATTAAAACCATGCTATAGTAAATGTGTAAATTCAAGTGCAACCTAAATTAAGTTGGATTGAAGACTCTCTATTTAAGTATTCACAGGGGCCATCGAAGGATGACGTTTTGGTAACCTTTGGCATTAATAAATCAAGACCTACCATGTTTCTATCCATTTCACTTCTTTTTCTACTAATCCAGATGTGCAACAATGTTGTCAGTGCATTCATTCATAGAGAATAAAAATATATACATGTTGTTAAATCCTCTCATTCAAGTTTTTATTGATCAAGTTTACACACACACTGGAATGAGTGATACATTTCTGTGCTAGACAGACATCAAAGGAGAGAACAGCGAGTTATTTATTAGCCAGAAAGGTGTGGAGGGATTTCATCTGCCACACCAAGCCACATAGACAAGTAGGTAGGTAGAATCCATTTTCCTATAATGCTAGCACCTGCCATATCAGCGAGGTTCTAGCCATTTGAGAGAAGAAAAACTATTTCTGCAAGAAAACCAAATTTCTATAACTGCCTGCGTAAATAAATAAAATCCTTAAATTTTTAGAATTGCAAGAACCTGGTTGGGGTTTGTTTATTGCAAGATCAGTCCAGTTGCAGGCACACAAGTCTTTTCAGTTACTGTAGTGGCAACGAAAGCAGCTGTTCTAAGGGGAGAGTAAAAGTGAAAAGAAAAATAAAGAAGAATCCAAAGATAACATTACATTCTGGAAAGTGGGTATCTTCCCCACCCCTCACCCAAACACCATAATACATCAGCAGCTGCTGGCAAACAAGTGCTTCATGCCTGGCATGGCAGCCTCAGTAGCCAAAAGGGGCATTAATCACTGGCTTAAGACTGCAGTATTCTGAACATTAAAACCAAATGGACTCACTGACACCTGGTTGTAAAACAAGCGTATAAATTACTGCCTTGGACTGGCTTATACTTGAATTGGCAAACAATAGAG
Source organism: Nautilus pompilius (assembly GCA_018389105.1). Taxonomy (NCBI): domain Eukaryota; kingdom Metazoa; phylum Mollusca; class Cephalopoda; order Nautilida; family Nautilidae; genus Nautilus; species Nautilus pompilius. The sequence continues at coordinate 217,603 of JACATO010001847.1, read as the reverse complement.
ATCAAAGCTGCGTTTGATGAAGCGAGCAAATGGTTTTCAATATTTGAAGATGCTAAGAGAGTTCTATTTTTTTTTTTTTTATTTGAAATCCCTGAAAAAATAAATTATACTTTCTTACTCAGCATGAAAAAGAAAAAAGAAAACAATTTTTTTGCTTTAATGCTAGGAAAACTTCTACATTGGAATTTTAAAGCTGTACCATCCCATTTTTCTTGTCAGTTAAAGTCATCTTATAGCTATAAAATCCATTCATAGTATCTAACTTAGCGTTAGAAGATGAGCACAGACATTTACGCTATTCCAGTCTTTTAACATTAATATTATTCATTGTATGTGCCTTTTAGAGACCACATTCATTTCATATATATGCAACTGCTTATTCTGATTCTGAGACAAAACGCAGCCAAATTAATCCATCTCAGAACTTTAGCATTTTATTATTATGAATTGAATAAACACTTTAGAAATTTCTGTCTCAGATCTAGTTGTTGTATTCCTACTACCATAGTTACCATAAAGCCCAAACATGGAGGGGGGTGGGTGGCCAAAGATTTTCTGGTCATAGGGAAAGATTAATTAATTATAGCCCTACATCACTTTATTTCCCTGCAGAAAGAGAACTGACCAACAAAGCAAAAGGAATCTTTCTCCCAAGCGACTCTCTTACAGAATCATCAAGCCAACTGCTGACAGTCACTTTCACAATATCGCCCTTGCAAACAGGACTTGAGGGAAAGAAAAAAAGGGGTGGTGGCTGAGACATCACATCTGTTCAAATGACTTGAAATTAGAATATCATTCCAGCCAGCCTACGAGCGCTGAACCAAGCCAGATGAATGCATTCGTTACTCTGTGGCTAGACTGAACAGATTCAGGAGTGCATTCCTAGCCAAGTTGTGCTCAAAGACCAACTACACATTTTCAGATCAATTGGAAACATTAGAAAGACGGAGGGGGAGGCAAAAAATAAAAATAAAAAATTTTCACTTAAAAGAAAATCTAATTTCAGTTACAAATGGTTCTTAAAAATACTGAACATTTGCAAATAAGCCTTTCATTTATATATTTATTATTTTCCTGGTAAAAAAAGCAGTTAATTTCCAATGTCATTTTTGAAATCATCCAGGTCTTCCTTCCTGCTTTACTAGTATTTAATAGTATAGTTAAACGTGTTTTGATTTTGGTAAAGCAAAATTGTAAACAGTTTAATACATTTGTGTAAAAAAAAATAATAAAAAATACAAGGTGCATTTCAGATGCAAACTGTCTTAAGTTCTGCATTATTTAAGGTCCGAAAACAAAATGGAGGAGATATTGCGACAGCCAATGAAATTTATTCTTACATAAAACAACTGACGCGTTTACCATGGCACAGACGATTAATGACGTCACAAATACACTGGAAGACGGCGCAATGGTGTGTTGGTAAGCAGGCGTTTGTAAAGTAAAAATCGAAAAAAAAAACCCCCCAACCAAACAAAGAAAAAAAGAGGGGGGAGAGTTATACTTATAAAACAGTCATGCCAGGAGTAACCTACTAAACCTAAGGTCTTGTCATCAAGCATTTTTCGTTCTGCTGCCTCCACCAGCCAGTCACATAGCAGTAGCTGAGCTCCACTGACGCCAACCTGCCCTGAACTGCACAGTACAGCCATGGCTGATGAAAAGACAATCACCGTTCCCAACCTGAGAGAGAACTTCACCCACCCGAAAAATAACCCGCAGTTTGTCAAAGACACGCTCTTTCACAACTGTGTGGTCCTCGAAGACATCAGTTGCAATGAGCTTGCATTCTCGGGGATCATCAAGGCAAAGAACCTTGATACTGTCAAGTCTGTGGTGCTGAGAACCACCTTCAACAACTGGAGGACGTACGAAGACATCCCGGCGCAGTTCCTCAAAGAAGACCCCCAAAAAAATACTACTAGCTACAAATTCCACATCAGAGCACCGAAAACGATGAAGCCAGGCATGAAGATAGAGTTCGCAATCTACCTGAAGGCACTACAGAATCGGTTCTGGGATAACAACTTCTGGAGAAATTATCAAATTATCGTAAAAAAGGGGAAGGCATCACTTACTGGGGTCAATGCCCAAGGTTTAGAACATGATGAAAAATTCCTCAGGTGTTTCATCTGCCAAAGTCAAAAGTAATCGACTGGACCAGCAATTTGTTTCATGTTTGTTTTTTTTTTCCAGTGAAACTTCGTCAATTATGTGACTGTTGAAGCAGATGCGATGAACACCTGACTGCCACAAGCCGGCTATCCCCATGAATAACTCGCAAGACCAATGTTCTCCTCTACAAGCAGACTGTCCCCAAAATAGCTAAAATGCCCTTCTAAAAGCTTCGGCTTTTCTCTCCATGTATTTTCCTTCTGATTTCAACAAAAATAAACCAAAATGTTAATTTAGTCATCTGTTGTGTTGCTTACCTTTTTTTTTTTTTTTTAAATCTCTGCAACTAAGTCGGGATTTAACTACTGCTGAAGTTTGCACATGAACGAACATACATAACTAGAGACAATGCCACCAATAAATGAGGAATTCTTATCCAGCTTTGGAAAAATCTAAAATGGCCGCATTCTCACTCTCTCTCTCTGTCTGTCTGTCCGTCTCTGTGGTGGTGGTGGTGGTGTGGTGTGGTGTGGTGTGGTGTGGTGTGGTGGGTGTGGTGGTGTGGGGTGGTGTGGTGGTGGTGTGTGGTGGTGTGGTGTGGGGTGGTGTGGTGTGTGGTGGTGTGGTGTGGTGTGTGGTGGTGTGGTGTGGTGTGGTGGTGGTGGTGTGGTGGTGGTGGTGTGGTGTGGTGTGGTGTGGGTGGTGTGGTGTGGTGTGGTGTGTGGTGTGTGGTGGTGGTGGTGTGGTGTGGTGGTGGGGTGGTGTGGTGTGGTGTGTGGTGTGGTGTGTGGTGGTGTGTGGTGTGGTGTGTGGTGGTGTGGGGTGGTGTCTGGTGGTGTGTGGTGGTTTGGTGTGTGGTGGTTTGGTGTGTGGTGGTTTGGTGTGTGGTGGTTTGGTGTGTGGTGGTGTGGTGTGGTGTGTGAGAGAGAGGGGGAGAGAGACAATTTCAATTCCTGAAGGGCACAGCAGAAAAAATAGAAATGGTGTTAATATAAAGAATACTAGTGGACCGTGGTATTTAGCAGAATATTTCCTTGCCTTAACTGCTAATTAGAACTATGACAAAACACAAGGTTAATGCATTAGAAAGCAGAAGAAACGTGTATTATTGGAAATTGTTAGCACATTTTACAGCTCACAGCAACACCAACATTGCGTACTGCTTACAGACAAGCAAGCTTCTCTCTTCTGGAAGTGCTTGAATGGTGAATCCGTTTAAACAAAGCAGACTTGTACATTGACAGAAGAAACCCAAACGTGGCAATGCACGTAAGGTTGGTCATTTTCTCCAGGATTGAGGAACCTTGGGAAACTCCTGTGCAAAACTGCTTAATCTAAGTTTTCTCCATAAATTGGCCACACACTGATATTCAGTTCAGAAATGCCCAGGTATTATTTTAAAAATAAGTTGTTGGCTTAGGCCATTAAGATGATTCGAGAGAGAAAGCAGACTCTTGATGCTTCCCATGTACAGTGTTCATCAGTTTCATTTTAAGGGCATTAACAAAGTTGCAGGCTGATAGGGCAGTTCATGGAGATCTAATCCAGGTCACCTAATGGTTACAACAGATGGCTAAGTGCATAAAACATTCTCTGCTATAATCTTTATATATATATATATAAAGCATCCATCCATGCACCAGCCATAAAGTGGGGTACTTCCCAAAGTCTTTGGTTTAAAGTAGAAACTAGTAATCTTTTTGCTTAGCATATGATTGAGTTGTGGGGCCTTTCGGCCAGTCTGATTGTTTACTTGGCACAGCTATGAAAATTGAAACGAGTTTCTCACCTGCTTAGAATGAGAACTGATAAAAAAAAGAGAGAGAGCTAATACCTGTAGTTAAAACCTAAACAGATGTTGCCACCACAAATAATTTCTACAAATTACATAAAAACAAGATAATCCAATCTTTTAGTGACACAATAGAAAGGTGTTGCTGCCATAACTTGGAATGGGAGGGAGCTCAATTCCTTTGCATCTGACTCTTTACACAATTGCTTTTCTACCTTTGATACAGCATTTACTGAATCAACTGAACTATTGAATCCACTGGGGATATTTCTTTTATGAGCATGCTCTTGCAGTCAACTGGACCAGTGTCAAAAGGCTCTCTAATTAGCTGAATTACAGAGGTGTAAGTTTGGAAACATGAAGCATACTTACCTGTCTGATGAGAACTGAATTCTGGTTAAGAGCCGTCTAGTATTCCACCAGGAGTCCACCTATGGAGAACACAGAGATTTCCAATGGGAGAGCAGGTTCAGTTGCTCATGAACTTACCCTGAATCTGGAAAGCTTGTAGAGGGAAAATGTCTCATTTTGGATATTTTGTTGAATCCTCTCCGGGTTGAGAGAGACAGACAGACAGACAGACAGACAGACAAGATCTATGGAAACTGGTTGGCTTTCAATAGATTTTTAGAATCTACCTTCAGGTCACAAGTTAAGTATACAAAGTAGGCCTTTTCCAAGTCTGGTCAATTTAATTTCTATCCCCTAACCCTGCAGCCTCATCATCAGAATCAAGATTTAAGAAAAGGAAATTAACTACATGAACACCAGTATTTCACTGCAGGGAGGTGGTTCAGATAAATACTGTTCCCAAGGCGACAAACTTTGTGACAAAGGTCCCCCCTCCCCTGTCATTAGCACCATGGTGGGGACAGTTCTCCTCTCCTAGCTGCTGCTGTAGATACTAAGAATGCTAGCAAAGACAAACACAGCAATATTGTGGAAAATATGTTTTATTGGCATCGAAACATTTTGGCCACCTTCAATCGCACCTCACCGACACTACCACCACCACCAGCAACAACAACAACAACAACAAAAAGTTTGTTTTTTTCCTCCACTAATGTTAGGTGTTGCCATCAGAAAGCTACGAAAGGCGCAAGTACCGAGGAGTTAGGACAACTTACACCCTCCAGCCTCAAAAAACCCGCAGCACTGTAAGACAGGCTCAGCAGCTGCACAAGAAAGCGACATCACAGGTACATACAAGAATCGTCAAACAAAATATGGACCAGCACAATTTTGATCATTGGCGGACAGCCGACAGCATTACAGAGAGACGGGAGGATTGTACCAGGTAAATCAATGGTCCAGAGGTACATACTTAGCAAAAAAAAAAAAAAAAAAAAAAAAAAAAATTCCCATTTATACAATTAACCCATCTTAGTTTGTTTCTCTCTCTCTTCAAAGATGGAGGGAGGACGACAATGACGATGTGACGGAGGATAACTCTCTTGTGGTTTTGTTCTGTCTGTTCTCATGCAAACGTTGAAGAGAGTAATAGAAAACTTTCCAGAATTTCCTTTACATCTGCATAATGAAGTACATTTGCCTTTAAATAAATATCCCAGCAAGAAGTGTTTATTTATTTATTTATTTATTTATTTTTTTAATGAAGTTTCTTTTAAGATCTACAAAAAGCACACAACCACCTTAAGAAAAAAATGTGAAATGCTAATAAGTTGAGGAGGTTCTTACACTGACAACTCTTCTAAGGTCATAAGACAATGACAAAAAATAACCTTATCTACAGGAACTTGCACAGAACATGGAAGGAAACTACAAAAAAGAAAAATTTGCATTTATACATTTGTGCAACTCAAGTGAGGGGTGGGGCCCCCATCAGTTCAATCTCCACAGCCTGTATGGTTGGAATATTTTAACTGTCAATCATAAAGATGATTATCTCCCATGGAGATATTTATTATACTTGGTTGTTGTCTCTTTGTAGCTGCTATCTTTTCAAGTTTCATGTGTTTTTTTTGGAAGGGATGGAAGGGATCTTATTTACAAGAATATGAAACCATTTCGGGGCGAGTTCAAAGAATTTTAAAAAAAAAGAAGCCAAAGTTAAGCATTTATCCAGATTCCATTGTTATTGATGCATTGGTGAATAAATTCATATAAAAATTTTAAAAAATATCTTTTTTTTTCTCTCTTCTTGAATGACATATGTACATGCGATTTGTTTAGAGATGAAGATCAGACGGTCACACAATTTCTGGGTGAACAGCATTGGAGCTCTCAAAAACGTGAGAAGGGGAGACAAAAAAAAAAAAAAAGGGGGGGGCATCTTATTGTCAGCTGGCAGCATTTTAACCGATAACCCAAAAAAAACATCGTCTCAAAATGCCGCAGATGGTGAAGCGGTTTGGAAGCCGAAAGAAAGTCTGTCTAAGAGTCTCACTCCTATGCATTAAGAGTGAACTAAAATTAAAAAAAATGGGTGTCCATTGGGATTTACAATATCCTTACACTTTTATAATTAAAAAAGATATTTGAAGCGGTATCTGGCTGAAATCAACTCTGGGCTAAACAAAGCTGTCAGTAAATTTGGACAAGACAGGAAACCAAGCCTTTCCTCCTGAACAATGATAAGCAAAGCAAATCTATTTCCATGTTCATAAAAATACCTTTAGTTCTGCGAAATTAAACATTCTTCACTTCCGACAATTTTATAACAGGTATCAGCCAAGTTGTGATGTCCATGAAACATCACGTTCACTTTTGTTTCACACAGATCGGTGGAGTGGGAGGGCGATGAACTAAACGACATTCCATCTTACCAGACAACTGAGTTAGAATTTAAATAAAAGTTAAAATTCCTTCCTTTCCCATGAATCGAATAAATGGTGGCATAAACCTGCATCAGCCTTGTTCCAACTGGCCACCAGTAGGTAGTGGCCTATGTGAACAGTGAAAGAAACAGCCGTCTTTTGCAAAGGCCAATGAAATGCACATGGCTAATGATAATAATGGTAGCCTTTTGTAGCCAAAGAATTCTTTTCACGTATTGTGTGTGTGAAGATTTACTTATAGCGTAGCTGCTGTCCCCAGCAGCAGCAGGCAGTGTATCCTGGTGTCAAGGAACACCCAAGACCACCAGACAACTTAGCACCCACACTAGCAGAATCATTAGTCCGAAGGAAAAAAGTGTCCATCACTCAGCTGGATACCTACTTGGTCCTAGGTAAACAGAGACAAATAATGGTGAGGAAACTAGCCTCAAGTCTTCCCTGCTCAGGTCCCCTCATCCCCTCACTTGCAAGACGAGTGTGCTATGGGACTTCTCAGCTCATTACTACAGTCAAGCTGGACGGCATAAGGTCAGTTCTGCAGATCCCATGTGCTTCTAAATTAAGTTAATCAATCAGCAGTGTTCATTCTAAGCTTTTACATTCAAGAACCTAATCTTGTTATTGCATAAGGTGACAGATAGCCAATACAGTCCTATAAACCCAAATCAGTGTATTATGTTACTTTTATTTTTTCATGTAAACTGCTCAGAGCTTTAACAATGGAAGATGTCCAGAAGCCAGCTAGTGCATCTAGACCGACACAAGCTGTAACGGGAAGCTAAATCTAGATTAAAAACAAATATTGGAATTTAACATTGAATGAAAATTACATACAAGGGGGAGATAAATATAAAATTCTTTCCCACTTATCTGACAGCATGCTGACATGAGCAAGTTGATGAAAGCTATTAAAAAAATATTAATTTAAATAAATTTTAAAATAATTATCATATAACAGACCCCAGGTACAGCTTCTTTTTTTTAAAGAAGTGCAAAGGGTTAAGTCAACCTTCACAAAGCCTTTCTTCTAAAAATGTACAGGCAGGAGAAAGTTCCCCCATCCTGTGCTTTCAAACCTTACTAAACTAAATTTTTGTCCCCGAGCGAGAAAGGGGAGATGGTTATAGCAACAGGAACCTACAAACACTGTTGTTGGTCCTTAAATTTCCTTTTAACTTTGAAACATCCAGGTAATAATACATGTTAAACCAGGGGACAGACTAATCAGTGATGCTATTTCTCTTAGTCTTCTGAATCTCATGTCCATAGCTTTCCTATCTCCTCCACATCCTCTTTTAAAAAGGTAATAATTTCCAATGCTTCTCCCCCATTTAGGGAGCTGGTTTTTGGAGCCTTAAATAACTCCCAGTAGCCTATTGTAAGGGGAGAAATACTGAGTCAGCAGAAACTTTAGAGAAGTAAAAAAAATCCAAAAAGGATGCATATTTTAGTAATACACAAAATAACAAAAGATTGCAATCTCTAATGATTCATCGAAAAGCTGGATGTAAGTAGGCTTCCATGCAAGTATGATTACAAACAAAAATGCATACAGAAGACCAGAGCTAAAAGTGAAAGTAATGAGGGCAAGTTGCAACATGAACTCCATTAGAAATTACTATATACCATTGATATGTTGATATAATTTGCACATAGAGCCACATGACTTCAGCCTTGTAATTATGGGAAATCAGAAGCCATTTTATTAACTGGAATCTTCAGAATAAGTTTTGACTCATGCAAATTTATTTATTTAAAACTATGGAAATTTCCTTTGTTTACATATTAGCATCAGTTTTAAGTATTATGGATACTTTTATAAGTCACTAAAGTTAGAAGTTAAACATCAAAGTAACTCTTAGATTATTGTACTATAATGTGAATGAGGGTGCATGAAACTGGGAATATGCTGTAGATATTGAAATCCTAATAGCATGCCACGTGACAAAAACCATAAAATTCTTTGTTTTCCTAAATATTAGAACGACATCTATTCTAATCATAAGACAGCCTGATGATGAATGAGGCAATATAAATGACAAGCTAATCATGGGTCAGTCCTATGTTATTGAACATGCAGTTTGGCTAATGACAGAGGGGGGTGAAAATGTGTCAAGACTTTGGCATTTGTCATGTCACCTTATCATAGTACTGTCATAAATTAAACACAGGTGACTCAAGATCAAACAATGCAAAGTCTTCTGTAGGGTGTATAAAGCAATGCCAAGTCTTTACTGATAACACCCGAAATGGACTTTGTGCAGTATCTTCTAGAAACCGGTTGGATTTTCTGTGGGCTCAATCCAGCAAAAGATAGATAGATAGCTTTGGCAAATCTGTAGGCTAGTTAACGGTACTGCTGCAATACCTGAGACATAGGTGGAAGACAGATCTGAAATTAACAGGTTTTTCTTGATTTCTGCGTAGACATCCCAGCGTGCACCACGGGAAAGTTTTGACAATCCGGTTGGGGTGACAGAAAGGTGTAAATTTGAAGTTTCGGAAATCTTCAACAGGGATGGAACCGGAACAGAAATTGTTCACAACCACCTCCAAATAACTGCTTTTCACTGTGTGTTTTTGGGGGCTACAAGTTGAAGGATGCATCTGTTAAACTGCATACAGCAAAGTGAATCTGTCCTGAACAATGACAGTTAGAGCAAAGACAGACGGGGTTTTTATGGGTATGGAAAATCCAACTGAAATAATAAAAAAAAAATGTTGTAATAAACTTTTTAAATGAGAAGTTTCCAAATCTGCAGCAAAAAAAATTAAACGCCTCAACAGTTCTTGAACAATGTGAGTCACCTTTCTATTTACATACGTACCAGATATCTGCTTAATCCACTGCTATGACTGACAACAAAAACTGATCCTAGTTTATCCCACCTTCATGAACAAGAGGTTGACGGGAGCGGATTTCAGTTCTACTAGACCTTGAGAAAACAACAAAACGGGTTTTAGAGACACTGTACTCAGTCTGTTTCTGCTAGTGTCATCCAGTCTCCTAGATCCTTTGAGAGATCTCTACTACAAATGTTACTACCTCCCACAACAAATGAAAATAAACCAACAAAGCATAAAACATGCGTGTGGTCTCCTGTTAATCTATAGCAGGGCTGTGCTACAAGCACAGCAGGGGCCACAACTCCCCCCCCCCCATAGGTGCACCGAGAACTGATGGTGTCTTACGAAACAGCACGTGTCCACTTTGCCTATGGGATCTCTCACACACCCCATGCTACTGTTTCATTCTTGAAACAGGGTAGCATCCTACCTAGCTAATCTAAATAAACTGCTTCTGTCAACAGGGATAACACATGTTTTAAAAGGGTGGGTGGTGGGGGGGGACTGGGCCATCTTCTTAGACCAGCATGTTCCAAGTAACTTTCTTGGAATGTCAACATAAAGAGAGAGTTACAGACAATATAGTCAACAGCAATATGGTTCCAGAACAGGCAGAGCTTTGAAGCAATAACCAGGACTATGTGCAAGCAGAAATCACACTCAAAACACTCACAAGCATCTTCACCTGTGTCTGGCTTAGGATATAAATGCTGGTTGAAGAGAGTTTAAGCACTGAAGCAAAAATTTATCCAAGCACCGGAGATGTTATGCATCGCTTTTGCCAAACTTTGTTGATTCTAACCCCAAGTTTTGTCACAAATGTACATCAACGGCTGGGATTTTATGACAGATCCCACCTATCACACACTCCTGCCCTCCCACTCTAGATATTTTAAATCTGGAATTTTTTTTTTTCAAAAACTTTAATAAATGAACTTGTCAAAACCATATAAGTCCTATTAAACTTAGATTTTTTTCAACAAAAAAACATTACATGGAAACCCGATTCACACATTCTCCTCCTCAGCCATTAGTATCAATTCTCCTTACTGACTGGCCCCACATCTACCCAGCTTTCAACAAGATGGTGGTCTGTTTTGAAGCACCTACAGTTCAAAATGTGCCATCTTGATTAGCACCCATCACTGATGCATCTTCTGTAGAATACCTCACTGCCACCGATTCAATTAAAGCGCCTCAAGCTTAGTCCTTCACTTCAAGGGGCTCAATAAAATTGTTATTAACAAAAGAATAACAACATTAGCATTTGAATTGTATTAAAAATTTTGTCAGCTTTCATGGGAAGCAGACAGTCATCAGAGCAGCATCCCGGAGAGTCTCTTCGAATTTGAAATCAGGAGTCCTTAAGCTGTCAGCTGAGACTTTCCAAGATCAATTTGCTTTCTGTACTTCTAATGCAAGTCAGAAAAAGAAAACTCTAGAAGAGCATTTCAACAGCTTTGGCCAGTGTTTAGCAGAATACCTTTGGTGGGGGGGTCAAGTGGAGTGACTATATCACCATTAAAAAGATTCATTGTAGAGCAGATTTTCTAACTGTAGCCAAATTGATTGCAAAAAGATGGACGGACATATTCAAATATTGTACTCCACGTAACTGATCACAGGGTCTCCAAACAGGCCGGCCTGCCTGCTACTACTACTTAAGCAAAAAAAAAGAAAAGGGGGGGGCAGCAGTTCAAGAGAAATGTTTCACCAAACCCTTGCAGTAGATGCTGGGCTCTTGGTGTCCTGGATGCCAAATGGCTGCTGCTCTGCAGCTAACAACATGACCAAAAAAGTTACAAGTCACTGCACCCATCACCTTTCAATAAGGATAGCTGATGTCATTATCTGCTCAAACTTCAAGCAAAGTGCATCATTCTAGGAAGACATTTACTATTTTACAAAAATGAAAGCTACTTAATAAAAAATTAAGAGTTGTCTCAAGCAAACGAGTATGCACATTTTTTAATACAACCAATAAAAATAACAAAAAAACCCCAAACTATCTGGAATGTAAAGAGTAAACAAGATAAACCAGATTTTTAAATAAGCAGTTTCAATATTAAATGAGAAAATTCAACTTAAAACAGCTGACCAACTCTTCAATGTAATTAATGGCAACTGTTTTTAAAGGAGTGCACGAGATGCGCAAGAGAAGTGTCATCATTTGTGGCATCTCAAATACCTCAATATTCAACTGCTACTTATCTTTTGTCATACAGCACACACTTCCTTCTTCTTTTAAACCCTTTGCGTATGCCCACATATCTGCAGGGAACAAGTACTCATCCTGACAAAGTATTTCCTGAAAATGCATTTCCAAGGTTTTGTCAGCTTGTGGGGAGCCAGTAGAGCCCTGGAAACCTTTTCAGGAAATACCCAACCCCAGAAAATATACAAAAGAACCCACCAACAGTAAAACGGTAATCTCTTTCCCTCATCCACTGTAATGATTATCAGAACTAAGATTTATCTTCATTAAGTAAACCTGAATTCTCTGAACACATCATAAATTACCTGAAAACAATGGTCATCCCCTTACATTGACAGGCCTTCATAATTTTGCTTGCACCTGAATAATACCAGGGTACAACATAGACGGTTCTTCCTCTTATGTAACAGATCATTTTACCCCCTGAAGCAACAGAAAATATTCAGTTTTTCTCAATGAAAGCAGGATAAAAACCAACAAATGTATATGGCTATTTACCAATGGGAATCTGCAGATCAGTTTACTTGGCAGGAAACAGACATTCCTATAAAACCAGACTATCAAATAAACAAAATGTTGAAACCAGGCATTGACGACATTGAAAATCACACAGGATATTTTGTGGCACAGAAATTAGTCACATTCATAAGACTCAGGGACACCATTGTCATATACCATAAACCAGAAGATGCATGTAACACGGATAAGCCGTGGAACAGTTACCACCATTTCCGCATGATGTGGGTGTCAAACCAACCACCACGCAAAGATAATACCTGGAACAGAGTGAACGGCGCATACAAAGTAGCAGTAAATTACAAACATGCCATGCCAAATGTTGAAACAGTATAGTACCATTCCTCTGTGGCTAATTACACGTGCAAACCACCAAAGATTTTCGTTAAAAATACAAACTCATACTTTACTTTACATGGAACAATTTTCTGATTGGTTTTCAGATGTCATATGTACCAAAAACAGAATTTAAACCAAAAGAACCTCTCTACAAAGCAACAGATCCTGTAACAAATTCACCTACAACCAGCAAAGAGCCAACTTTTAAACTAGCAAGTGGAAACTATATGAACTTATGCAAATACCACAGTTATAGATTCAAGATCGGAAACATTACTGACGAGAATACCAAGAAGTAAATAGAGCTGCAAAACCTGAGCGAGAACTCTGAAAGAACCATCGCTCATCCCGCCTGCAATCAGATGAAGAGCCAGAGAATCATCACCACGGCTCAAGAACTTTGAGGAAAAGTTCCATGATATCAACTGGACGAGGATCGAAATGAAGAATTTATCAATGAAATTAATTTTAACTACTGGAACACCATGGATTCAACTTGAACGAGATGGTGAATGATGTACGGAATATTTTAAGTATCAAGTTACCTGAAGTGAACTGCCTGATATTCGAAGGGAAGCCAAACAGCGGCAAGTCCATGATCACCAGAAGTATTGCGGGGATGTTTAAATGTGTTTCCACAGTACAGGGCACAGCATCGTTCCTGTTCAAGGTCAGTGCAGAACTTGCACTGACCAAAGAACCAAGCATGACTGCGAAAACTTCATGAAGGAACACCAACATCAGTGAACGCGAAGAACAGAGATGACGCCACCATACAGAGAACCACACCAATAATCATTAGCAGTAACTACAACTTTCGCAAAAATGCACCTCTCATTGAGTGGGGGGAAGCATTCAAAACCAGAATATTACTTCACAGATTTAAACGACGGGCTGACTTCTTAGAGATGTGTAAAGGGGGAATAAATCCTGTGGTGTGGAGAAACCTCTTTAATAACCGCGTTGATGATCTTTGGTTCTTACACGACACCAGTGGCAGAATTCCTCGAAGAATGTAAAACTCCAAAAAGGCCGCTTCTGAAGGAGAATTTTGCCAAAGCACCCAAGGAATCAGAATAGAGGAAGACATCATCGACAACAATGGTACACGATTTCCCATTCTAAACTACGTAGGCGATCCCGAAAACTGATACAGAAATAGATGGACTTATGATCTGCAATGAAACTATGGACCCTAACATGTCATTCTGAATTTATTGTACTTCATTTTATTTGTATAACTTCTGCAATAATAAAATTGCATTTTGTGAAAATAAACAAAAAAGAAAATGTAGAAATTATGGAGAATTATAACCCTCTGAAGCAGCGGAAAATATTCAGTTTTTTCCTCAATGAAAGCAAGCACGGAGTCAAATGCTCGGCTTCTACATATTTAACATTAAGACCTCAGACAATTTTTTAAAAAAATAACAAAAACACTGTTCTAAACTGTTTTGGTGAACAACCATCTTTCCGTTTCTCTTGAGCACCGTCCAAGATTACAGAGTGACAGCTTCAGACCAATTCGCTTGCTCTACACCTGTTATTCAGTGAAGGTAAAAACAGGGATATTCATCAACTGCCAAGACAGACTTCGCCCAACTTAAAACAAATGTGCAAGACAAGTAAATAACATTCTCGAAGTGTGACAAGCAAACTACTCAGATCTGCAATTCTTTGCTAAACATTTCATTCATATGAGAAAGCTTACTTAAGATATCTGAATATATATGTTTTATTTTTCCTCTCTTCATTACTCGCCATTTTTAAAATCCAAAATGTTTGTTTGCGTCAAAGAACTTCCAGCTGCTCATGCAGTCGCTAGATAATCTTAAAGTGAGAAACCAGTAGCTTTGGGTTCATTCAAAGAGAAGATAACTCTTAGCCTATTTGAAAGAACTAATTTATTCTTAAACAAAAAAAAAAAAAAATTTCAGTTTTTATATAAACTAACCTTGGCATAACAAATAAAGTTTTCAAATGTGTTTAAAATACAAACAAACCTACCAATGATCATCATTTCAGTCATCTTTAGCAGATGAAGGAAACGCCGTATTAGTGCTGACATTTCTTCACTTGCCCTCTGCCAATCATTGGTGCAGTCAGGGAGGGACGAAGCAGTAGCAAAGTCAAAGGACAAAGTCTGAATCCTGCAGGGGATCAGCTTGGTTTGGAATAACTCCCAGAATCTGTTTCTTCTCGCTCTTCTTCAGCAACTGGCCATGTGGATTTCTTCTGTACTACAGCTTCCATCTACATTTTATTTAAAAACAGTTCTAGTAGGGATTTCCCTGCCAAAATCAGAAATGCTAGGGGTCCACATGGTGCAGGAATTGCAATGCTTTCTAGTAGGCACTACACTGTTTCAGAGTTGTCTCCCTCTACTTTTAAATTTTAAAAAAAAAAGAAAAAAAAGAGGGGTCAACGATTGAAAAATACGTGGTTTTGAGAAATTCTGAACATGAAAATAGGATTTCGAACTTTCCCCTCATTTTTGCCATAGGACAAACAGCAGCAACACTAATAAATAAATCAACCCATGCTACAAGCTTAGAAAGTTCTATTTTTTTTTTAGATCATAACTTTTGTTTTAGGTTTCAGAATACGAGGAGGGGGGAGAAGGAAAAAACAATCCAGAGGATGGAGCCTAAATTTGCTCAAACATGGTCAGGTAAAAATTAAATTAAAAATTCATTAGGTGCTCTGGTTTGAAATTTAAGAAAACAAAATCTTTAAAGTGCATTCAATTCATTGTTGTACAAATTACCAGCTTTAAATGCTTTTTGGCAAGTGTAGTGTATCATTTTCTGTTCAAATCCTTTAAGCATTTATTTTAAAAAAATCAAAATCCAAAGAATAACGTAATAAGAAATGTTAATATCTTTAAAAAGTTGACATTTTCTGGTAATTTCCCCTTTTTCTTTAAATATATACTGGGTTTTGTCATGGAGACGGAAATAAATATTAAACAGAGAGCTGAACTGCGATGAATGTAAAGATTCAAAGAAACAAACAAACAGTAATTGTAAACATTGTTCTTCCGTCACCAACAACAACAACAACAACACCACCACTCCTTACATCAGGGGAGACCGCTGAGGTGAAAAGGTGGCTCGTCTTAAAAAATATTCTCGCCAGGAGAGTCAACGCAAGTTTTAGAAAAAAAAAAAAATCTTCAAAAATAAAACAGAAGATCAAATGTGCGTTCGGCGCGCACAAAGTCGGAAGGGGGCGATTTAGTACAGTTAGCGGGAAAAAAAAATGTAATGATTACCACAATATGTAAATAGTAGTTCAAAATGTTTCTTCATACAAATAACCGTCTAAAGTGATTGAGATCAAAATATTCTTGGAAGTGTGTTAAAAACTTTTTTTAAAAAAAGAAAAGTATGGGGGTGAGGAACCGTCAGTAACTATGCAACAGTGATTCGGGGTCGCCAGTCTTTTTCAACAATGTAAAAACTGGAGCGCTTTCTCGAAACCAGCCACAAGAGGGTGGCAATGATTTCCAGGAATAAAGCAACAGGAATATTGAAGAGCGCCGCCCAACACACCATCAGATACTTCACCGTGCCCAGCTTCTGTCTGCTGAATGACTTGGCAGTTCCAAAGAGGAACAAGTAGGCCATGACACCTCCCACAAAGCCAAAAAGGACATTAAAATAATTCAACACAGGAAACGGAAACATGACGGCTAAGAGCAGATTCATTGTGGTCAGCGGCATGCATATCCAAGACAAAACCATACAACCGATACCAAATTTGCACCTGATTGGGATTAGTGGACAGCAAACAGTAGAATAAATACCTTGCAGCCAGCGTTTTCTCTGGTACACAAAATCCTTGACAGTGAAAGTGCTTTTTTCAAACATTTCTCCTTCAACAAAGCCAAATCTGTAACCATCTCGGAAAGCGATCATGGCAAAGTAGCAGTCTTCGGCGATGGAAGCTTCTGGGCCATGGTCAAAGGAAACTTTCCGTTCGGCCCCAGCATTTGCCACCACAAACGACCCCTTCCAGCTGAAAACTGGTTTTCCAAACACTTTAAAAGTAAATCTCAGCGAGCCATAGTCTATGCCTACTCGTACACTGTCAGATAATGTCGTTGTCCAGTTAACTACTTTGTTGTTGGCATATGTAATTACACCCTGTCCGAAATCACAGCTGCCATCAGTGACAAAGTTGAAGATACCCACCACAGCTTCCTCCGTGAGGATGGTCTCCTCGTCCAAATGTACAATCCAGTCATCATCACTAAGTATGTTCACGTTCGGTTCAAGGCAATACTGCAGAGCACGTGCTTTGTACAAAGTTCCAGCCCTGGTGCTGTAATGAAAGGGCACAATAACTTCTCGAGTCCGGGGCAACTTTGGTAGATTTATCGGTGCGTCAGTGACCACTTCAATAATGAAGTTGTCCAGCCCAACATTTGAGCAAATTGCAAGGTTGCATTCCACGTTCTCGCGTACAAGCAGTGGGTAATCTCCCCGAGTCACAATGCGGAAACATATGGAAGGTCCGAGCAATGGAGAACTCTTCAGGTGCGGCTTTGACGGGAATGTATTGAAGCACATGAGACCAAAGAAATTGGCAACTGTCAGTGGAAGAGACAGACATGTCAGTCCCCTGAAGATGTACAAGATTATTGTTGGAAGCATTCCATAGGATTCAAATGGGTTGATTTTCCACACCGGGTCATTGTTGTCTTGAAAACCGCCAGCAAAATAAATAAATAGAACTAGGAAAAGACAAAAAGACAAACAAACAAATGTGTGTTTGAGCTGCCTTGTAAATGACATGTTTCTTCTTTACTGCCAAGCTGCTTATTGGAATGTTCAGATATGTACTCTCCAACTCCTAACTGCATCAGCTCTGAAAAATTTAAAAACAAATCTTAAAATAAGTAAAAGATAAGCTTGAAACAGTGAAAATAAACAACAGATCCCTGCCCCTTAATCATCTGAATGGCAAAGGTTTTGGACATGCACATTTATTCTAGACATATGCTCAATAACTGCTTGCAATGTTATCTGTGGCATTTGCTGGGAGGACCTCTTACATCACAAATGGCTTCATCTCTGTGCAAAATCTTTCAGATCATCAGTGGCAACTTTACTAACTGCTGAGGATTTGTCAGCCTTGGTTGTCTATCTATCAGGACACTCCAATAACTACACAACAGGGATTCATGCCTGGGCTTCGTGGAAGCAACTGTGGTCCAATCTTCCAGACTGCAGTGGTTCTGGAGATATAACTTCGGGGTGTGGTGATTGTAGTCAAGAACTCCCAGATCAAGTAGAAACAACAGAGCATTCCGGATGGATGGGTATATAACCAGGAGAATTTAGACATCACCTCAATGAATGCAAGATAAGTTTTTTTTAGACATCACATTAAGTCAAATGCCACATCGGTATCTTCCAGTCCATGTGAATGCAAAGGGCGTGAATTGGTAAACGTCTGACTTGTCTATGAAGTACAAAGACTACAGACCACCAATGCACACAGTGGTGGCCTTTAATCAAATTTTTCACCATGACTTCCACTAAGCTACACATGAAGCATACACAAGCTCCATCACAGTGCAATAAATGAGATGCTGATGCTACAATAGTTAAAGGAAGTTGGCAGACAATAGCCAGTTCTGCACATGCACTAATAGTGACAATAAGTTGATGAATAGTAGCTTCACCTTTCTCCCAAAAGAGAATCATTCAATGCTCAACATAAGGAAGTAAGTATAAGATAAACTGACGCACCCGCTAAGACAACGAATTACTTTGGCATCACACCTTTTGGGAGAAACAAGTCTACTTATCTCAGTACCCAACTTTACAGCAGGAGCGGTTGGATACTTAGATCTTTGAACCTTTTCTTTGGGGGAGACAGTAAGGATCTGTATAACCCTAACCACCTGCTTATAATTTATTATAAAAATGTTATATTTACCTTAGATAATATATCTGTCCAACTCAAATGTTTTAGCTTTAAACTTCTTAATTCTTTTGATTATAAAATGCCAGCCTGTAAACTCAGTGGTTTTAAAGACCACTTTAATGTTAAATCTCAAAATTCTAAATGGATGCTTTAAAAAAAAAGGTGGGGGGTGTCTGCTCAGGTAAATTAATTACTTGTAATTAATAAATGCACACGCATACAAAGCAGAGCAGACATGCAAGGGTTGACTTCATTAAGCCGGTGGTTCCTGAACTTATCTCAATGTTATAACTCGTTTTACTGGTCGGCTAAAAATAATGTCCCTGCCATGTAATTTTCACTACCCTCCTAAAATGACGAATGGCAATTTGCAATGTGTACAAATTCTGGATATAGTTTCCCCACGTCCACACAACCTTAATACCATCATGATACATTTTCAATAATCAGTCAAAAAAAGAAATATACATATATATATTTTTTTGAAAAAGTCCCAAATTCAACTTCAGTCAATCGCCTCCTCATCCTCTTTTATAATGGATACTTACACGACAAGCAAATGGCATTTTTTTGTGATGCACTAAGTAGCAAAAAAATTTTCGCATATCCAAATGAATTTATTCCAGATTAAAATTAGCCTCTATCCAGTTTATCGAATGCCACGGTGAATTCGTCTTCTCGATTCCCACCTCCCCCTCTTTCGAAAATCCAGCACACACAGTTATGAACAGCAGTCAGCCCCCATGAACCGAGAACTGGAGGGGGGGGCTGTCTGTTTTAGAACCACAGAAATAGCAAATCTGGGAAGTCAGAAATAAAGCAAAAATACTGTTGACGACCTTCGATTATATGTAGATGATCTCTCAAACACTCTTCTGAACCAAGCTAGAGTTCTTGTTATCGAAGATGTCCACCTGCCTGGACTGTTTGTTAACCCTCCTACTGTGGGTGTCTCTCTAGTCCATCTAACCTGACCCTCCCCTGGGTTCTCACCAAGCTTAAAAGTTACAAGATCTTACTTTTTTATCCTATGATATTTTGTGACTCTTCCTAGTTTTAGACAACTGAACAACTATGACGTGTTTAGTTTTTCTGTCACTCATCTTATAAGCAAATTATATGGAACCAAAAACAAGAGATGTAACTGAGATCCCAACAGAATAAGAGGGTTAAAGTTGAATTTTATAGCAATGTCTCCAAAAATGAAAAGACCACCATTCTCAAAGGGCACTTAGCACTTTCAACACTGAAGCCTCACAGTTAAGACAGATGGTGAAGCAGGGGTTGGTTGGTTGGATCTGTCCAGCAGTAATACAGCTGACCAACTCAATGCTGTTGAGTTTACTCTCTGGACACGCCTGCCCACCCGCATTGTAGAATCAGATAATTGAGAACAAGCAAAATGTTGCATGATGTGATGTAGAGATAAAAGCAACATGCAGTATGCAAACTGTGCATGGGCATTATAAGTATACACACCACCAGAAACTTGCTGCTGTATCTGAAGCAAAGTACTTGACAACGAAGTCTTCATGCCCTTACCTCCATCAAGTCCATTTCTGAAAATGTCATATCCATTGTTTGCTGCAAAGCTTGCCACACCTTATTCTGTTTACCACAAAAGGTTAAGCGTCGCCCTCTCATGAGGCAGGGCATCTACTCTTCTGAATGGCTCGTATTCCCTTCAGTTGAATACAACGTGGACATCGTTGTGCGTGTTTACGTCACCAGCTATGCTAATCAGCTGAGAAAGTCCTTTTGAAAGTAAAGAAAACAGTACCAAAAGCACCATTATAAAAAGTCAAACTGGGCTTGTATTTCAACAAAAGCCAAATTAATAAACTATGCACTGTTCATTTGAATTTGGAGTCTAAAAGCACCAATCCTTAATTTGTTAGCAGACAGACAGTGATAATGTACCAGAAACTTAAAATAATTTATGAAGAATTAAATAGTTGTACACTGACAAACCCCTTCCCTGCAAAAATTAATCTTTATACTTAAGTATTTATCTGGGTACAAAGATTCATCCATGAGCAATCTACCCATCCCTATGCACATTAATAGCTGAAAACATCTTCACTTACGTTGTAATTCTATTTAGAAATATATTCCTCCTTTTAACAACCAGGACTAAAAGGGGTGAGCAAAAAGGTGCAGAGAGGTTTAAGGTCCAGTCCAGCCGTGGGAATTTATGATAAAGAGAGCAAATTCCCAATCAGCCTTTCACATTTTGAAAAATGAAGCAGGAAAACATTAAAAATACCAAAACTACTTTTGGTTGTGGGAAGCTGCAGTAACTTGAATCTAAGGCATGACCACCAAGTCTGGACAGACATGGGTAATATAAGGGGTGGGGTTTCAATTTTTCTTTTAGATTTCCAACACAAGCAAGCTGCAAGAATCCCAGCTTGTTAAAACCATGTGCAACCATGACCACAACCGGCGATGGCTGCCAGCCACAGCTTACACAGTACCGCAAATTCTCACTTTATTGTCTTATTAATGTGGAGAAAACAACACCACCAAAGTAAATGATTGCACTTTCAGTGATTTGGGGGGGGTTTGTAGGAACTGTTCTTGCTGCCTGGCAAAACAACAACTACACTCAGGAGACATTTGGGTCAGATCAGCCTACTGAATTACTAAGGTCAATGTCCCAGAGTTCACTTCCTGCAGGAAATGACTCCATTTGGTCATGTTTCCTCTGTGCAATCCACTTTCCTCACATCTAAAAATAAAGATCTCCAGTAGGGATTTCCCTGCCGAAGCTGGAAGTGCAGAGCACTTTGTGGTGAAACATTAGAAATGCTTCCTAACGGACAACTGAAGGACTGTGCTCCCTCGTGGAGGAAGATGGAGAGACTCTCAGCTTCTCTCTTTTTTTTTTTGTAACAATGAAATCGGTTTTAGAAAAACTAATTTTTAAAGCTGTAATAATAAATCTCAATTTTTACAATTAGCATAAATCACCGAACCCTCTTATACGCTCCATTTGTTACATGCTTACCATCAGATAACATTCCATTTTCTAATAGTTAAAAATCTGCTCGCACTAAACGTGAATTACCTCTGAATGGCTGTAGAGCTGCACCCTAATTTGATTGATGGCTCAATATAATTATTCGTACTGGCATTCAAAATAAAGGAAGTTATTCTACTTCAACTAATGTTTTTAAAACTGTGAAACATTCAAGATTTCCAATTCTCCCTGACGCGTGTCCTACAGCCAGTCACGCTCTCCACCTCCCCACACCCTGTCTGTCAATAATTCCGTCCGTCTTTAGCAGGTTTTGAAAGTCGTGAATGAGAACCGAAATAAAGCACCGGTTCCGAGCTAGATGAGAATCTGGCAAAAAACAAATGGTGACTAAAAGGCAACCATGTCCGCTACATAGGAATGCAATTTTAATTCCGCCCTTACATGGTCCCCTATTCAAGCATAATGAGTAGCTGGGGTATTTCTGTTCCCTCTTTAACCCTTACATCAATAAATCATCGGGGAGGATTTCATTTTAAATTCTAAGATCTACAAAGACAAGGCTTATTTTAAATTAATTTTAATAAAGCGCTAAATGAATCTAAGGGATACTTAACGACACCTGCACAAATGATCTCTCATCAGATTCATGTGATACTACTGAATGAATTTCTTCTTTTTTTTTTATAGAAAGTTTAAAATTACTATTGTTAGAAATGACAAATGCATAATTTCTGTTTAGTCCAAGGTAGGTAACTGTGCATGCTACAGTTGAACATTGCTCAGGTAACTCTCTTCCAGAAAGATTAACGGCATCCGGCTGAGGCTGGGTGCGCCATCGGACAAAATACAGGAGTGGCTGGTGATCCTCCATTCATTCACACACATTGCATTCTCTATAGAATCTCAGCTCTCAGAAGTGCATGGAGTCCACTTCCTGCATGCATCAACGGATGTCTTGTCAAGAGTGCAATACACTTCATTAAAATGGTCAGGTCTGCTGACAAAATGGTGGGCAACCCACAGAAATAGAAACTAAGCAACAACACGTGACAACCATCCTCCTGTATACTAGAGTCAGGCTGGATCCTCCTTGAGAGGATGCGTGCCTTTAATACTATTGCCAAACTAGTCTAGCTTTTCCCCAAGGCTCCACTTGA
Organism: Nautilus pompilius; assembly: GCA_018389105.1. Classification (NCBI taxonomy): domain Eukaryota; kingdom Metazoa; phylum Mollusca; class Cephalopoda; order Nautilida; family Nautilidae; genus Nautilus; species Nautilus pompilius. The sequence continues at coordinate 194,901 of JACATO010001847.1, read as the reverse complement.
ATTCTTGAATTTTATATATATGACTACTTCGAACACGATCAGTTTTCCTTCTCTTCCAAGCAGCAGCATGAGCTAACCACCGACTCTGTAGCCAGACACCCACGCACACAAGCTCCCTAAATCTGGCCACAGGAGAGGTCAGAACAAATTGAGTTTCCTGTAAGAGAACCACACCAGTGTTTCCTTTCTTTGGTTCCCTCAAAGTCAGAACAGAGAGACAGACAGACAGCACCCCCTCCTGCCTACACAATTGATTCACTCTGCTAAGTTATCCTTTGCAAAAGATCTGGAAAGCAGATGATGACATCTCTGAAGCCTTGCATTTGACAATCTGCACAGGCAGCCCCACTTTTAAACTCTTCAGCTAGAATGAGATTCAACCCCCCCTTCCCAATACCAACCTAGAAGCCCAATGGTAACAGCACTGAGAGATACTTCATTAACTTTGCAAAGCAGAAAATGCATGTCTGACACCTTCTGACAGCCCAGGTACATGAAAAAACAATAACCAAACCTAGCAAACAGTAAATTAAGCTATAACATTTTCTAAACAACGAAAATGTATCCTTACATTCCTCATATTCTTACAGAGAATAGCAGGAAAAAATGGGGGGGGGTTACACTTGTAAATAAATGATGAGCATCCATATCAAGCACAAATCCATCCATCCAGCCAGCCAGCTCCTAACCATGCAAAATGGTGTGAAATTTCCCATAATGCCAAGTCGTCGGTCTTTCAGGCATTTTTTAAACAATGTACCCACTAAACTAGGAAGACAGAATCTCTTCCGCCATCTTGGGTATAGAGGGAGAGAAGGAAAGAGGAAAAAAAAAGTTGCTATTGTAAGGATTTCAATTCAGAAGCAGCGTCATCGCCCTAACGAAATTGCAAGAACATTGGAGTGTGTTGCAGAATGGTACTACATCAGACAGAAGCCAGTTTCACAAACGCCAAAGATTTTTTTTTTTTTTAAATCGTCACTGATTAAATATTGCAAACAAAATTTTCACAGCTACAACAACCCCAACAGATTTCATTAATAGTTTAAACCAGTTGTTTCTATCCGGCTGCTGTCGCTAGCTGAATACTGAGGGGAAGATGGGGGAGTCGTTAATTTGTCAGTGCTTTTGCATATAAATAATTTTAATATAAAGATTATTAAAAAGCTTGTAATTTTATTGATGCACTGGAAACCACTACTGCTGGCTATTAACAGTAATGGCCATGTGACATTCAAGAATCATGGTCTCATTCAATCTGTAGGTTGAACCAGGTAGCCAGGCATTTACAGAGGCAACTGATACGGAAAAGTATCCAATAACCTGGGCTTTCTTGAAAAAATATCGAGTTGTACTAAAGGAATGCGGCAGTTTTCGGGACATTAATGAACAAAATTGCCAACGATTCAGGTAACTGAAGAATTAGATTTGATTTCTGATGACAGACAAATAATTCCAAGTTTGTTTCTCTTAACTTTAAAAAAAAGGGGGGGTAACTGATACTGCAAATTAACAAGAGAGAATGTGGACATCTTCGGTTTATGTGAAGCTTTTCACAAGCTAGCTAAATTATCAGGAGGAAATATTTACTGACGGTTTTAGGAGTGCTGCAGTAATATCTTTGTGTGTGCACTGAAGAATTTTTTTCTCTCTCTTTTCCTGTATAATAATTTGAATATTCACTTTTGGGATTAAAAGGCTTCTAAGAAATTTCTCCAAGTCCTAATTTTCTAGCCATTCATTCGTCAACTTCAGAATAGCTTAAAATAAACGATACTAATTAGAGGTTTACCTGACATCAAAATTAAAGGGTCAAGGCTGCAGAGGAAGAGAAAACATACCTGGAATCCAGTGCTTAAGGGTTCTTTTGGACAAAGTACAAATCAAGCAATTCAAATCCTAGATAAGGGTTCACAAATTTCTATTTATATAGTTGCCATGGTATCCTTGTAGGCCCACTACTCCAATACAATTTTCTCAATCCAAGGATAACACTTTTCTTTTAAAGGTATATTCTTAATTTTTCAGAAATATGGTCAGGCAACATTCCAAATATAAACAACATTTGGGGGAGGGGCAGGCGGGTCCCCTGCTTCCAGTTTTTTTTTTTTTTTTTTAAATCTGGCAGCCAAATTTTCTAGTTGCCAGCTAAAATGGGGTCACAATAAGGAAGAACTGACTGTTCCCCCCCCCCACCAACCTCTGCCAGTGCGGGTGGCCCAAGGCTTGGTTAATTTAACCAGGTGTCCGAAAATCGCTATATGTTGCTCATGCTGGAATTCACAACTGTACCTCTTGAGTGAGTGAAGCCTTACCTAACTTCCCAAAAAATTGATTTTGGTTGGAGTGGGTTTGCTGTTCTCTAAATCTCTGCCTGCTGAGCTGAGAAGACCAGGAAGTTCAAAAAAAAAAAAAAAAAAACACTTAACCTTTTTTGCTGAGAGATATGAAAACAAAAGTCTGGTACAGGCAACTTCTCACTACATGTATCAAATGTTGGACCAGGCTCCATAGGTCCCTTCTCACTGTGAACTTTTCATTTTGATTCAATTTTAACTGTATCCTCCTTCCATGTTCTTACACCTGCAGTGGTGCGCCCACATGACGTCACCTGATCCTTCCTCAAAACCAAGCATAATCCCTAAAATTCCAATCTTCTTGCCGTATGAGATCATATAAATTCAGAGTGTGTTGCTTTATTAAATCTTTTAGTTGTCCATAATTACAAGATGCTGTCTACACGTGTCAACTCAGGTTTCTGCAAGGGATTCAGCAGAACCCTTATATTAGCCTGGTCATGATTTCCAATTGTGGTGTAAAAGATAGACCGACCGTATTTTCAGAGTCCTCCCTAAAAGAGAAAACAGTTATGGGTGGTAACACCACCTCATCTATTTTAGAGACAATGCATAGAGAGAGAGGCTGTCCACATTATCGCTTCCTCTGGCTGTAATGCTTCGTTTTTTCCCCCCAATGAGGATTTTACCAGTAAAGCTACTAGTGTGAACACACTGTGTTCTAGTTTGTTTATTTACGTGATAAGCTGATGGAATCAAAAAGCGAATCCTTTTCCTTCTGGTGATGTCAGGATGCCTCGAGTGCTCGCGACTTGAATTTGTCATCATTTAGCTGGTGGGACAGCAATGGAGAAACATCAAGGAATTGAATGTGTCAGTAGAAAATTGGCAAGGAAAGCGAGGTTATTGAGCAAAGTTAATGCCATCTGCGACCAATCAACATGCCGGTGTTTTGCAGTCCAGCAGTTCGAAGATTGATGTCCCTAATAACACAAGCCAGTTTGATTTCTTCTCTGAACTGATATCAGAGAGTTCCCTCCCCCCATATTACCACCTGGCTGAGGGAGTCTAACCACTACGCTAGCACACTCAGAGAGAGTGAGGGGCAGCAGGCAGAGCTAACAATGTATGGACAAACACCTCCAAGGAGACTGCAGAGCCTGCTCCAGTGAAGATTACTGGGGTGAGAACAAGAAACGGAGTGCCAAAAGTGATGACAGCGAGGCAATTCAAGAAATTATAACAGTATAGTCACCTCTGTAACAATAATCAAATGATTTCATCCTACTTTCATTTTCTGAACATATTCCCTTTTTATTTGGATTCTTAACTGAGCTAAGATACTGGTGCCATTTAAGTCATTTCATGACATTTTAATGAACCTTTAAATAATTGTAATCAGGTGGGGAATTTTCCTTGGCCATCTTGAAAACTGAGTGTCTGCGCATATTAAATAACGCGTTTTTTCCTGAACAGAAGAGTGTTATACGGCCTAAAACAATCACCGACTGCCAGAACGGAAACAGAAGTTGCATTCCATTCACTTTGGGTGACTAAAGTAAACTATTAGTCAAGGAATGGTAACTATTTAAGTTAATACCAGTGATGCTGGAACTAGGTGGCAAAAGCAAGCAGGGAGCTGATATGAAGCTTCCTTCTCCTGCTCCCCTAAACATGGGAGTGGGGGGGGGATGGTGATGATTACTGTGATGACCTGTTTGCTTGGAGTCTTACCCGACCTGAAAGAGAGTTAAGGTAGAAGTGCACCAACAAATACTTTTAAAAGGAATTTTTAAAATTTAAAGACGAGCATGAACACAGCACCACCTACAATTTGTAAAAACAAAAAAAACCAGCTTGGCTTTCTCCATCTGTCAGTCAAGCAAACAAATTGGAGAAACCTATTAGGTTCAGCGGTTGCCTCCATCGTTAGTTAAGAACTAAACTTATTGGGCCCAAATAGTGCCCGCAAGGTAGAAAATACCCTATATTTCATGAACCAGATGCAGGAAACTGGAGAATTAGCTAAATTACTGCCAATGAATGAAAGTGCACAGTGTGTGGCCTTGTAATGATTTTGGTGCAGTCAATATACCGTCACACCAGGAATCCTAGAAGCCAGAGCTTTCTTTGCAACAACAACAACAACAAAAAAAGGGTAGAATCCAGCAGACTGAGTAGAACAGCTGCCACAAGATATTTCCTGCTTTGGTAATACAGCAAGTTAAAATGTTGCAGATTGCAAGAGAGCTACCACATGTACAATCTAAAAACAGATAGAGATCTTAGCACTCAATGGATCTGCTTAATGATACCAAGATACTGAGGGATCTTACGGAAAAAGGATTCCATGAACAAAGCCACCGGGAAGCAGAAGATGGAGGACAAGCGAAAAAATGATCAAGAAAGTCGGGAAATGGCACCAATGCTCGATAAGATTCACAAGAAAATCCATACAGAATTAACGTGGTAACCATGAAGTCTGAAAACTTGTCATTGAAGCTGCTGTGCCTGTGGAAGGGAAAAAAAGAGAATGCCTTCAGAATGTTGGACGTTTAACCGAGTCAAATGATGGCCTGAGGGTGAACTTTCTTAGAGACACAAACAGGGAAACCTTTCCATTCTTAGGAGCCTCCACAAACAGGGTGGTGGTGGGGGGGGGGGACAAATGTAAACAAAGATTATCCAATGCCACTGTGTAATGAATGTCCACAAAAATCAAAGATGAATAGTACTTTAGAATGAAAGTAGTATTCCTACAAAACAGCAAAATGCAGAACTGATTGTCTTGTAAAGGCCGACTAGCAGTGAAGGGTAACAGGGTTATCAGACCACATTTTACAAAAGTAAACATTTTTGTCCCTTCTGCTTTTTTAAAAAAAAATAACATTGTTAAATAAAGTGTTTAGGAAGCCATTACCTGGATTCATAACCACTACCAGATAATTTCCTCAGTTCAGTTAAGAGGATTGGAAGCTAATATGCTGAAACATCATTCTGATGTAAGATGATAATTAAGACTAGGCTTCTTGTACTTTATCTGTTCTCTATCAATGATTTGTTGGTTCCTCACCTTTAAATTATTATTATTTAACATACCCCCCCATATTTTACTTACAACCCCCCCCTAAAGATTATTGGTTAGAGTTTAGGTACCAATTCGAGTAAACTACTGATCGATAACTTTATATAATTATCACTGTTTTAAAATGCTGCTGGATCTTTAAATGCTATAAACATTACGCTTGAACAGGCCTTATAAAGAACAAAGGGAACAATATTCTTATTATAAGGAAGTACAATAGTTGGATCTCCTAGCCACAAAAAAAGTTGTTTTACCTGTTTTCAGAAATGATACTTGGGAGTTCATCAAATTATTCATTAAAGATAATAACTCACTTTTGAATCCTTGCAACATAAATGAAGCAAGTTGACTTTTATTTAATTATGCTGCTTTTCTTGTAAAGCACTCCTGGGGTGACAGGTTATATACTCTGGGTCCAAAGACACAAATTGTGTTAAGTAGTAACAAGAAAAACAGTCATAGGCACCTGAGCCTAGCAACGTCAACTATAGGTAAAACCCTTGAGCTGATAAGAGACTGAAAACTGGCACAGAGCTCGTGTTATTAACAAACAATTCACCAACCTTTAGTGAAACTACCATGCTGTGGAAAAAAAAGACATGTACAATTTTTTTTTAAATTTGGGCTCTGGTTTAAACACTATAATACTTTAAATTATAATTTTCTTTTTTAAAGGTACACTTAAGGACATTAGAAACTGAATCTGAAGGGCTTTAAAGTAGCAGCACACTAGCATATTTTCGCTGAAAGATACTTATTTTAGTGATAATAGGATGCTCCTTGGCTATCCTCCCCTTTCAGTTAAACAAGTGACAGCCCAAAACATTCTGAAAGGCGATTCTAAAGGTGTACTTTGAATCTTGGTTTGTATAGATTCTGAGAGAAAACAATCATAAAAGGATAGGTATGTGACTACTTTTATCCTTATAACATCAGAATGAACAGAACCCACCATTCTGTCTAAACTATTGATATCATTTTAAAGAGATGTTTCCAGGTCTGCATTACTTGCACAAAATGTTGCACATGTGCATTCATATTTTATTTGAAGAACTGCACATTGATTTAAATTCCCCATAAAAAAAAGATGTCAGCAGAGGCAAAGTTAAATTGTTGGGCAAAAACAAAATGGATGTTTTAAATGAACGTGCAAAATGACAACGATGCCAGTCAAAAAAAAAAGAGAGTCAGAGAAAATTTGACATTATTAAAATCTTTTCTGCCAATATTTGTGACCACCAGTGACCCCCAACACAAGCTCTTACACATCTCAGTAACAACCAAAGCAGATGCTTGTGGGATGTTAAGCCACTTTTCAACCAGAGCCAATTCCAGCTGATCTGAAAACTCTGGGCAGACTTGATGACCACAAACAATCCTCTCTAGAATGTCCCAAACAGGTTCAATTGGATTTAAGTCTAAAGATCATGCAGATAAGAACAGGAAAGTGATGTTATGGACCTGAAATGCAACAGTGACAAGATGTTTACAGCACAGACCTCATTGTTCATCCATAAAGATAAAGTTAAAACCTTGCTGGTGAACCAGAGCACCCATTCTAATGGTGATAAGATGTCAGTACTCTGGCCAACTTTAGCCTAGCCCATGCATACCATCAGGATCCCTCCAATCAATCATGTTAGGCAATAGCCTCCCAGTTTGTCTCCAGACTCAAGCCCATTTATCGTTGATATCCAGACAAAATCCACTCCAGTTGCAATGTTGATGTTGTGTTACCCACTGCACACACACACACACACAGTTGTTCGTGGTGCCATGTTAGAGACACACAGCAGTAGTGTTCAGAACTGCATACCACTAGCATAAATCCTGTTGCAAACCATCTGTGTTGAAATTCTATAGTTGGTTGCTGCTCTTTGAAAGTCAATTTGGAATGATTGCTGTTGAAAAATGGTTTCTTCTGGCTAAAGTGACAAGATAATGATCCTTATAAGGGAGTTATAATCTGATTGAGGTCTCTCCAGGGAAACAACCAGTCTGGCAGCACCTTGTTAATGGCCTAAAAATGAAACTGATGAAAATTGTTCTAGGAAGCAACAGCAATCTGCATTATTCCCATCTCGAATCATCCTGCTAGCCCGAGCCACCTCATTTGAAGGTAAATAATGCCCAGGTATCCCTAAAGAGACTGACGGATGGATACCCCTGTGTGGCCAGTTTATATACATTAAAAAAGAAAAAAAGGTATTATGCAAAAAGATGTACACAGATTATTATTAAAGTGGGAGAAATGATTTGGAAGTGAATTTCCACTCATTTCCTAAGATGTTAGCTGTAGAATTATGTTGTACAAGCTATGTCATGTTTGGGCTTCTTTCTTAGATGCGCACATCCTCATCAACCAGAAGATGAAACATCTGAACAACACACCATAAGCACTCAGGCTTAGAAATGTTTTTCGCTTATTCTAATTTGCGAGAAGTAAAATCCAGTCAACATGTGAATTGAATTCCAATCTGTCAAGATAATTGAGTTTCTTACAGAGACAAAATTAAATTTTCATTCAAACATTGGAGTTCAGTGATGTTATCTGCTAGTTCCCATATTGTTCCTAAATGTTTGAGGGGCATTAAAATAAACAAACTTGGTCGAAGGGAACTCCTTTAACATCTCTTCTTTTAGTCAAATAGGTACAAACGTCTTTAGCCCCTTTCCCTAACATCTGGACCGAATATACTGCATCTTTAACCACACACAAACTCTGGTTAGACGACACTTGTTCAACCTAACGGATTTATACAAATGGTGAAGTAAATTCCAAAAAGAAAAAGACAACAGAGTTTAGCAACAATTCTAGAGAAACAAAGCCTTCAAAGGGTTAATGAAACTAAATGATTTTTTTTTTTTTTTTACTTAAAATGCTAAAATTATTCTTGCTAACTGCACTACAATATGGGTAAGCAAGCTATTTAACTACAATAAAACGTTGAGTTTATATTTATAATCAGTAAACAGATTCTAGCCTATTCAGTTTTATGACGTGTATATAAATTTATAACCTATCACAAGATTTGCCACTTGGATAAATTCATTTCACGAAGTCCCACGAAATGAGCCTCATTTTCATGAAGCATTTAGAGGACAAAACCAAAGAAGCCATGTGGAAAGGGGCAGGGGCAGGGGCGGTAGTCAACCTATAATGTTTGTCAAAAATTATCCTACACTATCTTAGATGCTTTCTATGAATTCCCAGCCACTGAAACCTAGTGAATAACCAGAGAGGCTATGCCAAGCGAGTGCTTCATCCCGTTTGTCTATGCATGTCTATCAAAATACCGGAGCCCTGAACACTTAGACGTTTTCTTTCTTGGTTAACTGAACTAAAGATTAGGTTCTGGATCAGTTTGTGCTCATTACTGACTAAAATTCATTCAATTCTAGCATCGATTTATATTTTTCTATTTCAATATTTTGACCTGATTTGTCATAGTTAACCAATATGTTTGTTAATCTCAAAATTGATTCTTGGTATTGTTTGTTGGAACGGTATTCTAAATAAAATGATAAGAGCAGGATTGAGGTGATTGTGGAAATCATTGTAATCGGGTACTTTTTTATGGCGATTGATCGAAAATGGGGGTATGCTGTAGAGCAAAAATTTGACGGGATTGGCAAAAACCAATGTGATATTTGAGTTCAGCGCCCCCAAATTAGTCAGAAACAAGTCTCAGATATACGAGTAAGTCAGCAAAAATCGTGTTGATCAGTGTAATCAATCTAAAAACTAGTTAGAAATGTGTTATCTGTGAAAAATCAGGGATGCATACCGGAACCAGTCATCCTGTAAATTATTTACCAAAGCTTCATCAATAAAACACACGAACATTATTGTTTACAGCCTGTCATGAACAATATGCATTGTCAGACATATCTTTTGATGCAACAAAGGGTGAGAAAATAGTTCTTGGCTAATGATGGTATCATAGAAACACACAATCACCAGATAAAGATTCCATATAAAAGACTACCAAGCAAAAAAAAACAAAACAAAAGTTCTCCAGCACAGACATTTTACATTATAATGCACTCTTGTAACAGGTGACTTTGCTAATTGTTAACTGGAATTTACAAAATCAAAATTTTCAATGCAGCTTAATTGTTTAGCATAACCAATGAGTGCAAATACCAGGTTGTAACAACCTTCAACAGAACAGCTTCAGGCTCACTAGGTGCATTTTGTCAGCAGGTGAAGAGTGGGCAATATACGAATTTGTCATTATTTAGGGTCACACAGTCCCAGTAACTCAAACCTGTGCTAAGTAATATACGCATTTGAAATATGAATGTGCTGAGCATCAAAATGGTTGATTAGTAAAATTCACAACAGAATTTTTTGGCCGGCTGCTGCTGCTCCTCCTGAGAAGCCAGAAGTTTATTTCTATGCACTCATCATCATCACACAAGCAGACACACACGACGAAAAAAAAAAAAAAAACAACAACAACAACAGGTCTAAAGGGACACACCGGGACAGGTGGGTACACGAAACTCTGAATGGAATTTAGAGACAGTCATCCGAAATCACAACAATAAGCATTTATTTGGTAATGGAAATTAGTGAGTGAAAAATAAAAAAGGAGAGGGAGGGAGGGGGTAGCCTGGACAATTACTCTACATTTTTAAAACTTGCGATGTGTCGCAATGTTCTGCCAATGTAGTGTCCTGATGGCAGAAGGAAAAATACATAGATCCACACAGATGCAAAGTGCACACGTTCCACTAGAACAACATTCTCTTGCTCAGCAAATTTGGTTTTGTTTTTCGTATTCAAAGCAAGCAACTGGTATAATACTGAAATCTGATTTTTCATGATACATAGAGACAATATATACATATATGTAAATAGATAAATAAAATGGAGGGGCTAATTATTAATTATTTAGTGATGTCATCTGTGCTGACTGATCTGGAATTGTCAATTCAAGTAAATAGCAACAAGCTTAGCGATCAGTCTGCGGATGTGGTCCTGCTTCTCTTATAGACAATAACTAACTAACCCAGGTACCCCGTGCAGTGATATAAGGGGTGGTGTGTGGTTGTTTGTTTTTTGGGAGGGAGCATGCTGTGAGGAAGTCCACATAACCTGCCTAGGAAAGGTCAGCACTGTGTCTTTTTTTTTTTTTTTTTTAAATTTTCACTGCAGTTGCAGCTGATATCAACAGCAGGCATTTGTCATGAGCGTTGAAGAACTTACGCTGTGGCCCCCGGTCAGCTTCTCCAGATGCTGCTCAGTTGAGGAGTTGGGATTTATCACCGTAGCAAGTTGACCACTGTCTCCGTTTCCAGATCTAGACACAGATGTTCTAAAAGGTAGCGATGGCTTCAAAACGAAAAGAAAAGAAAAGAACTTCCAGATCTAAATGCAAAGCTCAGCAATCAGGAAATCGTCCAGATTTCATTGCAGATTTTCCAACTGTCGGCTAGATATGGAACCTGGCACCGAAATCAATGCAGGAATACTTTAGCAGGAAAAAAACAAACAAACACCGCTGCTGCTGCTGGAAAAAGGGGAAACTTTGAAGAGCCCAGACCGCAAACAAGTGACTATGGAGAAATCCCTTACCATGAGAAAGTTGACAACAGAGAACCTTGAGCCACAGCCATAAATCAAAGTAAAGAAGAAAATCGCTGCCGACTTACATTCTTAATTAGTTATAGCAGACACGGAAAGCTATTCAACCATTTGTCTCCAAACTATAATATACTTCGTCATAACTTTTTTTTTTTTTTTTTACAGTCAACCAGTGACACCAGTTAGGTACAATGTCTATTTTCCAAACACTACAAAATGATGCTACAAGAGGAAATGACAAGGATAGCGGTTAATGACAGACCTCTGGACAGCTGAAATACCATTTCTTAACAATGGCCAGTTATTGACTGACATTTGGTTTTAAAAGGCAGGAAACCATTCTAAATGTGGTTACATTTGTGGCCCTTGTGTTCTATCCCATTGCAGCCTGCTCAGTCAGAATTTCATTACTGGCCTGTTCTTCCCACAGTTTAGCAGCAAGCCTACAGATTGATGAACGTGTGATCGCCATTTGTCGGTCGGTCGGAAGCTCGTTGCCAAGTTTCCAGAAGGCTATTGGTCCAGAGCAGACTGTATTTAGTCTTTGTTGTCCATTAGTATGAATGAAAGTAAAACAGGAAGTTGAAACATTTAAATATATATATATATATAATATTTAAAATATTCGACAAAATTATTTCGCAAAAGAAACCGTAAAATATATGATTTTCTGTCCATTTCCTCTGTTTGTCTACATGAAGTCCGGCTGCCAGACAGTCTGTCTGATCCTTAGGCAATGGTGCTAACATGATCTCCAAACTTCTCTAAACCAGATTACCATCACTATTGCGTCCCATCAGTACCGTGCACTAATAGTGGTCTATGTAGCCAATGAGCAGAAAAGGGATATTTTTCATATTAATCGAGAGATAGTTGGCCATTTCCACCATCTACCACAAAAATAGAAAGAAAAAAAGAGGCAGCTAAGAAACCTTCACAGACAACCATCCCCTAAACACAGGATTCTCCAGGTATGCATCCCACCCATTGGAATAGTTCATAAAAGTTGGGCTCTTGTTTCTGTAATACAGTCCAAGGCTTTCCTCTGTAGGAGAATGTCTCGTGGGGTTTTGATTTCAAATCTGTTTTGTAAGCATTTGTGGTGAGGGGGAGATTTGTCGGCATGAACTGCTTCACAATCAAGGTTTTCTTGCATACACTCCCTGAATCGGTACTTCGTTCTATATAGGGCCTCAGTCCCCTAAACACTATACTGGTGAAACTTCTGTTCCATTCATGAAGTCTCGAGACATTTAGCAACTTTACTGGCAGCAGTGTCAACAACAACCAAACCAGAAATTCACAGGAGAAATCAAAAATGGACCCACCCACTCTCCCTCCATCCATCCAATTGCAAGATGGGAAAGTTCTATTATATAAAAAGAAAGGCTGTCATTTCAAGATTCTTACTAAATGGAGGGGGTGCCTTGAAATGTTACTAATTTAATTTAGAACGTTTTATTGTGCAAAACCTACAAAAACCAATCCACTTTTTGTACCTTACGCACGCACAAAAGGTAAACGAGAATTTAATTCTTATATCTGATGATTATCCTTCACATCGTAACCACAAAACTACTCGGTAATTTTCCTTTGCATACCATCCACAGGAGGAAACGAATTTACGCAGTTAACCACAATGGCGTTTTGTTTGTTTAGAGTGTGTAAAAACCATAAAACAAACCGGTTTTATAAAATCTGTTTTCTTCGTCTGCACATTTGTCCTTTATCCTTAACAATAGAAAAAAAAACTTACAAAGTGTTGTGTCCGGTGGCTCCCAGCAAGCGACAGTGGGTGTGTTGCTGCATGTCTCTCTACCTACACATGGAAACCCCTTGTTTCCATGGAGAACAAGAAAATAAACTGACAAAATAAAGAAAGCAAACCCACTGACAGGAAAGAGGATGGGGATGTGTCTGACCCACGGACACTACCCTAGAATGTTAATTTAAATTGGATTTTTTAAAATATTTTACCATCTGTTTTATCTGATAATTTGACTATTCAAAAGATGGAAGCTTAATCGTACCTTCAAAAAAGTGTGTAAACCTATTCACCTATAGATATGCATTGTATTTCTTTTACTAATTCATCAGACTAGTCAAACTGTAGATGCATAAACAGATGGTTTTCCTTAACATTTATTTAAAAGTTACTCTTTTTCGCCTTGAGCAAAGAGCCCACAATGGTGACACAGTAAATCTGGTCAGGCCTGGGCACCAGGATCAATTGCTGAATCAGATCGCACAGAAGTTAAACAGTTCTGTCCATGGGGACTGCTGCTGCTTTCTCCCATCCCAAATGGCTAGCACAGTCATCAATCTCACCTCTCTCCTACCAGTTGACCCATGATGCAGTTATGAACCTGACAACATACTGGCTGGCACCAGGCCAGGCTAATGTCAAGTAATCTGGCATCCAGGGCTGATCCAAAAAAACAAAACAAACATCCAGATCAGACTGCAGAACTACTATTTCTCTGGCCTCTGATAACAAAACCCACAAGAGACCCATCTCTAGGTCTACACTCAGCAGAGATTATAGCAAATGTTCCTTAATGAGAAAGAACCTACAAAATCTCTTAAGGTGACAACTCTATATGGAAAGTAATAAATAAACCTTCTGTAAACCTCAAAGGTCAAAGAGAATCAGCGTACAAGAAACATTCTTTTAAGAATTCAGTGAAAGTTGCTCCAGTGCAAGTGGATACAATGCTACATGACCTCTGCATTAAAACAAGTGCTTGAAAATTTCTCCCATTTACAAAGTCCTTCAGCTAATCAATTACGACTTCGCAGGTAACCTCCTACTCTTACAAAGCTATGAACGTTCTGAACCAACCAACATCTTCTGATGCAAATGAATTTTATTTATGGTTTAAGGCCAGTTTCTGTTAGTTGATACCAACTGATTATAGTCATCTTCTCAAATAACCTGCATGCAAAACAAAAAAAAGAAATGCCTGTTCATTTGTGTGCGCATATAGCATCCTGCCATATTAATTTGGCCAGCCCCATAAATGAATATATTGGACCCAAATAGACCTATTTAAGGTGTATTTGGGGGGGAGCATCAGATATGCAGGTGAGCAGATAACCAGCACACACTGTTACTATGCTGAAAGCAGGCAGGTCCCATGTTTCACCAAGGTTGCATTATAGGCTGGCCAAATTAAACAGTAGGCTGCCACCAAAGATAGACATTTCCCACGAACCTGTGGCCAATATCGTAACAAAGTTCACCAATGCTAACACCATTGGTGCACAAAATGGCCGGGTCTCCAACAGAGACAGCACAATAAGAGCGCGCCATTATCCACCACTAAGGCTGATGTGCGAGTGATGCCAGGATGATGGAGACCCAACAAAGAATGGTCCAGCATCATGTAAGAAACTCTCTTCTGTCCAAAAGGAATAAACCATTTAAAAAGGTCTGGTCAAAAGATGATGTTTGGCAAGATCTTTGAGTATTGGTGACCCCTGCTGCACTACAACAAGCCCAGGAGCTGCTGCGAAGGTGTCCAATCCACCATGGCATCTTCAGCCCACAGTGAAAGTGGTGCTGGTTGCAGAGCAGCACAGTGAAAAGATAACTGGTGTTTGTCAAAAGGATATATTGTGCAATCAATTCTAAAGAATGGTCTCTTCAAGAAGCCAGGAAGGCATCATGGCTTATATAAGGCCCCTGTTTAAGAGAATATTTACTGAAAAAGAGTGCAAGCATTTTGTTCACTTTTTGCTACTCACCCCCAGCCATCAATTTTAAGGGGGTCTCCTATGGTTGAAGAAGAATCTGCTTCACTGTAAATACAAATGGAGGGGATACAGATTCTAGCCCTTACTGCATCTATTTTCTAGTGCACCCCCCTACCCACAAATATCTGAAATATGCTGCCAAATACAATGTGATATAAACTACAACAGAATTATCCTAATTTTTTTGATTTTTTTACCTTTAAAAAACCTATGGTGCCACATTCAAACACCCTGACTTCAAATCAATGATGTTCACTCAATTCTAATGAATGGCTGAGAAAAACAAGCTAGAGTGTCATTTCTTTCAAGCTACAAACCTTCAGAGCTTAGGGTGAATATCCTTAAATTACACCTCAAATGTCTCCAGGGGTTAGGGGATCTACAAACCTCTTCCAATGTTTGAGGTCGGCGCCAGACATGCAAACAAAAATATATTCACAACTTTAATGCATGATCGAGCTGAATAAAAAAAATAGCATTATGAAGCACCTGGCACAGGTGAGCAGCTATTGCAGTGCAGTTGTTCTGTAAAGAGTAAAATCAAAATGCTGAACCTCTCGATACTAGCAACTGAAACTACAAGGTTTATCTGCATTTAAAGTGTTTCTTTTCTTATGAAGACATCAAGTATTTATAAATATACACATATTTGTTGCTATAGATCTTTTTTTTTTAAATATCATCTTCATCATAAAACCGTTAACCCTCTTGCAAGAATCCACATATCTTAATTTATATAAAATGTCACCTATCAAACCACTTCTATACATTTTTTTTTTTAAATTAGCAAAACTGGATAAATCCAAGTAGACAATCAGTATTTGCATAAAAGCATGAAGTATGACTCAGGCATAAATATTTTCCGATAGCACAATTATTTGATCAATTGAAAAGATTAACTAAAGCTTTGATAATCTTCTTACCATTATAATCACCCAATATTGTCCTAATGTGCATGCACAACAGTTACTTCATCTCGTAAGCAAGCATACCATCCTAAGAGGAGATTTTATAAGCTTAAACATAAATCATTTTCAGTCTGAAATGCATCTGATATTTAAGCTTACATGCCAAGTTTACTATTGTTGTCGGGATAAATTAATGACAAAGCCAGCCAGACTTCTATAAAACAACAGATCACAGTTATAAAGGGAAGTCATAGATGCAGGAAGTTTACAACTATGGATTCAGGCATTCTTCTGAGGAGTTATGACCATTTACTGTCTATCCAAATACTAGAATTGCTCAAATTAGTTTTATTAACAGAATTTGGTAGGGAAATTGTAGAAAGTCACTCTTCCCTATCAAATGGTTCAGTGGAAGTGAAATTCTCTTAAACCAAAAGCCCTTCAGCATCTGTATCACTCAATTGAAACAGTACTCGGCTATTCTGTGCACAAACGCGTGTAATACAGAACTAAATGTCTCATTGATAAGTGTATCGTGTCAGATCTGGTACTGCAAGAAGTGGCCTCCAGTATGAAAAGCAAACCATTAACATGTATTACTTACAAAAACTACGATTAGTAACCTTGCGTATCTAAAGTATTACATAACAGGCCTGCGATGGTGCGATAAGATTAAGTTCAGCAAACATCGGTTAACACCATCTTTGACCAATTTCAAACCAAGGGAAAACTATAAAGATCTGACATTAATCTAGGCAGTCTTTTCCAGGTAATGCTATCAAAACAGTTGGTACATTTGCCAATTCTAAAATACACCAGCAGGTGAGATTCTATTGATTTTAACTTTTTTTTTTTTTTTGTGATACCTTGGTCAACAAACTCAAATTTTGAAGAATCCAACCCCCCCCCTTTTCTAAGCATGTCTTTCAATTCCTCCTGTCCTTTGACAAAACCATCTGACTATACACACCCATTACGTAGTAAATCCGTCCACCTGTTCACAGACAGGCATATCAAGCTCTGTGCGGCAGAGCAAAAACAGCCACTCATCAACAAGTGCTCTATACATTAGAAATCACATTGTAATATAGAAAGGTAACTAATTTTGAACATTTAATGGAGACAAATACTACTCGCCTTTTTAAAATACAAAAGATAAGACATCTTAAAATCTGCATTAGCTTTATATTCTATAATTTAGTATTGTTGGGTAGTTTTGTGCAAGTTGGCCTCTGAATAGATGTTGCCTCACTATGCAAGTAACCTTTAGCCCCATTGTAACTACTTTTCTTGAGTATCGTGTTTAAAAAGAAAGAGGGAGAAAAGAACCTTTTTGCTGAAGCTCAGAACAGCCAAGCCTCATCTCAGTGTAGGGATTATTAGAATTCTATACTGATTTATCTAGAATTAAACTTATTTAAGCACGAGTGGCTACGCCTGAAGCTAACTTATAAAATGCTCGGCTTCACAAGTTCAGCTTTGGATGAACATAAATAGGAAAAGGAACAAGCCGGCCATCCAAACACACGAGAAAATAGGATGAAAAGGTTATTGTCTGTATTTATGGAGCCGTATTTCACCGCACGACAATTTTCAGTTTTGATGCAACCGTGGCCCATCATCCATCAAAAGGGAGAGACTGTATTCACTGTGACAGGTGCATGCTCTCTAAAACATGACATTCCAATAGCTATCCCCCCAATTCTTTTTTTCCCCCCCTAAGAAAATAAAGGAACTCCACTCTATGCTTTGTTTTCATTTTAAATCTGAAAAAAAAAAAAAGATTTAGCAAAATAAACTATTCCCAAGAGATGCCAAGTCAACCGGCAGAGACCCTGGTCCAGATGACCATCAGAAACCTCAGAGTCAAAAAATACACCTTTTTTGTTTTGTTTTAACTATGCTGAACATTTTTAAGAAAGGTGCTCTTGTCTAACAAGCAACCAGTTGATCCAGAAATAAATGGGTTGGGAGGAGAGATGGCAGGGCTAGGGTTAATTCATATTAAGTAAAAAAAAAAGGTGAGGGTCGGAATGTATTGTTTTTTTTTTTCGGATGGGTTAATTTACTTTACCCCCCCCCCAACCTATCAGCTACCACCGTTCTGAAAGAGAAACAACTGACCTTATAGAAGAACAGGCGGGCAGGAAATCGGTATTTTCGATAAATACTAATGACACATTTAAGGAGAAAAAAGGTACACCTACCGCCACCTAAAAGATAATCAGATGAATCCAACCTTGGTTTAGAATTACTGGTCTAAACATTTCCAGGAGTTACGCAGTGCAACCTGAACGAAGTCCGCCCTCCTCTTCCGATCAGGTTCACCAGTGGTCCCACACAACTTAAGTCCAGTGGTAGTCTCCCTGCCCTGCCCAAGATCACCAACCAATGAGAGAGGTTGTATAATATATCATTCACCCACCTCAAAATGGTTGTGCACCGGTCTGCTGCAATGGGAAGTTGAAAGTCTTTACCAAAAGAACAGTAGCTAACTACTCTAACTTAGTCATTTCATGACCTCAAGAAAGCAGATTGAAATCTTAAAAAATGGTCGATAGAGTGAACAGATTTAAAATAACGGTTGCCCTTCCCTCTGCTTTTGAACTTGTCAAATGCAGAAAAATTCAATTTTAAACATGTGTTAACAGGGGAAAAAAACCAACCAACCATCAGGTCACAAAGTAAAGCCAATGCGGTTATCTGACAAACCAACTTTTTTGGTTGTCCACCTTTATACAAATCAACAATATATCGACAGCCTACCCGTGTAGCAGTGACCAGCCATGTGCAGAATAAGCTAGAAATTAAGATCAGCTCACTCAATGCTACTAATGCCTGCCCGCCTGTCTGCCAGCCACGGATCATTACCCTGACATGCTATTATTATTATTATTATTGGTAAGGTTGTTAAGTATAAAAATAACCACGTGTTTTCAATGAAAAGGTTTCACAACTTTCTCTCTTTTTTCCCTAAAAACTTCTCGCCTCTCCAAAATCCCGCATGCAGGTTTGGCAGCAGGAAATCCAGGTGTGCATACCTTTTCTGATTCTTCCCCTTCCTCCTCCTTCCAACAGAATGATAGATGGACTTGACCTTTTTGTCATCCACTAGTTGACCATAGTCATTGTCGTAGATGTTTCTAGAAGTCTTCATAAAACGAAAGGAAGTCTACATATCCATCTCCATACGGATTTGGCAGCCTCACCTGCTGTGTGTGAACAATTGAGTGGAATAATTTTGAATTATGACAATCCTTCCAGCAGATTTACTAAGGTCACCTGCATGCTATTTTTTATTGCATCAGTCACTTATGAACTGATGCCATAAAACCTGAATAGAAACAGCAGCGAAACATTTAAGTATTAGATTACAGATTTTAAATATCAACAATCTGGTTATAGTAATAAAAATGCACAAAGCAGCAAACCAGGTGTGCCACATCTTTCAGAAATAAACAGTAGTGTATCACACCAAAGTTAATCATTTATATATATATATATTTTTTTAAATCAGGTATAATTGTACCGAGCGATTTCGTGAATTTTTGACATTTGCCAAACAGTAGGGGTTTGATGAAAGGGCTATCCATTTCTTAACAGAAATGTTCCAGTAAAAAGAACCGAGGCAGGGGGGGTGGTGCAAAACACTATTCTCATGTACCTACAGGACCGATATGCAGCTGCATGACAGAGCAAAAGAGAGCAAGAAACTTTATGGCCATAAGCACCAAGAATAGGCCAATTTCTGAACAGAGGTCCACTACTAGCTAATGTGACTATATCTTGTACAAGAGACTTGTTTCTATTTTAGTTTCTTTAAACATTTTTTTTAAAGTAAATGACCAAAATTCTATGCCTGCATATTTTCTGATTGGTAAAACCTTTTTCCTCTTGAGGAACCCAGTCCTGACTTTCAAGATCTAAAAGCATTTTGCAGGAAGGAGTTAGAAGGGAAAATTCTGGGGTTAACTAAACTCATGGACCCTCAACCCTGACAGTCCAGTAATCTAACAATAAGCTATACCAGTCTGGATTAGTACAATTCTGCTCCAAGAGTTAGAAAGACTGGACTACAGGTGTCGAGTAACATTTCCATACCCAAAAAAGCAAAACAATTCCTTAAGACAGCATCACTGACAACTAACCCGGATATCCCACTCCAGTCTCCTTGCTAACAAAAGTAATCCTGTAGCAATTTACCCTATTAGACTGGCTTCTGGTGTTAAGCACTCAGAACCACACAAGATTAGATTCAGGCAGGAAATGTATCCAATTTCACCTTGAAGATAAATTTCATCTAATAACAGCATTTCCTCTGCAATTTCAAAATGTTAAGAATTACTATTTCAAAAGTAATACTATTACAGTCGCACTAACTTACTGATGTTAGTTTTTGGAATAGCTCAATCAGATCAAAGAAAAAAAGACTACAAATTTAGAAATTAAAATCTATATACAGCAAACAGGTAATCGATGTTTAGGCTCCTCCATCCACCTGGCAAGCATTGTAACTTTTCATCAGAAACAGGTAGTTTGGTTGCCCCACCATTCTTAAAGACACTAAACCAAACATTTTCATGGCCTGCATTTTACCATAGACAAACTTTCTCATATGGCTGTTCACCTAATTACCAGGTAAAGCTCTCGTGCATTCATTTGGTGAAAATGAGAATTAGTGTCAAGCTGGCCCATTTTTTTTTTCCTTGAGGGGAGGGGAACTTTATCAAAACTAAGTAAAATTAAGGTAGTTTGCAGAGATAAACAAAGCCTGCAATTAATCAGAACATACCCAATGAGATGAAAACCTTTACCACATTATGTTAATAATATTCTATACCTTGTTTAAAACATCATCGAACATTTAAAATGTATACAAAATGGGAGGGGGGGTTGTTCTGCAAGCTCAGCATGAACAAATTTTATTATTATTAAAAGCCACTGACTGACACCAAGGTGAACTTTTCAGTGAACAAGATCGATATTTCTCTTCCTCTCCTTGGGTAGGGTCTGCAGGGAATTAATCCAGAGTTATCAAGAGTCTAATTAAGAGGTCTGTGGCCAGCATGGATGATTTTCGATCTCAGTTTACAAAACTGTTGCGACTGCAGTCAACACACATCAAGAAGCGAATCTGTTAGCTGCTTTAAGGTGGGCAGAGGTTGGAAGGAGAAATTGAGTGGTGATTTCTATAAAATGATAGAGGTTCTTGCTGTAATCCAAGTTAAAACAATTAGGTCTGAAGGAGCAGGGAAACAAAGACGGCATCTGAACACCATCCAACAACTAAGGTGGGGCTACAAGGGTTAATGTAAGTAGGAGTGTGCATGTGCGTAGAGATACCTTAATTAGTCTGAACCAATAGGACAGGAGAGAGAGAAAACTAGGCAGGATAACCAGCAGGGGAGGTAATTAGTAAATAGTCACAGTAATGTTTTGCCATGGTTATTCCTGGATACTACAAACCCCTCCAGGTTTTATAACAGTACCTGCCGTGTAAGGTGTCCAACAATTTTGGGTGCAAACTCCAATGACGACTTTAGTTTCTCTTGTTAGTCAAACCTTCAGTAAAATACCTGAACGTGCCAACAGTGAACAAGGAAAGATAAACTGCAAATAAGTTACAGAAAGTGTCCTAAACCCATTCTTAAAGAGTCAGCTGAATATTAAGGAGGAAGAGTGGAAATGGAAGATGAACACTGCCCAGCCATGTGTCAGACAGGGGTCACAGCTGAAATCCAAGCCTTAGGGTTAAAACCAGTCAGGTACAAGCTAACACCAGGTCTCCATCAAAGAACAGATGGAGATTAGTTCACATGAGTCATAGCAGCAATTGTTCTGGGAGATCTTTCACCTCAACAGACTGATTGCCAGTAACCCAGATCTGCAGTGCTGTGACCCTTGCTTTCTCCTACATTTTATCAGATGGCACTTAAAAGCATGGTTCTGGTTGTGGGTCCAGTTCAAGTAGCCCCCAGGAAGAGAAGGTCCTCCAGTCCCCATTTATAATTAGATAGAAATTGTCTGAGCTCTGGAAAGTGGCAAATATTAAGTTGAATCATGAAATAATAATAATAATAGTGGTGAACACCCCAGACTGACTGACCAGCCACCCCAAACCCAAGGTACTGGCTGCAGCCAGCTGTACATGTTCCAGCCACTGTGGAAATTGAAAAAGTCTAGCCAATGTTATTCAGCTTTAATTTAATTAGAGTTTGCTGACAAGCAATCAAAGTCACCAAGACTGATAACAAACCAGATTATAATCTGCAGTCATTGATAGCAGAACAACTATCTGGACTTCCTTACAATTTGCTACTCCATGATTAATTTCCAGAACTAAGCCACAGGTAAATGCCATCTGAGCCAGGAATTAAAAATGAAATTTTTTGATTACCTAAACTAACTTCATACAAATCCTTTCTTTCTTAACTAATGAAATGAAAACTGAGTACTGACTGGGCAAGCCAGCTATCACCTACCTACAGTCTCACCTGGCACACCTGTAAAAAGGCTGGCCATCTTTGAGCTACATACTACTCTGGATGGTAACACTAACAAGCTCTTTTCCGAAAGGAATGGAATGTACATCCCACCTGGAAATTCGATACATTCCCCCACTAAGAAAAACTTACAACTACATTATTCGGTTAGGAAACTAGCCCAGAAACTGCCAACGGCCATATCGTGTTCAGAAATATTTTAAGATGTCTATTGCTAAGAGAAGACCGACATGCAGACCCAGCTAGACGATTTGTGAAGTATTCACTTTTCACAATCTCATTGTACCGATACAAAATTTGCAGTTGTTCACTACAAGTCTCAGGAAAAATCTATTTAAAAAAAAAAAAAATATAGATAAATACCAGAGTTCGCAGTTAATCAAGACCAGGTAAAACAATACCGCTAGTTTCAACAAAGTGTTATAAAGAAAGAATGAGCACTCAACAACCATCCACCCTGAACACATGTATGTACTGCATTTCTTGGCCAGTAAGCCATATTGGCTCTTTTTCTCATTTTTCTTTCCTCCATTCAGGGATAAATTAATTTGGAGCAGAAGACAAAAGCCATTAGATCTAATCCTTGATGACACTGTCAGTAGTACTTCCAGGCTCCTAGTCAGTGCATGGCATCATTGATCATTGTGTGTGTTGGTCTGTGCTGTGTTGGTTGAATCCAGTGCTTAGCAAAGCCGAGCCTGTCAGTTTTGTCCATCTTTGTCACCTATTTGATTTTTAAAACATCACAGCACACTCAAGTTCAGAAATTCAACTCTCAATTTCATTTTTGATAGCATGAGTCTGATATTCAGCCAGGTTTCATGTTGGCCCGACCAGACAAACACAGTCAGCTGTTCTCTGATTAGACAGTACAGTTCACACCTCTGGGGTGAACACTGTACACCAGCAAAAGATAGACAGGGAGAAATGTAAAGACAGCAATCATCAGTTGTGGTTTGTTTAGCCGTTAGTCTCAGCCGTATAGTACTAAGTCCACGACACAGAGCAGAGTGTGTTGGGCTATCACCTAGCCTAGCAGCCACAATTTTCCTCCTCAGTTGCTTTTTTTTTTTTCCTGTGGTCAGTAATGTATCCTCCGTGTTTCATCAGTTCCTAACATTTCTTGCCGACACCGTATTTCCGGCGTACGGCCACATTGCCACCATTTTCTCCAGCAAACTCAACTTCTGCCTTAAAAGGCTGCTGTGCATGACTTGTGCGACTTTACGAGAGGCATTTTGGGATGGGGCAGAGGAATCATTGGAGGTATTTATACATATAATTATGATTGAAAAGAATGGATAGACCGTAATTAATGAGTGTGTGCTTCTTATTGATTAGTAATTTCGCTTGCTTTGTCAAGAGCATTAGCAGTTGGCCGTTCGTCCAAACCGGCAAGGGTTCTGGGCAGTGCTTTCTCTAGTCTGTTTCAGATGAACAATTTTTACGGTTTATTTCATTGAAGCCCGGACTTTTGGGGGCAGGAGAGAGGTACCGACTCATAAGCTAAAAAGAAAATACATGGTACTTACTGTGTAAACAGGAAGAGGCCCAGTCAGTCTATTCTTCTCCCTAACTGAAATGCTTTAGCGATTACGGACACACACACACACACACAAAACCTTACATTCATTCGTAGTGCTGTCATTTTTGGGGAAATTCCCTGCCATTCCATAACCTATCGCACAAACTCCTACAAAAGCCGTGCGTCAGAAAGTAGTCTAATGTGCATTTATCACTGGCTCAAGTCAATAAGCAGCCCCCTCCTCCATAAATTAATAGTGATGAAGCTATTTACTAGGTAAGCGTGTGTTATTTTTTTTTATATATTACTTTTACATACACGGGGTTTTACATCACAGAAAATGGGATCACGTATTACCATTGAAAGGTGGGTCATGTTTCCCCATGACATCTTATTATGAACTGATTTTGCAGCAAATGAAGTAAACCAAGTGATTTTCCTTTCTGCTGATCATTCAGTAATCTAACAAAATTGTCCAAGGTAAGCATTTCTCTGTTATAATAAAAGTCAATTTCTGATGCTCCGGACAGCTACATACTCAAGGTCAGTACCCCGAGAAATCTATTTCCCATCCAGCAGGGCAATGAGGCACAGCACCATCAACCTGTCATCATTACTACTGTCCAGTTCTACAAGATCTAATCCTGACTGAGAAAGTACAGCCCTTTTCTGGTCTTGGAAAAGAACAGGGGGAGGGACCAACATCATCCCAAAGGTCTCCAACAGCAAGCAGAGTCTTCCAGTATGGATGATTGTCAGAAGTCTTCTGGGAATCCCAAGATAAGATGAATGTAGCTGCTGAGGGACTTTCTATGGATGTAATAGCCACCAAACAAATTTTTGCCAAGTCTGGGTCATTCAGCTTTCAGCAATTAGCAGTGATGGTATGGCACCAGTAATCAAATGATTGTGAAATTGCGTGTTCAAAACCACCAGCAGTCCCAGAAAAGCATGACAGCTGTTTTAGGTGAGTGGGGGAAAAGAAGAGTGATGACTGAAGTTCTGGTGGAGAGTTGAATTCTGCATTCAAGAGGAGCTGGCTGATATAAAATTCCCAAAATTTGGCAGCATATGTTAAGGTATAACCGGCCAAAAGTAATAACAGAAACACAAAGCTCAGAAGACTCAAAGGGCACCGCAGAGTTTATGTATACAGTAAACCTTCTGTTATACATCAACAAAGTACAGAGTTGATGAATTGCTATGAATTCCTGTCAACACCAGACAACATAAATACAACCGGACTCCTCCATCACTCGTAACAAAGTCAGGCAGTCAAAATATTTGATTTAAAAAAAAAAAAAAAAATCAGCAGAGACTTTCGAGACAACGAGAACAATTTTCCAGCAAAGATGTTTTCATCTCACCGCACCATATCAAGGTGGTGGGTGGGGGTTTCAGACGAAACCCAATCCTAGTAAAAATTCTCTCCTCCTCCTCTTTTTTTTTTGAAGTTAGGGCAAGAAAATTCTGACCAAAAACAAAACAAAGTACAATATAGAAACCGATTCTCACGGGTTCCCTTGTAGGGTTTAGTTGCCTACTGTACTTATAAAAATAAGCACTGGCATTTTTCCACCAAGTTATCGTAATTCTCTCTCTTTTTTTTTTGGATTTGAAGAGAGAAACAAAACATGAAAGGAGGTGCATCAAAGGGACTTTTTGAAGGTATCCCTATCATTTTTGTTGCAGATAGACTGTCTCCTTGTTTTGCCGTATGTATAAACCGGCAAACCGAGGCGAGTTTTTCCTTTCCAACCCAAGTTACTCTTTTAAAATGCTTGGCATAAACCAGGCTACCAGCCACCTCATACTCTTCACACTAATTCAAAGGGGTATAAATCCCTTAATAAGCATTCTCATAGCAGTGAGAACACGATGTCGGAGTGGGTTCTTCGAGAACAGGGCGGCATTATTAGTAGACCTTGCAGGTCTACATCGGGGCACCTGAGGTGTGTTCTGCACTTAACTACTCCACTGGAGATTGCTATTCCGAGCTACGGCAGTGCTTTTTTTTTTTAAATAAATTAAGTGTGCCTTCACTTCCTTAAGACGTAAGCCAGCCCTTCAGGTGCATTACCTGCCTGTATCGTGGATCAGCAGCAGATGGCGCAAGCAAAAATGTTTAATTGTTAACACCTGACAAAAAGAATTATCAAGGAAAAAAAAAAAAAAAAATGGCAGACAGGGAAACCCGATATCAGTTTGCAAGGAAGCAGGGGGTGGGGGGTTGGTGGTTGGACTGGGGTTTCATAAATCAGGGCCTGAGGTGACAGATGGCAGGTGAAATGAGAAATCCTTAAAATAAAACAGCCCTGTACAAAACAAAGAGGTGTGGTAGCAGTTAGGTAGGGAAAAAAGGTTCACTTTTCTTGCGAGGCCAGGACACCGAGGGGACCCCTACTGCAGCAGGAGGCGAGATCGTAGAAGTCGGGGAACTGCCCCAGTGCACCGAAACAAACACCAAGGGGCAGAAGGCCTGTGGTAGTACAAATGAGCGAGATTGCAGGATGGAACACACACACATAAGCAACATTTCATTCATACAAATATGAAAGAAACGGGGACTTGAAAAATAACAGGTGCAAGGAACAAAAGCAAACCACTCTCGAGTGATACGTTTTTCTTCTTCTTCTCCTGAGAGATGCTCCTGCTTGTGGAGACAGCCTTGAAAATCACAAAACAGCTGGTGGTTCAGGGGTGATGCAGGGCTGTTTCATGTGTAGATCTCATGAAAGATTAAAGAAATTATGAACAAAAGGTGACATCATCTTAGAACCTAGTGAGCCATTGTTGGAGCAGCAGCAGCTCAGTACACACTAAACAGGTACTACTAGAAGAATGAAGAGGGTGTTTTGGTAACTCCAGCTAAACCTTGTACACAAAATTTTAAAATATGGCTACCGGAGAGAAATCCAAACAGAACAGCAGCAGCATCCGACTGAGAGAGACATCGGCTAGCTCGACGACGAATCTCAGTAACGACTACAAGAAACCTTTACAATGCCATTGAACACGTTCGGAAGTACTCGCTAACAACAACAACAGCAGAGCACAATGACAAGAAATAACCTACCTTAAATTCATGATGTATTATAATCAACACATGACAAAGTTTGGTTGAATTATGAATTTGAAAGTACGACCTCACAGAAAGGGCTTCTTTTGTTTCGGCACATTGCCAATCCCATGTCACAAGGGGCCAGGTGCTTCCTCCTAAAGACTACTTACTTAGATGTGGGAGGAAACCACTAAGTGCCAAGATGGTGAGAAGCTATACCCGAGAGGTGTATTCCAACCTCCCCTCCCCCCTCAACTCAAGTTTGGAGTCAAATTCTGGTCCTCGGACTCTAATCAGACCTGTGGGCTAACCTGGTCAGAAACCCTAACCCCATCATCCATGAAGAGTTAATCTGAGGGTTGAGAAACAAAACCAAGGTCTGCATCAGCCCAGGTGTTACGGTTCATTTGGGGGGGGTGGTGATCGCAAATGAATCCATTCGAGTGCGATGTTTAAGGAAATAATAATAATGATTGACATGGAGCCTTCACCAATAAAAACAAAAACAAAAAATCCAATCTGAAAGATCGGTACTCCCAAGGGTCCCACAAAGAACACATTTGAAACTGCCCTGACTCAACCACAGCAGCACAAACACGCATCTCCTCCCACAACACAGTCTCTACATCTTCGACAGGGGGTATGAACACACAAGTAAAGTGACTTTAAGCCCCAGCCGTTTTTGTTTTTTTTTTTCTATTTTCCTGTACACCAGACAGATTTAACACTCGGTTCAAATGGTGATTACGGAGCATTTTTACAACGGGAAAGCGGACATTTCGCCAACTGTTCAGGTGGGCGGCGCACAGGAGGTCTTCGCTCCGTCAAAACTCCTCGTTAACTCGCACGTTCAGAGGAGAAAAGGTCTGCCGCTGCAACCCGTCGTGGCAGACTTTTCTTCTTAAGCACCTGAAGGGCGTAAGATTCGCGTGGGGACACTGCTCGCTTTGGAATCTACTTGGGAGACGGAGCTGGTTATTGGACCAATCTCCAAACCGATGGGGAAAACTGAAAGATTTCGAACATTTCCCACAAAACATCTAAATTTTATTCACCCTCTCTGGAATTCCACCCCCTGTGACCCTTGGAAAGCACATTATTAGCACACGGCTTAGAGTGGCGTTACTTTGTTTGATAAAAATTCCAGACATCCCAGAAATCTCTCCCCCAACACCTTCATGCACGAGCAGGCTTTATTTACTGAGATAACATGCCTACCTCTCTCTCTCTCTCTGTGTCCCATTACTGATAGTGTGAAAAAAAAAGAAAAAAGTGAAGAGTTTCATTTAAAAAATACCCTATTAACCCTCTGAATACCACATGGGACCAATATGCATCCCACTACCCTTCATGTATTACTGTGACCACCACAGTATCCTCCTCAATGTTATATAACTCTAACCCCAGGTGTTATACGTTGAGCAATGGCTAAATATATAGCCAGTTCAACATAAATATTAGCATTTTCTAGTCCAGGATTGATGGTATAAGGGAGGTAAGAACTGGAAATAGTATATAGAGGGTTAATATAGAACTGACTCATGTCCTGCTGCCAAGACTATGCATCCAAAGTCAGATACTGATGATGTTAGAAGTTTTTATTCTTTTAAATGCCATTGTGCGTGCATGTGGATGAACCTGTGAAATGCGTATTTTGGAAACGTTTGCAGCATATGAATAAAAGGTGGAAAAAAAAAAAAAAGCTTCCTAAAGATGTTTTCATTAGCGGCTTTGAACACTGCACATAACAGAACGTGCAGAGCAGGTTTCCAGCTCAACCCAAATAGGAGACCACCACACAGAGAGAAGAAAAAAGCATCTCCAACCGTGACCATTTTTGCCACCGACAACAAAAAGGCAACGAGACAAATCTGGTGTCAAGCAACCAACCACCCATCGACACAAACCAACTGTTTCGAAGAGAGAGAGATCAGCTGGCTTGTTTTCCACAGAGCTCAATCACCACAAGTTCTGCTACAGTGAAACCTGCTGTGTGTAGGCTTGTTTACTTAATTATCAACAATATGGCTATTCAATGAGATGCACTGAAGTCAGATTCTGTTGTTGATAAAAACATTTTATTTGCATAAACTGAATTCATACCAACAGCAACTTCAGGTGCACTGAGACATTCTACGATCAACAACCAGGGTCTCGCTCAATGAAAACTAAACTAATCTTTGCATTTTACTAAAGGCAAACATGGATAAAACTAATAAGATGGATTGGCCTTTGATGTCTGGATGTTATTATTATTATTTTAGGAAACCCTAAAAACTCTTGTACAAATAAGAGAAAATAACTTATTTATAAACAAAGGTTAAAAGCTTGTGTGCTTGGTTATAGCCTCGTTTAGACATCTCTCTTCCCATCTTGTAGCCTTCACATTGCGATCTCGTCTTCCCATCTCCATAGCAACACCACTTTACAATACATTTTTTAAAAAAAAATATGACAATGCTGTTGTCATGTTTTCAACATTTTTGACAAGCCCAATTTTGTTTTCATTTCTTTAATTCATTAAACCGATCTTTCAGGTGTGTACGACAAGTAGATTTTAAATTAAGCAGTTCCTCCACACCTGTTAATTTATTGTAGCCTAAGTACTGGAAGAGCAGGGTATTCTGTGTTTATCCCTGAGGCCTCTGCACCCCTAACCCCAGTCTGGAACTCAGCAGTGACCCACCCACCACCCTGCTTCAGCTTTGTTTATATCAACCCGCAAACAGATGGTTTTGAATACAGTGGATGCTCGGGGAATATCAAGGTAAACTTTCTGCAGCTGAGATTAGGGTGAATTTATGCATACAGTATTAGAAATAATTACAGAAACACAGCATACACACAAAGTAACTGCAACAGATTACACATATATATATACCGCGCATTATTACAGAAAACATTCAAAAACAAAATGAATACATTGTATAGTGCATTAGGGTTTGGTATGTGTGCCCTTGACTTTATACAGAGCGTGAACCCCTTGTTTTCATGCTCCCACACAGGTTATCAATGTCTGAGGGTGGAATGTTGTTCCAAACATCCTGTAGCACTTTCCACAATTCATCCAGAAGTCTTCCTTGGCGGCCATATGATCCCCTACAGTTTCTTTACATTCCAGATGGTGACCACAAGTACACAGCTGGTGTAATGAAAACTGTTTTGTCGAAAGATGAGACCCACCCACCCTGGGTGAGACCAGTTTTCCTGTACCTCTTGGGGGGAGCAGTATACCTTAGATTTTATGTAAACCTCCAACCGCTCTGGCTGATATGCAGACCCCCACACTTTAAGAAAATGATCCATCTCAAGGATTTACTCTAGCTGTTGTACTGCTCCCTCCTCTCCTGTCCACCCTCCCCAAACAAACTGCCATTAATTACTGCCAAACAGTTCAAACCTCGGGCACATTTACAAAGAGCACCACCTTCAGCTTTGGCCACTCCCGTTTGATTCTTTCCTCCTCCACAAACCACACATCAGGTGCGACTGCCGCACTAATATGTATCCTACTGTTCTTTAAAAAAGAACGTCAACACTCTGTACTCGCAACTGGATCATTTACAGGATTTCCATCACATACAGAGATCACCTTCTGAGCTTCTTTTTTCTTCTCTGACCACATCTCTTGGAAACAGAACCAGTTAGTTTCACACATCCTCCTCAGAATCTTGCATACATCTTTTTCTGAATCATGGAAGTCCGACTGCAATCCATCCCTCAGTACTGTCGAGCAATCAAGCTCCCGGAGAAGCCGCACTGTGTGTTCACGTGCACAGCAAACGGTTTCGTGATGGAACTCGATGCCATTGAAAAGCGCCAGATAACGGCACCTAAGCAGCAGGGGCCATCACAAGCTCTCCCAAGCCAGGGTGGTTTTAGCCATCAACAAAAGCCAATAAACATCAATTAAACGGTTGGCTAGAAGCTCTAGTGGTGTCAACTCGTTAATGGAAACCGCTAGATATTGTCAACTGGGACCTGGGGATCCAGGGAGCTACAGTAAAATCAGCTGCTTCTACTGCACCAAACACCAAGGCACACAGACAGTCTGCTGCACCAGACCCGGATGAGATTCCTTCAAGCCCACAAACAGCTCCCAGAATTTGGGATAAGGGAAAAGGCCACAGATTCTGCTAAAGTAGGCAAGTTAAAATCGCAGCATCCTTCCTATGAACGGCTTTGGCCTGAAAGTCGGGTAAAACACTGAAATAGACTATGATGTTAAGTGGAGGCTCAGGTCGCATACTATTGCGGAATGCAGCTTCTCCAGTATTTAAACACCATGAATGCAGCAGGCCTTCCAGAAATCACACAATTAAAACTGCACCAACCATATTACTAATGAGACTTTAACCACTGCGCACAAAGGTTAAAGACAATTCAAATAAACCCTCCAACCTAAAGACGAATGAATCCTTAAAAATTCTAAAAGCAGACAACAATAAAACAGTCAGTAAAAGAAAGAAATACACTAATTGCTCAGTCTTTCAAGAATAAGCTGACATCTGAGCCCAGTCAGTTGCATGGGTTTCCTCCCACATCTAAAATGTTCTTGCTAAAGCTTTCTGGGTACTTGCACAGTGGGGGCGATAAGTCTTCTCGGTTGTCTCTTGAGACTGGGATACCCCACCCTATAGCGCAGGCAGCAGCTCCTACCTGCACTACAAACAAATTCTCAAACTCAGATACACACAAGCTATGGGCGAACAGCCGTGTTCAGTTAAACCTTTGTCATCAATGCTATGCTCTGAATAGTGATCCAAGTTAATTTACATTTATCACTACAATAACCTTTTAAATACACAACTGTAAAAATCTGAACAGATACGGACGGACCACCCCCCCCCCCATCACACTAACCACACTCCGGTGCTCTACGTTTTCAAGCGTGGATTTCTAATAAAAGGAATCAATCAAAAACAAACATCAGTTTTTATACGTGGAACCAAAGTAATCAGACTTCTGTCATCCATGAAACTTAATTCCCATCACTAAATTAAAAAAAAAGAAAAATCAATTACAGGTGAAAATCCTCCAGAGGTGGATGATTTTTTTTTTTTCTCTTTTTAAAGGAAAAATACAAAAGAATCCATTTACTTGGGATTATTCAATAATCTGATCCATCAACTAATCCGTACTCACCGGATTTTGTTTCGTAGTACGAACGTTGGCTCAGAAATTAAAGTGCTCCATTCCCCCCCCACACCTTGATAATACAGATGCCTTCTAGCCATAACTGAGCTAGAAGTCAAGCACTTCTGACTGATGCCGAGGAGAAACCAGCGCACCTGTTAATAGTGCAAAATTCCCCCTCGGAGAGAACTAACCCCGGCAGAAAGACCGGGGTGCTTCCAGCCCCACCATTTGCTTTCTTTCTTTTTCTTTTTTAATCCAAATGTTAATTAAGTTTTACTTTCTAAATCAACTAACTGCTTATTTCTTTCTATCAAAGGGCACAGGCGAGTCCAGGCAAACGCACAAAGCACGTCAGATGAGACTGATTTGAAACAGAAGCCGGATAGAGATTTGCTTTGCATAAAAGATGATTTCCATAGCAAAAGAAACAATTCTACCATAAAAAAAATCTCTGATAAATATTCATATTTTACCGGAAATTCAGCTCAACTACGTTGTTCCCATGGGTATTAGCGGTCTGTAAAAAATGGATTAACAATACAGCATCTCCATTCCTCCTGCTTAACTGATGGCTCTGCATGATCCGAAAGGATCAGTCGATTACTGGTGCCGCTAAACAGACTGCAGGGGGGGGGGGAGAAAACCCTGAAACAATCTGGTGAAGGCCCCTTAAAATTTATCCCCTGATTTCACTACATTTCAGGGGTTAACTTTTTTTCTTCTTAATGACTACCCATCTTTAAAGTTCCTTCTGACCGAGCTAATTAACAACAATTCCAACTTTCGCTTCATCAAAGATCCTCGAACACGAAAACTGTCAGACTACAAGAGCAACAACTTAAGGATGACAGGGAAACATCTATTAACCCGTCTTTGCCGCTTTG
Source organism: Nautilus pompilius (assembly GCA_018389105.1). Classification (NCBI taxonomy): domain Eukaryota; kingdom Metazoa; phylum Mollusca; class Cephalopoda; order Nautilida; family Nautilidae; genus Nautilus; species Nautilus pompilius. Next base: position 162,150 of record JACATO010001847.1, on the reverse strand, counting down.
GTCAGTTGACACAAAGATGCTATTAATTTTAATTGGGATTTCTGCCTGATCAATAATTAAAATAAATTTGTATTTTTTTTTTTAAAAAAAAAATCAAGAGCTTTTGAAGATATTTACAAAGTTCTTTTTAGACCATAAGAAAGAAAGAAACCCACAAGAGCTTCAAGGCTCAGTGTACCCATCCAAAACTGAAACCCAGCAGTAAAATCACCTTTCCATTCGATTTTTTCTTTTCACGTGTCTGTCTTTGTTCTTCATAATCTAATGTAGTAAGTAGGGTTTTAATCTTTCTTTTTTTTTTTTTAATAGTGCAAAAAATTAGAGTTTCGTTCGTTCGTTCCTGTTAAAAGACAATGAAAAGTATTTATTACCACCTGTTCTTAATTTAAAAAATGACAGCACAATAAAGCTCGATTAGGAAAAATGCTATGAAAACTGAGAGATGGAGAGAGAGAGAGAGAGAGGATGGATAGAGAGAGAGAGAGAGAGGAGAGATGGAGAGAAAGATGGAGAGGAGGAGAGATGAAGATGGAGAGAGAGAGATGGAAGATGGAGAGAGAGAGAGAGATGGAGATGGAGAGGAGAGAGAGATGGAAGAGAGGAGATGGAGATGGAGAGAGATGGAGATGGAGAGAGAGAGAGATGGAGAGAGAGAGAGAAGATGGAGGGGAGAGAGAGAGAGAGAGAGAGAGAGATGGAGAGAGAGAGATGGAGAGAGATGGAGATGGAGAGATGGAGATGGAGAGGAGATGGAGATGGAGAGAGATGGAGATGGAGAGAGATGGAGATGGAGGAGAGATGGAGATGGAGAGAGATGGAGATGGAGAGAGGAGTGAGATGGATGAGAGAGAGAGAGAGATGGAGGAGAGAGATGGAGATGGAGAGAGAGAGATGGAGATGGAGAAGAGAGAGATGGAGATGGAGATGGAGAGAGAGAGAGAAAGACTGGCTGGATCGGTGGAAAAGGGCTTGCGTGTTCAGATAACAATATTCGCTGAATCGCTAACATCAAATTTTAATTTAATTTCAGGTATTTTTAAGCAGAATGTGCATCTGCATTATTCCCCAGGGCAGTTGGGTAATCAGATGCTGATTATGGTAATGAGCCGGATTTTCTGTGCACACACCTTTAGCAGTATTGATACTGATGAAGAGGAGAAATGGAAATTTGAAATCAGACATTCTGAGGGATGTCACAGAGCAATTGTCACAAAGAAAGAAAGAAAGAAAGAGTGGGGGCAGGGGCAGACATACATTCAATCAGAGCCACATTTGGTAAAATCCTCAGAGATTAGAGGCTGATGGGCAACCATATATTTATGAAGAACATCACCCCCCCCCCCCTGCTGCTACCCAAAACAAGGACCAGGTGGTTTGTTGCGGTACCAGTGCGGTCCGACTTCCTCCTCAATGTCACGGGCTGCACATAATATCGTCATACCAAGACTCCATGCGCATCAAACACCTTATTGCCGTGTAATCTGGTTCACATTTGGTGTTGCCGACAGAGCTTTTGTTAAGATTGTGACTTCGCTCCCTGTTTCCTGTGTATAGAATTGTTTTATGTAATAATTACTGGAGAGAAAACTGAGACTGAGGCCGAGGGGTCCCACTCCAACCAGCGACTCAAAATCAATACGCTGTGGTGGTTTTTCTGTTGTTATAAACACTGAGAAATTTCCCCTTCCCAATCTGAACTGAATGCCTGGTTGCTAAGGATCATCCTGGGATTTAAAATTACAAGCCCTCCAACTAACAAGGCAGGGGGGTGCTTGATGATAAGGGCTGACTGTGTAACTAAAATCAGGCGGGACAACACCTCTTGGTAAACACACAGGGACTGTTTCGTACAAAATAGAAATTCCTTGAAAAACTTTCATTACAAAATCTCTCCACACAGGTGGAATTTTTTAAATGCAGAAAAAAAACAATCACCATTTAATGATTTGGTACTGTGAACTCCTCGCCAATTTTACATTTCATCTACGGGCTGCAAAAAAGAAAAAGGCTCCCCCCCCCCCACAAGCCCCAATCTGTAGTCATGGAAACACTCAACAACATGGTTGGCAACCAAATAAACATCGCTGAGAAGTTTTACAGGTTGTGAAGGTGGTGGGGGGAAACAATGACTGCCACCAGACTGGGTGGGGCACAGCCTGCTGGAGGATCTATTTGACAGCCTGCCAATGCTGGGTCATATCAAGCAGCTGCAATCGCAAGGTAATTACAGAGGTTCTACCCAGCCTAAATCTGACCCCCCCCCCCAATAGAGTATTTCGGTGCAAACCAACTCCAGGACTACACCTGGAGTGGACAAGGATACGATAGAGCAGATATAAATGTACTTATCGTTTGTATAGTAACAGATAATAATAGTAACCCTAACTACTACTACTACTATTTTTTTTTAAATTAGTTTAAAAATTCAGTTTCTTTCACTATGAAGGTTGAAGTTAACAAAAAAGAAAAAGAAATTTAATGCTACGCTGACACTAATTCAGATCCGACATTCACAGGCAACGTGTTTGAAATCGTTACTTTTGACAGAGTAAGTGCTTAACAGAGTCAGGCGCACTCACACACACGCCAACATTAGCGTTAGCATAAGCAACTAACTGTCACACACAATGCACCAGGGAAGCATTGTCTCTGTCAACTACAAAACACCGGTTTTCTGGGCTGAATAAGGAAAGCAGCAGAACAATAGAGAGTACTCGGTACAGTTTCAGGAGAATGTTTAACCAAAATGGGAAATAAACAAAAAAATGAATTGAATCTGTAATCAAAGAGCGGTTTCTTCCTTATCAAGTGCACCTGTATTTTGTTTGTTTGTTTTTTTTTTCTTTTCTTTAAAAAAAAAATAATAAAATAGTGGGGGGGGACTTCCTGTCCGATACACCACATTGCCAAATTTCAAATATAAGTTTAGAACCCTTGTCCAGCTGCTTTAATTATCCCACTGCCTAACCATCTCAGATAATCGAGACAACTGGAAACTCCAGAACACCACTCAGAAAATAAGGGGCCCGGGGGAGGGGGATTAAATACAAAACACAATGAAGTCACCTTCCTTGATCAGGGGAAGCCCAACTGCTGAGATGACATTCCCACTGAGGCAACCTACCCACACAGAATTAGCAGGTGCATCATCAATCAGCATCCATTTTTTTTTTTGTTGTTTTCATAGAATGCAGGACTTCCATTCATGTCCAAAAAGTTCACTTGTTCTCACCCACCATGAGCATGGGCTGCGGAAAGGGTCAGCCAATTATCACTGGTCGCAGCGATCACGCGTCAGAGCAAAAGCTCGGGGAAAAAAAGGGCAGCACCAGTTTGAAGGTCTCTCTATTTCCACCATTTGGATTTGTACAGCAGGGTTATCTTGGGTCCTAAATGCTCTTTAAATGGCCCAGTCTCCGGCTTCAAAAGGGGAAATGAGATTTACCGGCAACAGAAGTTAAGAGCTGATTTCACGTCTCAACAAAGGAGAGAGCACAGCATCCATTGCTAGGTCTCTTGGAGGTTGGACTTCGCACAGTATGGAATACCTGGAGGCAGAAGCTGGACTTATGCTGACCAAGCTGCTGAGAGAGCTACAAAAACTCTTCGTGGTGGGGATCAGAGCTTCTCCTCCTGAACAAAGCCACATACAAGGGGTCCAAAGTTTGGTCTATTGGGAGTGGGGCAGCAATGAGAGAGCCTATGGTAAAGGCCAAAGAGTTCCATCTGGACATCTTGGAGAAGGGTGAATTGCCAGCAGAAATGCAGCATTTACATCTTCTAGTCTGAAACAGCTTCCAAAAACAATGAGAAGATTTTTAGAAAGCATTTTCTTTAAAACGCTTTAGGCTCGCTCTCCATCCAACTACTACTGATGTACGAGTAAGTGGTTTCAGAATGATCTCCATCAGAAACTACATAGTGGCTTCTTACACAAGCTATCGAGTACCACACATGCATGCCAAAGGTCTTCCTTGAAGCTGCATGCTGTACCAATCTCAGCCAATCGAGACAACAACTTACCTGGTGGAGAGAGTACAAAGTCCATACCCCCCCATTAAACAATTCTTTTTTAATCACTCCCTTTGATCTCTGGAAGTTACCATGTGATGTATGTACTGATTCCATAAATATTTGCAAGACCTTAATTGGATTCCAGTCTGATGTAACGATAACCCTAATTTACAGGATGGAAAGTGGAAATAGTTTGCATAATTTACTTATTCGCATTTGCTGCCAAGATAATGTGTAATAATGTGCTGCCTCGGTCGGTCAGATGACAATTAACATTCTGGATCACTAGAGAAAACGGAGAGAGAGAGAGATGGGGTGAGTGGGTGGGTAAAGAATAAAAAAGTTTTCACAAGTATTAAGCCACAAAGAATTCTTTAGCTGGTTGGGTGGCGCCAGAGTCTCTTCGTTGCTGGTTAAGGAAGAATTTTAACACACTGTTATGCTTCAATGTTACGAGAATAACCGGTCTAATCCATCTCACAATAAAAACCCGTTCTTTGAACCAGAACACCGTTTACTGAAAACTTCATCGCAGTGCAGTGAAGCGTGACCATAAAGTGAATGCAACTCGTACAACAAATTATCCAATTTCTCTAAAAAAAAAAAAAAAAAATGTTTTATGGAAACCTGACAAAATTCTACCAATTCGTTTCACATGAAATTTCTAACTCTCATTTACGGCAACGATTCATGGCTACCGGTGTACGTGCGGCAATCAGATAATTTTAGAATTAAATAAGATGGATCAGTTAAGCTAAATTCAAACCTACCTACCTACCTACCTCTGGACAAGGGGATCCCATGGTTTTACAGTCGACAGGAGTTTATCAGACAAAAAAAAGGGGGGCGGAGGGGGGGGGCAAAAACTGAGCCAGCATATGAAAGACAGCAGAAGTAACCCCCACTCACCAATGTCCGTACACGGTCAATGTACTGGAAATAGTCTTTGACCCCCCCTTTTCGCTTTTGGCAACGTTTTGTTTTTTTGAGAAGTTAAATTCTAATCATCCCCCGCGTTCAGATGCAGTCAACTCTCAATTTTCCGCAAGTGCCAACCACCTGCACAAAATTGGCGCATGCACCGTCAGCAACCATTCCTAAGATACAGAACCTCTGTTCCACCTCAAAGAAGTTCTTTTATTCGGCCAACGGTGCACAGGCTGGTTGAGACTGATTGCACATCAAAATGAAGGAAAGCACCAGCTTCTATGCCTATCACAGCTCTCTAATTTCGCTATTTGGGTTCTCACAGCAAGTTATAATGGGCCCTAAATGCTCTTTAGATACCCTGGTGTCTTTGGAAAGGAAACAAAGTTGTACTGACAATAGAAGTTCAGAGTTACAGCTGATCCTGATGGGATCCACTTGATCTACTTGACCACCAACTATCCACAAAATCTAAAACCATCAACTGTGCCCCTAGAAATGGATGGGGCAGATAATAGACACACAACAGTAATTCATCAAAAGACATTGCCTGCCTCTCAGTAAAGACTCAGAGATTACATCCAGAAGCACTTCAGTACCAAAGTAAAAGTTATTCTCTGGCAGAAGTTCACTAGTAAACTGGTGTCAAGCCCCTTTATACTGTATCAGCAAGGAAAACAAGTGACAGTTTTTGAAAAAGTTATTTTATTTAAAGCATACTTCAAGCAAAAGTGTTTTCTAGTAGCAATGTGTGATGATACTGAAAGTCAGATTCTAATTCTCAGGTTAATACCACCCAGACTTGTCCAGTAATACCATGTGGTGGATTGTAAAGAGTTGGATCAGCCCATACTGGTCTTTAGATAGCATGCCCATCATTTACTGTTAAACATTAAGTGTACTTCATTATTCCAGTTAGCCTAAGATACAGTAGTTCCCTGTCGTCATTTCTTCTTTGAAACTGCCTGCAAATGTCAGCACATAAGGTATCCAACAAGCACCACCATCCAAGTTTCAGCTTCTTAAACCAAATAAGAACCAGGATGCAGGATTAACTATAAAAGTCTCTTATCGTGAGCCCCTTTTAGAGAAAAACCTACAGAGCTAACAAATGAAGAACCTATACCGTCTACTTCATCACAAAGTAAACTAAATTAGCATAACGGTGATGGAATTAATGGCTGTGTGGAATTAATGAGAATCTATTATTTGCCTACTTCATCCTTACACTCATCCCAATAAATACTGAAATACGATACAATGGACTCTTCTCCTTAAAGTAGTGTAAAGCGCCTTGAAATCAGTCATTAATAAAGATGACGACCTTGTAAATAAGTAGAAACTTAGGCACACCTGTCGCAGATCTTCTATTCCCTTCATAGCAGACCTTTAGTTTTACCTGGTTATGATTTGTGTTTCTCTCTCTCGCTTTTTTTATATATAAAAAGGAAAAAATACTAACTTCATAAGCAGGTATAGTAAGTAGCCTTTATTGTGATTAGTTTCGCTATAGGGGGAAACAGATTAAATTTTATTTGGTTTTTTAAAAAAATCTCCGTAGCATTCAGATGGAGACTGTTCCGGAGAGCTTCCTCTTGGCAATAAGTGACCTGGGCCGAAAAAATTATCAAACTGGAACAGCCGCTAGGGTGAGAATGAAAGCCAGCCATGAGTGAACAATGAACTGAACAACAAAGAAGCTGACTAAGGGGGGGGGAGCTTTGCAATAAGTGATCAAGCTTGTTAAAATAAAACCAAACAAACAGATTAAATGAAACAATTCAGGTAACAAACTTTCTGGTAAGTTAAACTCAGGGACAAAGCAATGGTGTAGCCCTACGCCAGATGGCTCTCAGCACAGTGACCACAGAGGGATTAGAGTCAAATTTAAATTTAATTTCCCCTCTTATCGGACAGAGACCGTGGACGCCGGCAGCTACTTCGGCTGTAAAACTGCCATTTCAGCAGAATTGTCTATTAAATTGAACTAATTAGAAGAGCAAACAAGAGGAACCCCCGATAACAAATACAGTTAAAGGAAAAACAATACACCCACAGCGCCTAGCCATAATAATTTGTCAATCCCTTATGACAGTACTTTAGTCTGCTGTGGAAAACTCGTGTGTGTGTGTGTGTGTGTGTGTGGTGTGTGTGGTGTGTGTGTGTGTGTGTGTGTGGTGACTTAGCAGCGTGGAGAACCTCTACCCTGTTTGACGTTGAGTCGGAAAGATTTTGCATTAGTCTTATTCAGGTTCCCCCACATCCATGAAAGAGCTTTCTTTACTCATTGGCACTAAAATGGAAGAGATAGTCTTAGCTGATAATCTGGATGCACCCACAGATAACTGATAAGATTCCTATCGGGGCTTTAGGGTCCAAATTGTGGCCACAAAAAAAAAAAGGAGAGGCGTGTAATACTGCCTTCTCAAAGATGATGGCATTGAACCTAAGCTTGTCTTGCTGGTTACCCGGAATAGAAATGAAACATCTGACAATTTTGTCGTTCTACCAAGCCAGACTGCAGCCCATAACCATGGCACTCCTGTATCCATACATGGCAGTGGGACTGAAAGTCTCATTGGTGAAAAGTGTGTGGCACCAAAACTGGCATCTTGCCAGACGTGACCATGGTTTCCTTCATGCTGCACACTGTCTGTAGCCAAATTCTTGAGAATGGCAGACCATTCTCTGGCTCATTTGCTGCCTGTGCAATGTCAATACAGGAATCCTAGTGATGAGTAATGCTGCATTCTTGTCGTGTTGTCAATGATGAAGGCCTTCGCGAACTCTTTGCTGCAACAGTGGCATTTGCTTCACAATAGCTCTAACCACAGAACTATGAGAAAGATACAGATCTTTGGTAATCTGTCACAGACTCCTGCCACCTGCTGAACAGACTACGATATATGCCTCCAAGTAAAAGTTTTAAAAAAAAGTAAACTGCCCATACATTGTTTATCTGCCCACCTAGACATCTATGCACAATCACAACACCTGAAATATGTAAATTTTATTTAGATATCCATTTATGGTGGTTGCCAAATTAATATGGTAAGACACTGTATTACTGTACAATGTCTGTATACAGAAAGAGAACTAGATAAAGACAATTTGTTGATGGAGAAAACCAAATGTATAAAATATCTACATGAATGCCAGAAAAATGTCAAGTGGAAGTGACTAATCAGTTTAGGACAATGGTAATTGACCAGGTTGAACCCAGACATCTAAATATAGAGAATGTCAATGGCAAAAATTAGCTTCCTGTTGTTTTTTTTCTCCTTTCTCTTTAAGAGTTGAGAATTTAATCTACAGAAAACTCCAGCCAGATGATATAAATGTGCAAAGAAATATCATTAAACAAATTATTGAATGTAAGCATCCTGCCTAACATGGCGTAAAAGGACAACTACAACAACGATTACAGCTTTAGGATGGAATTTAACTGAGAATTTTGCATAAACGCCGGGTTTTTCATTTAACCAAAAGCACAAACACGGAAAATTTCTAATTGATTGTCGACCCTCTGTTATAGAATGACAAAAACCTTCATTCTTTTATTATAGTGCATGACAATTTAGCAAACTAAATTCCTTCCCCACTGCGTATGTCATTCTGTCTGACCAGTCACATCGTCCGCCTCAGCAACTGAAGAAAGATGCTTTTCTCACAGTGTACATCTGGTTATTTAAGAAATTGAAAAGAAACCACTTGCACTTGCGGTAATGAGAAAATGGATGTGGACACACCCAGAGGAATGTAGCAAAACACCTGTTAGATTCTCTGGTGCTTTGTAAACCATCATACATACAAGAAAACAACTGTTTTTAACAGATGGACAAATCTTCAGATCACACACACACACAGGCAAATGTTGTCTAATATCTGGTGCGATCCCTTTGGCTAAAGACCGGAACCTTTAACTTTTGCAAAGCTCGTAAATAAACTCAGACAGTCATCACTGAAAGCATTCAATTTATGTATTGCAATAGTTGTTACATTAATGTTGGGAAACTGTGAGAGTCCCCCTAAATGCTTCCCCCTTCCCACTGCTCCTGTTGTCAATAAGAGTCTTGGCTACTTTGAAGTGTTTATCTAGCTTTAAAATGCAATTCCTGCCAATTGAATTTGTTCCGGTTACAGAGTGCATGATTAGAATTTCTTTTCAATGTTTGGCAGTCGGTTCTATTTTGTGAATTCTTTTCAACCTTTTTGCAAACCCACCTACATCACCACCTGCTGGAGTAAAATTCAAAATCTTGGGCACCTCTAGGTGTTAGTAAGTCAGTCTAAACTCAGCTTCTAGAAGCAAATGACATTTCCTATGCTGGTGATTCAGAGAATACCTATAATGCTAAGTAGTGGTAGCTAGTGAGCAAAACACCTTCACCTTAAGACCCAGTTCACCTGGCCACAATTAAATCGACTTTGAACTAACACCAGTTCCTGTGCTTTTTTGCAGTTCAACTTCCTATAAAAGATTATCCTCAAGGATAATCTAAGTAATGATCATCATTTTTCCAGACACGTCTACCATACATCTTTCCTTTCCGTTGCCAACGCCACCACCTTCCTTCCATCTCTATGTAGTTCTGGATACACTAATTGGGGAAATGTTTAATTTTTAAGCAATACTCAGATGGAAATACCTTTATTACTGGGAGACATTCAAATGAAACGGCATGAATAACATGTTTCATATGCAAGCACACAATCTCGATTTGAATACTTCAGGACTCTTATTTCTAGGCTCCACTACTGTAATCTATTTTTCAGCTACTGCATGACATGTCGCGTGATTCGTGGCCTCCGAAAACCAATGAAAGCATATATTGCTACCATTAAAGTACAAGTTTCCAGCCAACTGAACATGCAATCTCATAAAAAGGTATGTGGAAATAAGAACCAAAGCCTGCAGTCCTTGCATACATAAGTTTTTTTTTTTCTATTCTTAATAATATTTTTCACTTCTTATCTGTCCACAGAATACTTATTAAATGAGAAACATTTTGAATCTTTATTTTGGTTGCAAGATGCGGGATCACATGCTCATATGCTAAGTGGGTTTCATGGCCAAAGGTCCCTATCAAAATTAATTTTCAGATATGGGAGGAAGCCCACTAACCCAGCTGGTGGAGAACGAAACGAAAACAAGTCAGAGAGGTACAACACCAAACCAAGCCAGTCAGGCCCTCAACCTTAGCGGTCCAGTTGCCCTTTAAGGATCTCTGTTTCACATAAATAACTAATGTTAGTATAAAATGATCTCTCTTTAATTTGGTATGAATCTGAGTGAATGTAATCTGGTACAGAGAGTCACTACATACAAATAAAGAGAGATGATCTATTTTTAAGGGAGGTAATCCACCAGGTAAGGAGAGGAGAAACTGCAGCCATTTCTATGCCTCTACTCTCATTGATTCATCTCCTCCATCACCTATCCTACAAGCACTTACTCGAGTGCAGACATAGCTGTGAGACGGTACTGCTACAGTGTGGAAGAGTGAATTCTGGTGAGTAAAACAGTAAGTGGGAGAATCGTAATTTCAGACTGCAGTTTTCTTCTTTGAGAGGGACAACAAAAGTAAACAGCTAATAAACGTTTTGCTAGAATATATTCAACTGTTCCTTAATCAAACAAGTCATATTTTCTTAAGTCTTCGGTATCCAACATAACTACAGATCTAGTGTAAACAGCCAAAAAACTCATTAGGTTTGAAACGTGCCAGGACAGTTTGCACACACGACAAAGTAGACGGCATCTGTATGCTGCATTTTATTACCTCAGTTAATTTACTTAACGCCGTTCGAAACTTCTTGTTGTTGTTGTTTTGCTTTTTGAATGTTCTTTAGCAAAAGGGCGCAATACTACACAGCACCATTCTTGAGGCACCCACTTCAGCATTTGAGAGAGAGAGAGAAGAAAAAAAAACTGTCTTTCCTTTACAGTACCTTCTCCGTGTGGTTTGGGTCATGATGTGCAAACTGAGGAAACAAGAGACAAAACGCAGGTTTGCATGTCCTCTCACTCTCAAATACGGTAGTTTTTGCATTTTTTGTTTTTTTTTTTACTTTGTAGTGCATACTTTCGGCTGTGAGTTTATTTTGAGAAAATGATACATTTTCAAAAATCTTAGTAATGAGCTGGGTTGGTATCAAACTCTGGCGAGAAACAGAAGACGAGGAAGGAATCAGTCGCAGGCACAAAGTGATACCAGGTTGGCTCACAGGCTTCTGGTTCCGATTTTGCCTTGGACTTATTTCAAAATTCCAAAGTTTCAAAAAAGACACTTACCTGTATTTTACGCATAAATATCACAGGTGTGTCTTAAACTGGCCAGCATCACTTTTTCTTCAAATGGTAACTTTGCTGAAAGAAAAATTTTGTATAATAATCCAGAGAGTCTGCATAAAAATTTTTTTTCAATAAATCCATTTATCATGGAGCATTGTTAGTGGGCAAGATTGGTTGGGAGGATAGCTACATAATTACTACTTCAACCTCCGAATCCACGGCATTAGTCGGACTGACACAATCTGAACCTTTCATTGTCAGATTTTTTTCTTCTTTCCCCTCCCCCTTCATTAACTGATTTGTTTTTTTTTTAAAAATTCCCCCTCGAAGGTTATCTCAGAACCAATGGCTGAAAACACAGAAATAATTTCAAGTCGTCGCTTCATCAAAAATGTCAACGACTTCGGCTGCAGGTTTACTGTTTATACCTGGTAAATGGTAGACCTGTTACAGAGCTCTCTAGAAACCGCAGCAGCTGTGATAGGCCCGGTGCAGAACCCTCTACTGCGGCCTCACCTGGACCTCTGCTTTGGAAACCTTCGTTTTTAGATTAAAATGACCAGGACACCGAGAATGCTCGGCAAATATTCCAGAGTTTTAATTAATTTTTTTTTTTTTTATTACTATGATTAACCCTTTAAGGTAAAGCTTTTAGAATACCGATTCACCTACATGAACTCTCAGATGTTTCAAGATCTAAAAAGCTTCAAAACCATCATCAAAGTTCCTGGTGCAAGCGTATGAACTTCTCAATAAGCGAAAAATTTACTCCAGGGGATAACCAAACTGTGAGAGGATTCCCAAAACTTAGGGATGGAGAGAAAAGATGAAAACTTTCTTCCCCCTAATAAAAGTGGGCAAATTCAATACCCAATGGCAACGTAAACCATTCATTTTCGATGCAAACTCCATGAGGTTTAACTCAAGTAGTTTTAAAATTCAGATCCTTTTTCGATTCCCTGTTTTCGCACTTGACTCATGGAGATATCTCAGTTACTGACAAACTCAGCCATCCTAGACAGTTCACCGCATAAGATGCCTTGTATTTTGGAAAAGGGGCTAGGTCTGGAGATTCCATGTTGGGACCACCATGGAAGAGCCCCACCCATTGAGACTAATACCCCCACCCCGCCCCACAAACACCAGATATGCACAAATCACAAAGAAAACCCTCAAAGCTCTGCGTCACACCTTTGCACTGCCATCAAACTAGAAATTAATAGACAGAGCACAGATGATAGACAGGCGGAGACCCTAAATACACAGAAGAAGAAGAATTTGTATTCATGCATACCTAGAATCAATACAAGTTCATGTTCTGACAGGGATGGATTGCAGCTATAGAATTTCCAGCCTACATTTTCACCTTACTAGCAACAGTACATAATTACAGGGTGTTTAGCCGGCCAGTGACCAAAAAAAATCTGCAGCAGTCAGCATAATGCAAAAGACTCCCCTGTAGCACATGCGTGTGCGTGCACACACACACACACACACACACACACACACAGGTGGTGCGGTACAAGACCCCCCCCCCAACCCACTTAGTTGTATTAATTGTCTCCTTGGAAATTTAAGTACTTTTCTTTATAATTTATAGCTGCTTATGTTAGCACAATTGTAATGGTGTGGTATCTACTTACTTCCGAGATTTATCATTTCGCACTACAAACCAGGCAATTTGTCCACGCTAACTTGAGTTGCCAAGGGAACTTTACAATAACAACAACAACAAAAAAAAAAAACACTTGTAATATTTATACAGTTAGATACATTGCAAGAGTTTGTACCAAAAAAAAATGGGGGGGGGCTGGGGAATCAGCCTTTTCCAATGATATATATATATATATCTGCCACCATAATATTTGACTGGAGTTCCAATCATCTACAGAGCCTTAGCAACAAGCTCAGTTTTCATAACCATACACCAGAAATGTTGTAGATAAATTATATCATCAAACTACCGGACGAACGGTCACCATAAAAGAGTTCAGTACAGCAGGTGAGACAGAATCTGATTGCAAGGTTTAAAGTTCCTGCACGATGGAGGAATCATCTCTTTGCCGCTGAAAGAAGTGGTTTGACAACTTTACAAAAGGCTGGGATAATCCAACCTGGCTCAAGGTTTGTAGCATTAACTAAGTGATAAAAAAAAAAAAAAAAACTTCTTTTGAGGTCAATTACCTCCTGATCCTAACACCTTAACCAATCAAGACAGGTATTTAGGTGGATTTAAAAGCCAGAATATCAAGAACGACGAAGCCCCCGCAAACGGATTCAAGAATCCGACACATTTATGAAGGTTTCTAAACGCTGTCAAAATACGCAATGAAAATTTCCTACTTAAAGATCAAAAGCTTAAAGATTCCTGCAATTCAATTAAGCTGATCAACGGAACCATTTCCAAACTCCTGGTTGATACAAACCAATGCCAAAAGCCAAGACACTGAAAGTAATTCTGGTCTACGAATGCAGATTCTGAACTGGAAATGGTTAACTCAGTATTTAAAGAAAGAAAGAAGCTCCCTGGGTTCTACTGCAGAAACGTCAGCTTTCCGCCACTTTCTTGTTGGGGTCCTCCTTCCTCTCCCATTGATGTCCACCTGTACTAGAAAGCCATACACTAGCTATGGGAGATGGCAGGCGCACACAAATGCACCTGTGCCAGTTTATTTTTTCAACTTCCTGTACACACCTGCGCCAGTAAGAAAAAAGGCCTATTTGTTTTCCTGCTTGTTATGATATTGAGTACAGAAATACAGTTCCAGGTTTTCCAGTAGTAGAAGGCCAGAATTGTTATGGAGTTTGCTGATCAGCCAATGGACCAGTAATTGGCACATTCGTCGTACCCATCCTACTAACATTCGTGAAAACTAGAGCTAATTTCGGTATGGAGAAAAACTATTCAAATTATCCGTTTAAAAAAGGAGAAATCCAAAACAAGATAAAAAGACGCAAGCAACTGACGAATATCACTTGTACCCCGGCTGCAGGTGAAGACAGGATGCTGTTGCACCTGTATTTAGAATCTGTTCTCGCTGGAAGAGCCAAACCAAAGTTTACCTTTCTGGCTTACTATAAGAGTTGTGCGGACCTATTCCACGAAAAAGGAGATGATGATTCGAAAGGCACCATCACAGCTGCTAGATTACCAACAGCCCCTTAACAGGTAATAAACTTACTTTGCCTAAATGTGACGTGGAATCCGACACAGCCCCTTTTCAGGTTAATATCTTTTAAATATAACATGACAATAAAAAAAAAAAAAAAAAAACTCAAGCAACAATTACCTTTCGATTAAAATAGCTATCTAGGAATTGTTAACACAATTTTAAAAAAAAAGAAAGCACATCTGGTCCAACAATCACACGTTTGTCTGGCAATTTTCTTAATTAAATGTGTTGACCTTGTGGAGAAGCAAGGTCTGGTTTCCAAATAATTGATAGCCAACCAACAACTGCTTGCATTGCCATCCTTTCTGCCTCGTGAAGTTGGGAATGCCAAAAACGGGGACGTTTGCAATGTCGTAAACTGCGGATAAAACAAAATCTAGCTTCATCGCAACCGGAAGATGTTTGTTTGTGAACTGCTGGTCTTTGGAGAAATGATAATTATATACCCTGACACCGTTGCGTCAGCTGCACACAATTCCTGTTGCTATGGACCCCCCTACATCGTTCTGCAACTGTAGAAGACATTAAGGTAGCAGTTATGAGAGTGGTTCCCTTCAGCTAAACGCCAGTCAACAACTTTAAGGGAACAAAGTGAAAACTGGTAAGCTCAGGGGATACGAAGTGTAGCAGCTCTGCGGACGGCCATTAAAAAAACTGGAACAAGCCCTTTGAGATGTCTGCATACAAAACGATTTCCCCGATAATGTTGCCAATATAGCGAATGATTCTGCTGCTGCTGTTGTTTGGGGGTCGATAGGAAAATTACTAAAATGAATCAACTTGCAATCTCCCTTTTGGGAGTTAATGCTGGAAAGGGGGGGGGGACATTTGATGAACAACAGGATGTTCAGATATCTCCCAGGGAAGCAAAGCCAAAACAAAACGTAACTGAATGTGAAAACAAGCCGAAAAGAACAGCGGGAGGAGGGGGGGAGACGAGTTGCATTAACAGATGAAACTTCTTTTTTTTTTTATTATTATTATTATTAAAAACACACACCCCCCTCCCCAGGTAAAACTCAGGTCTCTTCTTAGCTGTTACACCTTTTTCACGATACCAAAATTCTTCTGCGACTTTTGTTCGGCCATCATGAAGGCACCCTGACAGTGTGAGGTGAGATCACCAGAATGTTCCAATTCTTCATACACTTCAGAAATCCTCCTTTAAGCTGAATCCTTATTCTTCAGTCATCGTTCCCGAGATGACCAGGCCATGCACACCCGCAGTAAGGTCGTCGGCCTCGTTTAACAACAGATTATTGGAAGCAGTGCGAGCCGCCGCCATGAAGCTTTCATACAAACACTCCATAACCAAATAGTTCTTTAAGATAGATATGTTTTGGAAACCCCAGCCTGTGACATGCAGACATTTTGGGTGCCTCGTCCACATTTCTAAACAACGCTTTCCACCAATTTCCTAATCTTGCAAATTCTCCTCCCAAACAGGTTACCATGGTAGCCTGAAGCTTTCAGTTGTCAATTAATATTTTTTTTTTTAAATACCCCCCCCCCTCCCAAGCACTCAGGCGGTGACAACAAGAACAGGTAACAACACTTACCAGATGTAAGCGGGACAGGTTTATCAGTGTTAGCTAAAAGGATGCTCGAGAAAAGCAAGATTTAAAAACATTTTAAAGAAAAAAATGGCAATTTACATTCAATTTTACCCCTTTCTAGATACTCGTTTATTAGAAGGCCACCAAAACACCAGTGAAGTCAACAGAACTGAGAACAAAACAAAAAAAAAAGGGAATTCAATTTTCTCCTAATATTAGCACAGCTTCAGCACCAAGGAACCTCAGCATTCCAATCTGCCAGACCCAGCCTGATGATACTGGAGACGTTCAAATGAAATCCGGTCCGGACGCCATTTGTAGTGATGCTGTTTCGGCCAGGCTTCGTTTGAACATCCCTACTGCATTCTTTGCTTTCCACTTTGAGACGACAACAAATCTTATGAGAAATTTAAAACATTTTAAACCACTTACCAGGTAAGGAAATCCACTGATTCCCCCTACCACCACCACCACCCCCCCCACACCAAAAAAAACAAAAAACAAAAAACTCAAAGCCAAGTTGTTTGTTTATCTTTCACCCCCCCACTAGGAAAGAAAGATTTATGTAACAGTGATAATGATTCTATCCAGATACTTTGGCTCCAGTCAGGAAAAATTCTCTCATTATTAAAAACTATCCTCTCTCCATCCCCCTCTCAACAATCAGATACATCTGATGTCTACTTTATATTTCAGAGCAAGCTGAATTCAATAGCAAGTCACTGAAGATTAATGATTATATTAAATGGCTTTCCATCCCATTAACTGCTTGGGTAAACGCAGCTATTATCCTTGTTAGTAACTTAGTAATGTCAGCAGATGTTTCATGATTGACTTCGGCTTATATCATCAGAGTTAATATTTCAAACATACAAACAACCCTATCCTATTTATTATTATTACTGATCTAAATCCTATTTGTGAAAGAATAGCATCGGATGGCTGAAATTTATTAGAATGCATGCAATGGTTAGTTCCATAAGCATTTATTATATAGTTTGTTCTTTTGTTGTTGTTTTTTTTTTTAATGTAATTTTGGGATCTTCCCAGGCAGAACAATATATAACCAGACCCAATAATGGCTTGAGTTTTTGGGGTACATCATATTATACATCCAATGCTACATTTGAGCTCCAGCATTAAAAGAAAAAAAATCATGTGACAAGACTTACACGCAGCTCCACGTAGTAAGTATCAGAAATCCACTTTACGTACGTCAACAAATGTTGTCGTACATATGAGGGGTTGGTGTAAACCGACTCAAAGCAGGAAATTGACTGCTCTCGTGCTCACTTCCTTCAACAGATCAATTCATGGATAAACTTTGCTATGCTAACAAAAAAAAAATGATCTAACATAGTTTTTGTGACGCTCGACAGATGGCTGGTAGGTAGCACCGGATAGGATATTGTTAGTTTAAAGCATTGGCGAGTGTCCCTGGGTGGTGGTGGTGGTGGTGGGAGGGGGTGGAATATTGAATCATCTGTCAATGGAGGGGGGGGGGATCTGTTAATGAAAATGACATCAAAAACCTTGGCAGGAAAAGAGTTAAATAAAGCATAAATTGTGACAATATCCCGAACCATCCTCGTGGTTTTGTACCTTTACCATGCGTTTGCATCTTGTCCTAGTCAGAAGAGTCGACTCCTAGCAGTCATATTGTGATATTTAAATATACATTGCAAACAATAGCCCGGAATTAAGCAGTAACTCCAGATGTGGAGCTGGACGGATGCAAGTACCCCTGATAACATGATGGCTGCCAGGTTAGCAAGATTAAGCATGCTCGCTGCACATCAGTACCAATTTAAAATGTCTTCATCTCTCTCTTCTTTAGAGCACTGTGACGTAGTCGGTGCTAGCAGGCACAGGCGAAGATTGGAAGAAATCAACTTTGGAAATATCAAACATCTACAAGAACTTCGTTTTTAATGCATCTCCTAGTAATTAACATAGAACACTTGAGTTCCATCAAGTCAGCTACTGGAATGATTGCCTCGGGCTATGGAAAATGCATATCCATGGCAACTGCCAGGATGCCCAACTACAATTGCATTGCTGCATCAAGGTGCTAAAGGTTCTGTGGTACAGGGTTATGCTAGTAAAAATATTCTCGATGACGTCTACTAAATCCGTACGGCCGAGAAAGCATCAGGCTTGCAATGTAGAAATGGGTGTGGCCCTGCTGAGATATAAGGTACAACCATCCACACTGATGTGAAAAGATGAGTGTTCCCAGAACCAGTAGATGTGACAATTAGCGTTTACTGCATCCCATAATATGGTACTGTCATTGCAAAATTTATCGTGTTATCTGATGGCATAAACTATAAACAATTTAAGGGATAAACTTTGATCTTTCCATCAATAAATGCCAGACAAACAATTCATCCAGAATAAATCACTAATCAGAAAAGCTTGCGTTACAGACACACTCATGGAAACTGCGGATGTGCACACGATACTTCATCTGGGTTATCCCACTGTAATGGCTTCCTGCACCTCATGCTGTCCTCTTGGGCTCCAAGTGATTAATAAACATGTAGCCATTATCTAAATGGTTAAGTTGATCACTTAATTTGCATATTTTTTTTTTTTCATAAGATCGCTTGACTTGGCCAACAGTGATGAATGGTTCAGCCTACCTCAGTAACACGAGTACCGACACCCAACCACTCAGAGTGATGCTGACGGTCGGGTGGGGGCTCTACAGGTGGCTGTTTATTCTTTAAAACCCACAAAGAGACTTACGTCGGCCACTCGGAATGTTGAGCAGCAGCGAAGATCCGGTCGACGGAAGCTATCTCATTTCACGGGTAACTGCGAAAAACACAAGCAGAAGAAGCAGACGTCGCCACAGTTCCTCGGAAAGTTACCGGACCCTAACCTACTCTTAAAGAGTTTGTTTGTTGAAAAAACAGCAAGAAATTGCTTCTTGTTGTTTTTGCAGGTGCCCCCACCCCTCAAAAAAAAAAAACAGAGCTCCCGCTCTTCTTTGCAGCCATAACTAAGGTATCGTGCATACTGAGAGATCAAACAATGATAAACACACTTTACAAGTTTTTAAAATTAAAATGATCATTCAAGAGATAAGCAGGACACGCACACGGATGCACGCACACACACAATGGTTCATTAACTTCATATAGATTTTCGGCGATTCGAGAGATCACACCACCTGTAGTTTCACGGAATAAAGGCACCCAGATTTAGCCAGACTCTCTGTAACCTTCCTCTGCTGCAGAACTTCACCCACCGAGCCAGCCAGCATAGTCCCGGGTTATAAAGATTATCCAAAAAAAAACCCACCCAGCCCTCATCATTACTGCCAAAGGACAATTGTTCATTGTCTTCTTACCACTCACATTCCAGCCAAGTAGTGATATAAGAACTCATTGAACGAAAAAAAAGTATAAAATGTAATTAAATCAGAAGGATTCTCAGAGAGTTTAGAAATATATACATAATTAAATGGACTACACAAATATTTGGAAAAAAAAGAAACATACAAAGTCTGGTTCAACCAAAACTCTGCTGTTAAGGAAACAAGGAAAAACACAGGATACTAGAGAACACCGTCCTGTCACTGGCAGCCAGTCAGAAGTGAGGAAAAGCTGTTGAATGGCATCATTTTTAACTGTAGCCGCCCTCATGCCACCTTTAATGCACACAGCCAGGCATGACTGTTGTTGATAGGGTCAACTACTATTCTTCAGTAAAAGGCAAATGTGAATGAGGGGGGGATGTGGGTGGAAAGAGTAATGAAAACTGAAACAACCTGATTTGTATTAATCTTCACATTATCCAAGCCCGAAATATTGTTTGCGTGCAAGACATTACACGAATCTTCCATCTAATCAAATGTTCAGCCACAATTAAAAATCTTGGATATTAAAGAGAACCCCATGCAGATGCTTTCTACTGCAGCCCTTCCTCACCCCCTTTCTGATTAATTGATGGTACCAGGCAGATATCTGTTCAAAGACAATGGCACATCAAACAAGCACATTCCATGTACATAGTAGCTGTGGATTTCTAAGACACTGAAGCTTTACATTTTAAATTTATATTATACATGCTTAATTATTCATGGGGTTTTCCATTTCCTGTCTTTATTTGGGTACCCGCACTTTTTCCTTTTCCAACAGCTCCAACAAAGATCGGCTAAGCAATCAAGCATCATTCGTAACGGTACCAGCATTTATTGTCACACGGGAGAAACTGCCCTAATGTTCACACTGGGCAAAGGATGGGGAGATTCAGAAACCAAGCACCAGGATGGCAATTTAAAGAAAAGCATTCTCAAATTTAATACAAGAGAGGCCGAGACCGCCACAGAGGCAAACAGCGGTCATACTCTACAACGACTTGACATTCACATAATCATAACTGGCTTGGCAATGGCTAGCGAGTTCGCACTGACAGCTGCTGAAGTGCAGGGGGGGGGGTCATCTTAACCTAGTAAGACATCCAAGCAGAAAGACCGATTCCCCACCCTATACCACCCAATTTATACCCGGAGTTTATATAAAGAAAGAAAAATTAGGCTGCAATAAAGTAAAAGGTTTAGACGTTGGCAAATGTTCGAGAGTATTGCCAGCAGTCACTTTAACTATCTTTTCTGGCTACTGCTCCATCTCCGCATGCAACACTGAGAGCGTGCGGACCAGAATCTATTAAACTTTTTTTTTATATATATATATATACTATTATTTATAATTCGTTTTATTTTATATATATATTTAAAAAAAAACTACACGCAAAAAGTGAAACATTTTAAAATTAGCGCTTGCTTACAAATACGTTTTTAGCATTTTACCTGGTCATAGATATTTCAAGCAGGAAAGGAGTTAATTTGAGAAAGAACGGGAGATCATCCATCTGTACCGTTTCAGCCAATTGCTCGATTAGGCCATGTTTATCAAAGCTAAACCCGTCGTCGAGGACCGCTCACTAGTGTTGATGGTCTCCACACCTGCCCACTAATGGGCAACTCAATTTCTCAGTCGAAATTCCACCGAGGAGAATTACAGGCACTTGATTTGCTACAGCTTTTCTCAAGGGGTACCTGTCGGGTAACTTGAATATGCTGTTTAGTTCAGGTCCCACCAAAATCCCTCTCTTTCCCCTTAAAAGAACTGTGGAGAACTCAAACTTGCACAGAGTCAAAAAGGAAGAGGGGGTATTTTTTAGCCCCTTAATGTGCAATCACATGTTTTTATAACTCGAAGTTTGTGATCGATTTTGATTGCAATTTGCCATGTTTGTTAAGAAACTGAATTTCTTTTCGTGCGTCAGTGATCATCAAATGACGCTAATTGTGATACGAAATTAAAGGAATAATAAAATACTGATTTCTTATCTATAAAAAAAAAAGGATGAACAGTGCACAACTCTTCTTGCATCAATTGTTTGTGCAGTGGCGTATCAAAAATCTCATGTCAGCAGAGCAAAGCAGGCAGCAGACTCACAGTTGAGGCAAAGTGTCGAGTAAAACTCACAAAAGGACTAGAGAGTAAAACAGAGACAGCAAGGAAGTTTGAAAACATCCACCCAACTACTCTTCCCAAAAGGACTAAAATGCCAATAAAGCCACAACAACAGAAATGTAAGGAACGGAAACCAGTAATTAGGCTTTTAAATTGAAAAAAAAAAATAGACTTCTGTTAAGTCAGACTTTGAATAAATCAAAACATTTTAAGGGGGTCCCTGTAACTTCGAGTTATTGGGAATATGGCGTACAATAAACTGAACACTCAATTCATGATGATGATGATGATGAACATGTGGCTGGGATAGTCAGTTTGCTTTTTTTGGCACCCATTTTCGATATGGAGCTTAATTTTCTGCTAAATTTTTTTTTAAGGGCCCAGGAGTGATGGAGACAGCAAACTAAGTGTTTTTCTATATTTTTTTAAATTCTTCAAGATTTCATTACATCACCATAGACGAGAGAGAGAGAGGCGGAAGTTACGTTGCTGAGACTCGTGAGCAGCGACTGGTGCTTTTGTTGTTTTGGTTTTTTTTTAACCAAAGACGCCGGTATTCTGTTACAAGTGATTTTGTTCCTAAAACCCTAACCCTATTTTAATTTTTGTTTGAGACGGCATGTCACACGACTACACTTCTTGTTGCCAAGGTAACAGGCAGGGCGAGCGCAATGTAATGAAGCGCAGTGAATGTTAACATCATTTACTCTTTTGCACAAATGCTATCCAAATTCAAACAAACAATCAGAGTTTGACCCCAAAAAAAAATTTTACTAATCAACAACAAAGAAAATCCAACAACATTAATTAGTATTAAATAAGTGGCAACTGCAATATTCTATTCCTAAAGCAAATATTACGTAGTTTGCTTCAGCTGGCCCTCACCTTTAACCTTCTGTGTCCTTGCACCCCATTGCCAAAGAGGCCATGACATATAGTGCCTTCCTCATTAAAATTATCCTTTGTATAGGCAAACCGGTGTTGTTCTATCTAACCCAACACCTTGCAGTATGGCTCGTTATACACAAGTAAAAAAAAAAAAAAAAAAAAAGAAAAGAAAAAAAAAAATGCCTGTGTTATACAAAAGGTCAAAAATCTACTTAAGGCAGATTAAGAAAAGGAGAGACTTTTCAGATGTCTCAATAGATTTCATCAGTGTCAGGAAATAGCCCATAATATAAGAGCGCCTCTCAATTTCATCTGAGCATAGGAAAAATTCTTACAAATTCTTTTAGTACATATTTTAGCTTCTTTCACTAAAGAGTAATGGAAACCGATTCTTTATGATGTAAATTCAACCCTGAAAGGGCTACATACCAGCAAGAATTAGCAATACACCCCTTGAACCAGGAAGAATGTCGAGGTGCGAAAAGGAGTGTCACTCTCAGACAGTCAGGATTCAACTGGACCTGACTTGTCCCACCCAGATCTCATATCCACTGTCTGGAAACACAGTTGGCCACAGTGCGCATGGGTCAGTCAGTCAAAAAAAAAAAAAAAATCGACCATAACCACTACAGAGGGTGCACAGCATCCTAGCTTAAGCCTTAACCTATAAACGTCGTGTCCTAGCAGAACAGGATAACCCTATAACACCGATGTCAAAGATGCTTCAGATCGTCGCTATAACACCTCAGGTTAAAGACCAAACACTTTTTGAAGCTCAGAGCATTGCCACAAATTGAAATTTCTTAAAATTAATTACAGCTTCTTTGTTCGTTTTTTTAATGTAAGTCAGGTATTTACTTTCCCCTCCTAGAGTTGATAAAGAAATTGTGTCAAATTTTCACAACAAAAAAAACATTTTACAAAACAACAAACTGAAATACTCCAGAGATGGCTATTGCAGATTAAGTAGAGAGAATTTATGCCTGCGATCTGAATTAGTTTAATAAATCTGCTTGATCATGCACAATACAGAGGATAGAGGCATAATATTATACATGCTCTTGACATTTGCTTCCAGATCTTGGATGCTATATAGCATAACAATGCACACATCTGACTTCACAGTATTTCTACACTTAAAAACCAATCAGTGACACTTACAGTCTGTTACAGAAGCATTCTTGGAAGTTCATTATGAATAGCTATGTCAAGTACCTGAATAACCATTTGCGCTGACAGCTGTTCAGAGTAATTACCATCTAAATGAACTTCATGAACACCAGAGGGAGACTGCAGATTTTGTAGCCATCGCAATTTAAAAAGAAAACAAAAGAAAGTTTTCCAGTCCAGCTGGAAATACAGGCCTTCATCTGGATTTTCAATGCAACTTTAATCCACAGAGACAGGTCACTTAAAAAAAAGCTCTCAAAAATTTTTCAATATGGAAATGAGATTACAATGTGTAATATTACATTTTAAAAGCCGTGTGTGTGTGTAACCTGTCAAGAAAAACAAGATTGAAATTTCTGTCACAATGACTGCATTCCAGAATTGAATTTGAGGTTATTGTTTATCTTTAATTATCGGCACAGTCACTACTAAGCTGTCCAGTGTACATCTACTGCTGATCTAAAACGTGCTCCACACTTAACTATTATTACCCCTATAGCATAATTTTTGTAAGGGAGGAGAAATGAAATTGTTAAAAATATGATTTTCTTGTAACGATGCTGCACAATTCCGATTTCTATTTCAACAATACAGTACTTGCACAGTAACAGTCAGCCGATAAATGCAGTGGGTAATATGGTAATAACGATGGTTTTTGGAGATTACAAACTCTCTTGAAGAACAAACGCTGTAGCCATCTTAAAAATAAAAAAAAAATGGCTGCCTAATTAGCGATATCTTACAAACACAGCGAATACCTGACTTTGCATCTATCGTGATGATGAACCAAGAGAGAGTCACACAGTCAACATCTCTCCCTCTTCTTTTTTTTTTTAAATAATTATAAAATGTTGCTATTTAGATTTAGTAACGAGAAGTAGAAAAAAAACACTGTGTAGATCTTTATTTGCCAATTGGTAATAATAATAATAATAATAATAATAATAATAATAATACAAAATAATAATAATAATAATAATAATAATAATAAACAAAATAATAATAATAATAATAATAATAATACAAAATATCAACTAGTGAAAGAAAACAGAAAAAAAAATTTTTTTACTGATGCTGGAACGTGAGGATGTCGTAGAGACATCACTACTTGGAACAAATGCTTGATGGAGACTTGCTACAGTTCAGAACGCGACTTGGTATTTCCTTGCTGCTTATTCTAACATTCGCTTCATCTGAAACTTTTACACCAATGCAAAAGTTCTTTACTGCTAGATCAGTCAGTTGCACCTTCTAAATCACACTCCACCCTTGAAATGAGCACAGAACTGTCATGTCATCTCTTGTAATAATTCTCTTGGTAAACTGTCAGGCCAGGCCAGCATTTCTAAAGTTACAGAATTTTTCTTAAACATGTACAAGCAAAATTTCTCTAACTACACACAGTAATTCAGTTTGCTTGTTCAATTTGTTTTAGATTAAGACATTTTAAAATGTTGTGCAAAAGTGTATAATTTGTACCGCCAGGTGATGCCAAAATGTCACTGTACAGCGACAGATTACAACTGTACTTCCGAAACTTGCTTAGCCAACGCCTAGTTCATCAATGTTATTGACCGAAAATTATTCATAGGCAGAGTTCACTTTTCAATGCCTAAATCTTCACTACAGGAGAAATATAGAACAGTCTCAATACATTATGTACGTTCAAATGCACCCAGGTGTGCAAAGTTGTTTTTTTTTTTTTAATTTCCTAGGTAAAAAAAATTTACCCATTAACATAAAAGAAAACTGCATATTGTATAGCTTAGATAAATTTAATCTTCTATTGATACAGGCCAGTATTTGTATTGAAAACATCAATACAATTTTCTGATTACCCCCCTTCTTTCTTTTTTTTTCAATTTAATGCAAGCTGAAGCATAATAATTTCATTTCAATATTCAATACAATAAGATTTCCATGTCAATCTCTGTAGGGACTTATTCGTCCACACCCAATATTCATTATTCAACATAGAAAAATGTTTCCCACCAGATTTGTCTTTCATCTTCTGAATGTGACCAGGACCTACATTGTTGAACCACTCGGTCAGTGAGCATCAATCAGGGCCTCTCACGCAACAGATCACAGAGCTACCTATCGCTCCAATCAGCAAGGATGAGAGAACACGGCCGTCAGAAGAGTTGCAAAATTCACAAAAGCAAATTGTTTTTGTCAATATATTTGCACAGTTGCTTAAAAATTCTTTTAAAAAAAATTTTTTGCATCCCAAAAAGCAACCTGTGGGGGAGGGGGTGGAAACAAGCTTTCAATAAATAGCTGTCATGAAAAAAAAACAGCAGCAGCAGCATGTTACATCCATAAGGGAAACAAATATTAGCAAATACAATGCACAGGTGTACTATGTACTTAAGCTATTAAATGGACACTATATCATTATTGATAGTACAACAGGATAACTGTAGTACCACTGAAAGGTATATTGTCGAAATAAACAAATTTCTTTTTAAAAATCAGTAAATATTTCAGGCTAATTATCAAAACTAACTTTTTTTTTTCTTAATAATCCATTGTGGTTCTCGGGTATGACTTGACCATAATTCAAACATCCAAAGAGTTCATCGATAAGTTACCTATCTGACCACCATCACTGCTCTAAAAAAGATGGGCCACTGGAGCAAGTAGATTCATTTCACTAAAAAGTATGATATTAAAAAGCACATGGTAACCAAGATATCTCCCCAATTTAACTGACCAATATCCCACTAGCCATGGGTATTGTGCATCAGATACATCTGTTTTTCAAACCGACCACGTCCACCAGGATCCAGTCCACCAATAATCCCTCCCAGCCTCGTCTGCTGCGGCAGACTGGTCAGGGAAACAGGCCAAAGGACTGTGCCGGCGGCTTTACTTACAGACATCAAAACGACATTTGAACAACAGAGGGGCAATAATCTCGCATTCGTTGATAAGCAAATTCTTCAGGTTGTAATCCAGAAGAAGCCATCTTGCATGTGCTCCTCAACCACAATCAGCATATCCGGCAAGAGGATGGAGCAGAGTGCCATACACAGAGAACTACTTTTGATTCACATGACAGTTCCAACACCACACAACTGCCAGATCGCTGCTGCTAAGCTCCAATGATGCGCTGTTCCACAATCTCACACAGATGCTTCATGGGATTCTGATAAGGGAGAAAAGACTGCCAGGAAAGGTGAGTAACGGTATGTCTATGTTCTGTGAGTCAGTACTGTCTGATGGAATGTAGTGTCGTCGTCCAGAACTAAGCTGTTCCCCAAGCCAGATGCAGAAACCAGCCCTGCCAAATAAGCTTGGCCCTGCAACGAGACCACAGCATGCCGCCTCCTGATCTCTTAGAATGATGCAGCATGCAAGGTCTGGAACCTCCTCAGATCTTAAAGCCAAAATATGGCAAGATCCACAGAATCTGGATGGGACCCAAGAATGACAAGCAAGACCAGGTGGGGTGAAGCCGGTGCACTGATGTACCAGACACACAATCATCTGAAGTGCTTTCCTCTCCTCTTGACAAGATACATACACAAATCAGTCTCATTCCTCCATCAAGCCGATGAACTAATTCAGTGTAAGAAACTGTTCCCCTTAACAAGTACAGTGTCAAATTCCAATATCTCCACACCTGTGCACCTCCATTACATATTTCACATTCCTGAAGGGTTAGGCAATCCAGGTGTGCAAGGTAAAACCAATTTTTTCCTGCCTGCCTTAGAGCAGATCAGATTCTTATTCCCTACAACCACAATTTTGAGCTAAAATGTTTGCTGCAATAGGATTGTTCACATAGAACCTGGCCACAGCAGTGCTGTCCGTGCCAGCTTTCACTTGAACATACGGAGCATTTTATCCCAATTTTCATTTTTTTTTATAAACTATTTTGACCAGAAAAAAAAAAAAGCACACAACAGATGTACCATTGTGTTCCTTAAATAAACTGAACTGTTCTATTATCCACTAACATCTGCTCTAGATGAAAACAAAGCTCCAACAGTCACAAGCTACATGGGCAAAACAATTACAATTAGCTCCTTAATGATCGTTATCAATTGTGTGGGCTGGCTAGCCAGCAGACTGTTGGGCCGCCCCAGCTGCCACTGATAATCAATTTAGCTTACAGGCTGGGTAGCCAATGCCATTTTATCAAACTGCTTTCAGGTCAGTTCCCTGCCACCTAGAAAGGAATCCAGCTCTCAGCCTATCTTAGACAATTAGAGGCTGTGTTTATGAATAAACTATGATTCTATCTGGGAGGAGGTCAAGCGCTCTCTTAAGACTAATACAATTTGCTATGGTTACAGATTAAAGATTCACTTCAAGGTAAAAAGCAAATTTACTATCAGTCAGATTAGTCTTTTGCCTTTGATACTGCAAACACCTTACTCTACCCAAGCCATGGATTTATCACCATGTTTTGTCCCAGCTTTTTGGGGTAAGGGGCTGCTAAAACATTCATCACTCAGTAGGCGGAGCCCCAGCACTGCCTGCCCCTCCAGCTTTCCCTCACCTGGGTGCCAAGTCCTAGGGCAGCAAGCTGGTTAACTACCTATAGCCAACTTCGCTTGCTAGCATGTACTACCCCAATAACTGACCACACCTCCCCCCACCACCACCACCAAAACAAAATTAATTTCACTTAATTCTGAAAAAATAAATAAATAAAAAAGGCGATGGCTCATTATTTTTGGTCCGGTCCAGAAAGACTTCAAGAGAGAACCCATAAACATTTGGAGACAGAGCCCCTTGTTTCCAATGCGAGATTAGAAAGGAGTTTACTATGGAAGCTCAAATGAAGCATGGCCAGACACTTGTCACAGCAATACTGTTTGGGCTTAGCAGTCAGTCTTCTGCAGTGACCTAGTCCAGGTTAGAGGGGTGGGGGGCAGATCTGCCTCAGAACAAACAGAAATCCATGTTATAGCTAAAAAAAAAGGTGAGGGGAGGGGGTGAGAGAGGTGTGGCAGACCGAGAAGCTATTCCTGACCGATATTCTAACTTGGGCCCTTTACCATAACAGTCCAGTGAATAGTAATTGAAGATTACCTATTCGTGTACAGAATTATCACTACCTTACTTATTAAATAAACAAGCAAATTTGTAATTTTTGTATCTGTGGCACGAGGTGAAGCAGATGATATTTGGTGGTTCATCAATAGAGGCAGAGCTGTTCACTTGCATTGCTGTCTTGGTTTGGCTGATATCCCCTGCATCTGATCACTTTAACTGCATCCTGGATGTGAAAACTGGCTAATTTTCTTAAATCTCTAATCATCTGAAGGAAGATCCGAGAGAGAGAGAGAGAGAGAGAGGGCAGACATTTCACACGGGCTCAATCTCCGCTAAGTGACAGAGACTTAGAGTGCGTTGGAATCCAGGTGGTATACAGAACACTAGATTAATACAGGAGGGGGGATCTTAATCGACTTGCAAGCATCAAAGATCTTTCGTGCTCGAAAATGTGTCCGTCTTCCCGGTGGAATCATCAAAAAGAAGAAACATTTTTTAACCAAATCAGGCATTTCTGCAGTTAACAAATACACCAGTGACGGCTTGATGACATTAGACCGTCTCTACAGACCAGGCTATCTCGCTTGCTAACTTTAAAATCTATCCCAAAAACTGGTTTCATCTCTTAATGTTGAATGTTTAAGACAAAATGAATACACACAGAGTAAAGATCACTGCAGCAGCAGCTTTTCAAAACCCAACAAATATGCTCCTATCGCAGTTACCTGCAGCATACTAAAGGTGGAGGGGTAGGAAGTGGGTTCTCTTTTTGCTACAGCAGAAAAGGTAAATACTTCTTTGGTCCACGAATTAATGCATTTTCAGAAAATAACTGACCTGGTGTACCCAGTCACACAACTTCCATTTTCCTTCCTCTAGTTTATGTTAAACTAGACAGCAAAAGCTGGAAAAAAACGTCCCCAAGAAGCCAGACAATTGGTATTCAGCTAATAACACTGGACAACAGAAAATAACTTTATGCAGGTGTCCTTTATCAACTCAAGCAGCAGCTGATTCCAAATCTGGAGTCAGAATTGACCCAGCCCCATCAGGATTTGTAGTTACAGATAAATGTCGTTGTCAGTCGTCGTTTATCAATAAATCCAGCACATCTCCAAATTGCCAAAAAAAAAAAAAATAAACTCATTTCCCAATATAAACACATTGTATATTGTAGAGTAACTGTTATGCATAAGCTCAAACACATTGAACAACATAAACACACCGTATAAAGTATACGTTAACTGTTTAGAAATGCTTTAAGGACTTGATTTTACGCTAGTGAATAGCACTGGTTTGTCTCTGAAGAAACCAACAATAGTCCCCCATTGTGTTGGAGTCGAATCTCCCCTGATAGTGGGTCTCCATTGCCTTTATGTGTTGGAACCTCTCACCATGCTCATTGCTCACAGCACCAAGGTTGGCTGGGAAGAAATCCAAGTGTAAATGAAGAAAATGCAAGTTCAGCGACATACAGCAGCCCATTTCTTCAAAGGCTTTTATCATGTCTTGAACGACTTCCCGAGGAAATTGTGGACTACCGGTCTGAAAGCCTCCCATGCAGCCAGCTCCAACGGGTTGAGCCTGGACTGGAGGACTGGATTGGAAAATAAATCACGAATTTATGGTACAACAAATATTCCATCCTTCAACTCGGCATAAAATCGCTCCAAAATTTTCTTTCAGATAAAGAAATCCCACACCTTCAACACTCATCGCCTTTACAAAGCTCTTCATTAGGCCCAGCTCTATATGCAGCGGTGGAAGAAATATTCTTTGCAGACAAACCAGTGACACATGTTGCACATTGAATTTTCCTGGAGTATGGTCTGCTCTTGACGACCATTCTTTGATCTTATAGTGATTTGCATATTCTCAGCTAAGTCTAAGACACATACTTTTACCCCAGTAGCAAACTGGTTGTTGTCCAGCGTAATCTAACAAAAGCATTGGTCTAATATATTTAAATCGGGTCCTTAATCTTGGGAAAATTTGTTGAGCTGGATAATTACTTTCTTTTGAAAGACAAAGTTAACCCTGCCAAAACCAAAACACAGAATAACCTTTCTTTCCTCTCTCTCTCAAATCCAGGTCACCAAATAAAATAGTCAAGTCTTTACACCTGTCACTAGAACTGATTGAAATGTTATTTTATCCGCCTAACTTAATACATATACCCATTAACCCACGTCCAGTGAAGATTCTTCATCATAGCAGAAATGCATACATGGTGGCAAGATGAAGCAAAACCACAGATTTGACAGTTAAGCAGAGAACACGTATCAACAAATAAGCTAAACAGACAGAAATGCAAAATGGCTACATTTTTTGGATGATTCGCAAAAGAGTTAAGTTTAAGATGTGCTACCTCCCACTAATACTGCCACAAGGTATCGCAGTTCACTTACTTTTTTTTGTGTGTTTCTGTATAAAACAAAAACCACACCAGGTGGATGTAACAGCTCACTGGAGTTGTGTCAAAAGATAGACAATAATAATAATAAAGAAATTGCTTTGAGTTTTATTTTACTGAATGAAAAAGCTCACATTATCAAGTCTTCCTATTACAGATTTTAAAACCTATTGTTATTTAAATGTTTGTAAGGTTAGTTTAATTAATCAACCAGCATTACAAATTCAGAACTGGACTCTTCCAGTTGCTTGTTTTCAGGATGTCTAGCACACCACGAGTCAGACAGTTTGATTAGCTTTTCTGGCCACAGAATTTTAAAATTTCTCTAATAAATAATAAAGGCAGCAAAACTAAATAAAGCAAACACTTCACAGTCAGTCTCCATAACATGACCAGCATTTCTGCTGAGTTCACTTTCTGAGGCAGTTACCTGAAAGCAGGGTGGGGTGGTGATGATTTATGGTCCCAGCACACATGGTATCTCTCATCAATACTATTATAAGCCCTAACCCCCTCAAGCAATTCTCAGCACATTTGCTAGAATAATTTGACACTTCCTTCCTAAGAAAGCACTTGACATACTAACAAGAGATGCCAAATAAAGTCCCCATTAGCATGTCACATCTTAAACCCCCTAAGTCGGCTTTAAATCAGAGGATCTCCAAAAAGGATGCTTGCAGAGTTAATCAGCAGAAAGTAATTATTTAAATAAAAATCTGGCATATATTTATAATTTGTTCAAATGTTGTCATGGTCCTTTAAAGCTTGCCATTGCCTGGTACAAATGTGGGCAGCAAAACATTTCCCCTACATGCAACATTCTCATAAATTATGGGGAGTTGGGTGGGGTGGTTTGCCCTCTTCAGCCTTCATTAAAGGTGCTGATGAAAGTTAATGCCCACACAAATGAAGAAGTTTGGTAAATTTCATAAGAAAAGCAGCAATGCATGCTGGGTACCCCCCCCCCATGTTGGCCAGTTTAAATTCTTGTCCTCCAGGCTGCAAGCTCACTACCTAATTGGGTGTTCATTTGTGGCACAAGGTCAAAGTTCAAACTCAATACAAAGAACAGCTATTATAAAAGCTCTGAGCTATAAATTTAGTAAAAAAAGGAAAACCCAAATTGCTTCTCACACACACCACACCTCTCACACACCTCACACACACACCAGAGTTGACTAAGATTTCCAGTGTACCTAAAAGGAAAGTTGCCAAATGAGTTTATATCTAATCTCAGCAATAACATATCAGAGAGTTCAAATAAATGCGTCATCAATGAATGAATCTGGATATTATTACTTTTTTTTTTTTAAAACCACATTCTCACTTAATCTAAAAGGCATCCATTAAACTGTGTCATGGAAATACAATTTAATAACCTAACTGACATATTTTCATCGCCCAAAATTTTCCAGAAGTCTGTTAAAACCAATATTAAAATAACTTAACCTGGATTTTCTACTTTTGCTTGAAGTCTGATTAACCCTGCTGAGCTTGCATAGTTAATACTATGAAAACAGCGAAGCGCACGTCTGCTCTGCAGTTTTCCACATAGTTCGTGGCAAAACTACCAAGACTGCAGAAATGGGAACAAAATGGCTGATGGTAACAGGTTGTTGGCGGGAGGGTTTGTTGTTTTGTCGAGTTTTCTGGGACGATCTGGAGATATACTGTATCATCATTATTTCTAGGACGACGCCGGCTGTAGCTACCACAATCTATTTTTTTTCTTTTGAAGTTATAACTTTCTCAAGATAAAAGATGTGGCGGCGACGGCATTAGTTATAAAAAACAGTAGCAGGTGCAATACGAAAGCCCAACAAAGATGATTTTCTCTCAGTCCAGCGAGATCAGTCTCTCAAAAAGGTTGAAGCAAACAGAGTCTACGTCCGACGAGTGCTTGTGACTTAAGTTACCAGCCGACACCAGAGTTTGCTATTCAGGGAAGGCAGACTTCCAATTTTGTTTTTCACCCCCAACTCTGCGCAGGAGAAACTTAGCTTTATTACTCCAAACCGAGTATTTCGCATCCAAAATTTTGCTCTCAAACCAACGACTGAGTCTCTTTGTGGAAGTCCAATTTTAGCATCTGTAGACCACCATCCATCAAGGTCCGTCCCTATCTGTCAAGATACTCAGCAGAACCTGTAGGGCCAGCAGGCATGGCCAATTTTTCTGGGCTTAAGCTATGACCTTTTCAGTTGCTCACAAATAGCACTGGAAGATCAGCTGCTGAATCATTGGAAGTACAGAGAGCTGGTGCCCTCCCTTTACCACAAAGACTGCTAATGGAGACTGCAGGTCTAAGAAACCTTGGCAACACGACACAAAGGGAAAAACTGCACCAGATGACTGAAAACAAAATCCAATCACTCAGTCAAGTTTCCTCTGCAACCATTTTTCTTTCATGCTTAGGAGGAGGAGGAGAAAAGAAAAAATGGACAACAAACAAACCAACCACCAGCGTGAAATAAAGACAATTTTTATTTATTTATAGAAAACTACTTCGGTTCTGAGAATTCTCTCTATCACCGGACAATGCCACCTATTGAATCCAGAAAATCATAACAATTAGTTGCCTGGCAACTCCAAGCAGGCAAGCAAAAGATAACCAACCCATGAGATATTAGATCACTATAGATGGGGCTGCAGGCCTCTGTTTTGAGAAAAAAAATATTATCAATGATATAAAAATCTTATCCTTGCCTTCCTTTAAAGTTCACTAAAATGGGGGCTTTAACAAAATGAAACTTTCAAGTTGGGCCATCCACACTTCTGGGCCAATGATTTATTTGATCCAAGGATGTCCTTTCCCCCTCCTACAATGGCAGCTCGATTCAATGTGTATTCAAAGCGTTTTCATCTTCTAAATGGTTGTTAATGGTTATAAAAAAAGGAAATCTGGATGTGCATTTTTAATGGTGATGCCAACGAACAAGTCACCTGCTACATCTTTCGTAAATTATGGATGGGTACTGATACCAACACCTGCGTCTGACTAGATGCTAATGAAATAATCAGACTGGATACGATTACAAAAATTCTATTTCAGCTGAATGCTCCTTGTACATATATAGTTATCAAAGGATTGGGTGTCATTTGATTCAGTATAAAAATATAAATTTTAAATGTTTATTCTGGTCTTTTAATATGCTCATGAGATGTGAAGGCTTGATAACGAGGCCTTTCTGAATTAGAATAAATTGGTTGTTCACAGTTCATTGAAGAGTAAAGCCAGCCTCGAGCAGGATGTGAAGCTGGTATTGTTGATATGGCAATACAGTTACTCCTAAAATGTTCAATCAAAACATTACTTTAATTAATAAATGGTAAAAACCAAAAATTACATATCAAGCCTACTACAGTTTTCATCCTGACTTTCTACAGAGATTTTCCCTGGCATCAGGTGAAGACCAAACAAGAGGTTGGGGTTGTTCTTCATTCTCCAAGCAATACCAGATCCCTAATTGAAAGCAACTCTCATCACTCATCAATTATAAAACCATGAAGAACAATTAAAAATGCCTTTTCTGATTTAGACAGTTTTCAGGTTTAAAATTAACAACATCTTTAATTTACTTAGTTATCAGTCTTAATCTGCAAGGTTCAATATTATTTAAAAGTTTGTTTTTTTTCTTAATATTATCATCAAACAGTTTATAAACTACACTATCATCAAAAAGAACTGAAATAAAATACCAGTCAGAGTAATATGAGAAGGGCTACCACCTCCTCCTATTATTACACGTAAGGGCAAATAAAGCTTGCTGTACTTTAAGCAAAGCAACAATAAAAAAAGTTAGGCTGTTATTTCAATGTCTATTTCTTCATGCTATAGACAAAGATAGGTAATAAATACATTTTTATATCAAATAGCAAATGTTTGTATGATGTGCACCCTGAATGTAATTCTCAAAAACTTCCATTGACCCAAGACATAGTTTATTTTTTTCTTTCTCGCTCTCTCTGCTCGTTCATCATATGATATTAGTTATTTATAATTGTTGCTCATCCTAGGACCCAACACACTACCTTTTATCATCTACTTTGGTGATATTCCACTGGTATAGCTGCTGAGATCAGTGATGCATTCCAAAGTTAACTTGTGTTGCACAGACCAATCCTGATAGAAAGGATGTAATAATTAACATTCCATAATTCCACAGATATTTATCATCTTTGATTCAGCTACATCAATTAACTACATGCATTCTAAGTGTTACAAGCTCAATGTGACATTGTCGCTGTGCTAAGAGATGCTTTTTACATAGAATGGAAACCTTGAGACCACAATAAGTGTCAAATTTCTGAACTTGAAGTTCAGAATTTCGAGGTGCCAGTTTAGACAGTCCACTATTACTTTAACCTCAGAAAATCAGCTTCCTAGTATTAAACTCGTTCATAAGTTCCCTCCAACTCCTCTCTCATGTAAAATCCTGAGTAATCAAGTCAAACCCTGTTACCTGTATTCCATTAAGCTAAAACATTCAAGCAACCCAGTCAGGTAGCATAATGCTACTTCAGTCAGGTTTTATTCGACTGTCCTTACCATCATAATAAATACTGACAAAATCCACACGTCAGGTAACATCCTCAGTACTTTAAGGACAATGGACACGGCAGGTTTGTGGTTAATCAAAATGGCCATGCAGGCCTTGTGCACATTTGGAAAGCACATTCATGGTCGGACTTTTTTTGTTGTTTTTTTTCCTATCTAAAGTTTTTATCAATGCAGAAACACAAGTATCCAGGAAGAGGTATACACACTTTTCTACAGCCTAGTAAGCAAAGACGTGTTGCTAGGTCCGACTTTTGCCTGGATACGTCATGATCACAGCAGGCATTCAAAGTGTCCGCATATCAAGACATCCTCGCAGGAACTCCCCCACGGGGCGTCTGACAGCACGTGTTTCTGCAGGAACAGCTGTGCCTGTTTTCAAGGAACAGTCTTAAATCTTAGCCCTGTCAATGGAGAGATTCTAAAGCGCGGAGAAGTCAACTCTTTAATAACCATGAGATGGTGTTGATTTATCCAGGCAGCCATACCAACAGATAAAACCTGTATATAGTTAAGTTGGATAATAACTAAAATCCATCCTTCTCAAGCCATTACTGCTGCCAGGCATGACCTTTACGAATCTAGGTAACCAACCTCCAGGCGCAGTCGCTTCATCTGCAAACTCTTTGCAGGTACAAATGCGATCTGATTGTCCATTGCTGCTGTGATCTTGTCAGCTATCTGCAAACAAATACTCAGGGGTTTCAACAAGTACCAAATACCTCATTCTTTTTCTTCAACCCCTATAAATACAGGCATTTCCACTTTCAGTGGGTACCGGTTTTTTATTTTTTTGGTATTTGAAATTTCTATGGGGGGGTGTACCCAACCCCTTTTCCACATACGGAAGTTGTAAATGATGGATTACAGTCAAGCCAAACCAATATTGGATTGACATCTGCGATATTACATATCGTAAAGAGAAGCAGGCCAGGGGTGGAAGGAGCAAGTGCCCTCCTCTATCTTGGAAAGAGGTAATGTGACCCACGACTATCAATCGTCAGCTTGCGGATGGATGGTACATAGTGAACAGCAATAGGCGAGGAAAAGTTCATCCCGAGATCCGGCTATTTCTAGTCCAACACTCGCAATTCCCTGGCAGCAGCCATCTTCATCTCCAGAGATGCTGCAAAACAATCTTAGCCGCATTTAGATGAAAATCTCTCGTTCTCTTTGTCTGCAGCATTTAATCGCTTACCATCCAACCACCTGCTGCCCGGAACTAATCACAAAGTCCCTTTCCAACACAAATCCACCACCTTCCTCTTTTTTTTCTTCCTGGATCTGAAGTTTTCGTGAAACTTCCCATCCCCTTTTAGCTACAGGAGAGAAAAAAGAAACGGCATCAGTTTTTGTTTTTTTTTTTGGAAAACGATTCCAAAACTTCCACAGCTGAATGAATCTGGTTTTTCTCTGCTTTCAGGTTGGGGGCATCCATCGCGTCATCCACGAAACGCACCATATCTGGAAAATCTTGTCACTCTCAATGTAACGCAATTCTGCTGATGCAGAACCGATCGATGAAGCACTCGTTTAATAAATTCCCCATGACAACTGAGGAAAATAGTGGAAAAATAATAATAATAATAATAATAAATAATAATTTCTTTTTTTTTTAAAATTTTTTAAATATCACCTTCAGGCAAAGAGAAAACCGTAAGCGTTGGGAAGGGGGCCCCCCCACAGTCAAGTGTCAGAACTTAACAAATACACCGTTGTTTTACATTAGTCATTCGCCGCCTCATGATAAATCAATAAAATTTATGCAAGTTATCTGCCGGTAAAACACTTAGTCTGTCTGAGTGCAATCAGGGAAACCTTCATCACAGTTTCTACGTTTAAGACCCTTAAGGTAAACAAAGCAGCAACGGGTTTATTCTGCTTCCGGGGTGGAAGAAGAAACTCTGAGAGCTTCCCAACTGACACGCGTAAACTTTTACAGATAGGAACTGAGCCTACACCTGAAACAATGCAGTGTTTTTCAAACTCTTTACCTGGCTGTTAATTAGCTTAAAAGGGGGGGGGGGAAGAAGCTAGTTTTAGTTGAGCCAACAATTTATGAGCGTGACCCAGTCACCATCAAAAATGCAGTAAATGCTGGCAGTAAACACCAGATAATCCAGTGACAAACACGCGTCCTGAATACGACTCAGCCAACCACAAAGATGGAAAGGAAAACTTGAGCAGATCCAGAATTCAGTTGTTCAACTATAATTTAAGTAGCTGCGAGAATTCTTAATATTTTTTTTATTTTTTTGAGGCATTCAGAGAAAGGATAAGGCACATCAGTGATAACTCATAAATTTTAAAAGCCATTCCTATTTTACTGAATCAGAAGCAAATTCTTTCAAAATGAAATCAAAAAGCATCTCCACAAGTGATCATCACCACCCCAGTAACTCTTCATAAGAGGGTGGAAAACATTTGTGTTCTCAGTGCATTCTTAACATGTGAAGTACATTTTTCTCATGTTGAGTGCGTGAGGGAAATTTGGTGTTGCAAATCCAATCACCTCAAAGGGGGCAGGGCACTACACTAAAATCTCATCCTGATATTTTATCCAGACCAACAAGTTTTCAGGGAGCCAAAGAAACCAGCCGGTCTGTGAATGGAACATTAGGTCGTCGTTTAAACGCAGACAGACAGAGGAAAATGCATCTGCTATTCTAAGCACTGTTTCTAAAACAGGTGTGTATAAGAGAATGTGCATTTCTTGGTTACGGTTAATAGACTAAAGGACAAATTGATCACTCGGCTTCATATGCTAATTTTGTAGCAATCATTTCCCCTCCATGTACGTGTTCTTAAAACAATTCTTTTTTCCAATTTTTGATTTCTAGATGGAAGATCTACAGCATCCACGTCTGTTCGGTCCAGAACTATCACAAGCTGAGGATGATACTTCCAACCTTGCGAGACTTTTAAGAAAAAGGATTAGCAAATCCGAAACGGCCAGTCTCAAGCATCAGTCAGATTTCAACCCAATTAGAAATATGCGGGGTCAGACCCGACCGCTACCATGATACCATGCCGCAAAATGGAGGCTGGTAGCAAGTACGGGGTCCATGCTCACACCCAAAGGCAGGATATTTTAAGAGTCATAAGTATTCCTACACTGGTATTAAAATTATCCTCTTGGAAAATGTCAATTTTTAACAAAAAATTATATCAAGTTTTCAGTAATTGAGTTTCTAATGCCCTTCATTATAAAAATTTCAATCTATAAGCTATATAAATGTACCTAGTTTATTAACAGAAAAAACTGACAATTATCATGTGGCTAAAAGCACTGTCACTCTGAAAGAAACTGTGTCAATACACCCCAGTCTCGACAATGGAGATGTCTTTAATGTAGAGAGGCTGACATCAGAAAGGAAGGCATAGTGCCACAGATGGCAGCTAGAGGTCACTAGCAACATCCTATGGCACAAGGGGCACAACTCTTCATTTTTTAAATGTGGGAGCCAACTGAAGGGGGGGCCCAGTAGAAATGACACATGACAGGATGGTAAAGAAGAGCGAGTGCCAGCGAGATACAGCGATACTTGCAATGAAATAGCAGAAACGCTAATAGATCTAGCGTTTTATATTAACCAACCCCAACCTCCCAACGCAAACTGGGCCCCTCAGTAAAAAGAGTCTCATCTAACATTCAAAAAACAAATCTCCAGGAATGAACAGAATGTTCTAACACTAACCACACACCTCAAATAAATACTAGAGCTGTGCAAACAAAACCCAGGCTGAAATAGCATTACCATGGAGACAAAAACAAATTTCTATTTTTGTTTAAAAATCATTTTCCACACAATGTAGGGGGGGGAAGAGACGACGACAACAACCCAAAAAAAGCATGACTCAAGCTCAGGTTCTACTTTACTGACAGATTTCTAACATCAGTCATTATCACACACTACAATATCATCAGAAGTCTGGCAACAGAGAAAGAGACGTTCGGGCATTAACCATTTGCAGGCTACCCTGTTGATGTTTAGGTGATAGGCGAGGAGAATAACTTCTGTCCCACTCTTTCTTCTAAAGTTTCGATTTATCCACTTTTTCACATTGGTTACCTCCCTTACTTAGGCCAGAGTCTTAGAAGTACCACTTAGTGCACTGGACTGGCTGTTTAGTCCACACTAGTGAAGCAAACTGCCGAGTTCGAGTGATACATATTTGGTTGTATACAGAGAATTAACAACAAGGAGAACACTGTGGGTCCACAGTCCCCACGCCCAACCTGCAATGAATAATGCAGATTTGTCCGGATAGTGTACACTCCTCTTAGTACATAAACAATCGCCAGCTTCCCAAGAACACTTGTTCAGATGGAACCCGGACACTTGCCATTACAACGTTGCTGCTTTTGCCAGGTTCCATCAAACGCCTCTAATACAAATATCTAATCTGGTGTTGTTTGATTAACTGAAGCCAACCCCACCCCCACCCCCCTTGGGTAAATTAATACCGCTGCTAAACAATCTCTAATAAGTCCAGATAAATTCTGGCTAAAATGACGAATGTATTTGGACATTTGTTTCTCTGGAAATAGTTAATACACAAGTTTGAGAGAACAGCCCTGGCATTTTTCCTTAATGAGTCACAAGACCTTGTTTACAGTAACAGTCCCATGCTCTTTGATTCTCTACAATCTCCACATGCAAACAACTGAGTCACTTCTAAAAATGAGGGGTTTTCAGACTGATTGGAGCATGCTGAGATCACTGGGAGGTGGACTCGACTGGCTAAGAATTTTTCCTCGAAAATATTAATGATGAAATACTGCTCCGCCCGGAAGATCCTGTCTTAGCCCGGCCCTCTTAAATCCCAAGACTACCAATACGTAGTACCAAGGCTTCATTCTGCATGCCCCTTAGCATCTTCAATGATGCAAGCATGATGTTTCACCTAAATGTCCCTTCTGCTTGGTAAAACCGGAAGTTTTGGTGTCCGGTAATTGTTGAGGACAGTGAACGAGCAGGGATGGGCAGAAGGAAAATGGGAAATACAATCCTTTCTTCCTGAACCCAGGATTCATGTTCACTGGGTCTGGTGGCACAAACCATGACTGGGCCTTAAGTGGAAACCGTTTTGCCAACTGCACTATGCATGGCACCACTGGGAGGGAGGATTTTAACCATGAAAATGATATCAAGAGCTGTCAGATGTACTGACTGCAGCTGCCAGAGTTTTAAACTATGCGAAGGCCCAGTGCTGTTCCACCTCGGGCAGAGCTCTGAAGGTTGTCACCCGGTGAAGTCCTGCCAGAAGTCTACGCAAAACACAAGGAGGAAACTCTGCACCCCCTTTTTTTACCCAGCTCCTCCAAAATCGCCACCCAGCCCCTCCCAAACCCAAACCACTGCTTCTCCCTGTTGTGGCAGACTACTCAGCGAGTTCAGGGAATTCAGTCTTCCTTTGCAAGGTGAGAACTGTAACACAAGCACAGAGCTTAGCCAGAAGACTTGCTATGGAGTAGCTTAACGTCACTGCACTCGGCACGAGACATGACTGAGTTTCTTTCCAACACAGTCTTCTGTCGGTTCCACACAATGACTGTTTAAACATAGCCCCTCCCCCC
The DNA here is from genome assembly GCA_018389105.1 of Nautilus pompilius. Taxonomy (NCBI): domain Eukaryota; kingdom Metazoa; phylum Mollusca; class Cephalopoda; order Nautilida; family Nautilidae; genus Nautilus; species Nautilus pompilius. Next base: position 121,076 of record JACATO010001847.1, on the reverse strand, counting down.
AACCAGGAAAAAGAACAGTAGTTCTGGAGCACCTGTCTTGGCCTCTTTGTGTGTGTGTGTGTGATTCAGTAAATGTCATTCTGAAAGAGAAGCAAATGAATCGCAGAACTTTGCCCAGGTTCAAAATCTGTCCCGAGAGGGACTTTGTAGCTAAGGCAAAGACTGCCTCAAGTCTTAAAGAAAGAAGAGGGGGAGGTGGGAGGACTGTCCTGCAAGATATTTTTTAAGTCTTAATCCTCCACCAATTCAACACTGAAATGCTTGGTCGCTTTGCCTCAACGCATCTGTAAGAAGCAGGCTTTCCTTCCTTCCTCCGCTCACTCACACAGGTGAGCTGTCAGGGATTCTTCTACATTCTATTCAGTCGTAGTCATTATGTGCTGCCACATTACTTGCTTTCTTAAGCAATATACTGTACTAGTGAAGAAAGTAAGGTAATCAAGCCTTATGCTAAAACAGTATTTCTTAGAGTTGGGGGGGGAGGGGGAATGGGGTACGTGCCAGGGAAATGAATGGTCCCCTTTATTTCTCATCACAAAACATTAACCATTCTTAAGAAATGTCAAAATTAACTTTTAAGCACATTTTACACACTTAGGATTATTAACCCTTCTTCCTCATGGGCAAGGAATTAATGGGTAACTAATGAACTGAGATTAAAATATCTGCAGCAGTTTTGAAGTCCACTCACACATTATATAGATCTGTATTCCTCACATCAAATAACGATGCAAATTACTCACTTGCATGGTAAAGAGAATTTATATGACATCTCCAAATCACCCTAGAAGAATCAAAAAAACCTGTCCAGACTTTACTCAGCCACCATCCAAATCTCTCTCTCTGCCGACTAGTCAACAATTATCAGGCATACACAGACTGCATTAGCGTGCCACGGTTCTATCCCACCTTCTACAAGTTTCTAAAATAAAATTAGGTTTTCCTGGTCTTGAATGCAGGGGGAAAAAGAAATGGTTAATGAGAATCTGACATTTTATTTTTTCTAATCATCATTTGTAACTATCCACCATTTGAAGAGCGAGAAAAGGGACTTATTTGGATCACCATCAAGAGAATTAACAACTGAAAGTCTTGTTCATGCTTCAGTGTATTTTTTTGTTTTTTTTTTCATATCTATAGACACATGATTATTTGTAGACAGCTATCCATCCATCCCCTAGACCTAGAAGCTACATCAATAGTCAGGGGCACTGAGAGCTGACTTTTTTTTCCCTCTCCCCCCCCCCAAAATTGATTTGAGAACATCATATCTAGCCTACTTTATCCGCTACAACAACCAATCAAGTCCACATTAACTTTCCATCTATTAAAATACTGCACAGAAAAATTAGGTTTCTGCCCACGCTATTAGCCATTTATCAAACAGTCGCTGTCCCTGCAATGTGGGCTCCCGGTGAGAAATTTCAAGTTATTCAACATCCTCCTCCCAAAGAAGGTAAGACAATGTGTCAGTTGATTGCTGTTCGCTTATCGTGATGGCGATGGCACAACTGATAAAATGCAACTAAGACTCAACTTCGCTTCGACTAAGCTTTTAAAGGGCGGCAGCCTAAATACTGAAGATCATCTGACCTGAAGTTCAATTAAACATGATATTTGGGGGGGGAGAAAAAACGATATCCGAAAAGCATCATCATCAATGTCACATCATGTTCCTGGACAAATACAATTGAATCATTGTGAATGGAAACACATTCTACCTGGAAATCTTCGGGGAGAGGGGGAGATTTGTTTCAATTAATACCTCAATATAATAATAATATAATAATATAATAATAATAATAAGAATAATAATGATGACTTAGCTGGGATTAGCTTTAAAATTAGAACAGTAAATCCACCGCTGAATGGCTCGATCGCATCGAGTGAATTACAGTTATTATTAATGTCACTGTCAAGGGAATCGTTTAGGGGCCAGCAGTGAATTATTAGGAAATACTTTGACACTCGCGTGTACGAAGGGGGGGTGGGGGGACAATTCGCGAAGAACCGGCAGAAGTGGAGCGAGCGGCTGCTGCAATAACAACTGATGAATGTAGGTAATTAATTAGGCGAACGAACGCCTCCGCCCTCTGCCCTTATCTGCGGATCGGTCGCCCGGCTTTTCGAATTCCGAAATAAAGCGACTGGCGCCAATTTACCCGTCAGGGATCCATCCATCCATCCATCCATCCTCCCTGGGTGTTTGTTTGTCATTTGAACTAAAGCCCAGACCGCGCACCTGCCCACCACCGCCGCCGCCGGCTCCCGGACACATCTGGATTATAAATTCGCGGCAGAATTTCAAACAAGAACAAGCAATGACGATAATAAAGGAGAGGGGATGGCCACTCCGTCTTACCTTTCCCACCGTTCACGTCCCGGTGCCAGGTTTGTTTGTTGTCCCCTTTTTTTTATATATATAAAGACGGGGGGTGGGTGGACAGGACTTCGTCGTTCCCTTCCTTCGACAGGTGAGGTGGGAGAAGACGGCGGGTGTAGGTCGTACAATGAGCGCGGGAACAAGGTTCCTCCAGAGAAGAGAGGGCAGATGCAATTCTCTTTCCCAGTTTTTTAAAGAGGGGGGGGGTGTGTGCACTTTCGTTTCTTTCCTTCCGCTGACAATGGTAGGGGAGAAAAGCGGGAGAAAGAGAGGGCGCGCACAGACATCAAAGAGAGAGAGAGATAGAGAGGAGGAGGAGAGGAGGAGAGGGAGATGGAGAGGAGAGAGAAAGAGAGAGAGGAGGCCGCGATACGAACGGCGGAGACAGACAAACGTCCCTCCCTAATAGCTTTCAATCAGTGGTGCTGGTCAGCGCGCCTTCCGATTGGCTGCCGGTCGGCACCGCAGCGACGCCACGCGGCGACCATTATGATTCACTACTTCTGACCTCTCCCTCTCTCCTTACTTACTTAATTTACAGTCTATATTATCCCCCGTTTGTTTCGGCTCCTAGCCACACTCGCGTCCTCGGCCGGCACCATCCATTTCCACGTACGAGTGCATCAGCATCCAGGACCGCGGTGCGGTATTCGATCTCTTTCTGTTGTCTTGCCCTCCCAACCCCTGATCGATAATTTCTCGATTTTGTTTTGAAAGCTGTCGCCGTATCACCTGTGCGCACGCGGCAATAGGTAAAATATATCGATGTTCGCGAACACACACAAGGACATTTCTCCCCCCCCCCCCCCGGTCTGTATTTCCCATTTCCCCTCATTGGTGACGGTAAACTGCTAGTATTGTTACTATTACGGCACCGGGGGTCGATGCTGTAATCGATACCACACCTGGGACAAACAGCAGACCTAAGAGTGAGCCAAACCTACACCTGCTCGTCGAGGTGCGGCGTTTTACCTGTAGAGGGGGTTTAATTAACTTCGAAAACAGTTTGAGAACCGCAATGGAAGAATTTCTTGGCTGGTTCCTTACGTAGGCCCCGTGTGCCGGCGTCGATCAAGGTATAAATCGGATTCTTGGGGGGGGGCGGGCCCTAAAACCTCCCCTGTGTAGATCAGAAGTCGGTCTGGGTGAGTAGGGACTTCGTGAGATCATTAGTTCCGCACGGCTGCTGAATAATAGAGGAGGACCAGGAAGTGTGCCGCCTACCATACAAGGGCATCTTGTCTCACCGCGTTAAGACCGGCTCCGTTCGGAAGCCCGCAGATCGCGGTGCCGTACAACACAGCAGCATACCACTGTCGTCGAATGTTTTCGGGGGGGGTAAGGGAAACCCTGGAGGATCACTTCCCCGGGAGGTGTCGGCAGCTGTTCCTGAACACCTACTGTAGTGTAGCAGGTGTCTAAGCTTCGTTCCGGCCACCAGAGCTTTAATTAAAGGCAGGTATTAAGTTATTTGGAGTCTGGCGGAATTAAATCGCATCACTCCGAAAATAAAGCGCGCGTGGACTTGAAGTTATTTAACTCGCTTCTCCCTATTAGTCTTGGGGTGGGCCGGGTGTTCCGAACGGCCACCCCACCAGACCGGCCGGGGTGACGAGCTGAACTGTTCTCTCGCTCGGTGATGGCGACAATACCGAAAGAGGAGGAGGAGGAGGAGGAACGACGTACAGGTAAACATTTTCTTCTGGTTGCCCACTAAAGCTGTGGGAAGATGTCTGGGACAGCCCTGAGACGTTCGATCGGGGCCCAGCCGGAGGATGCCACACTGGAAATCAACACTCGTCCGCGGCTCCCTCTGTCTCTCCCTTCTCCTCGCTGTGTGTGTGTGTGTGTAATGGGGGGGGGGTATCGCAAGCTGTGATACTTAAAGGGAAACTGCAGCACAGTCGTGGCTGTTGTCGAGAGCTCCCAAGCCATACTTGTCGCGCGCCAGCCATCGAGAACCCTGACTCACCCTCTCCCGACAGCTATTTCCGGATATCCAGAACCTTCCGCTTGACGGGTCCTCTACCTTGTACCAGGAGATCGGCGCACCTGCCGAAGCACTGTGAAGAACGCTTCAAATGAATTCACGACTAATTCTAAGGATAGTGGAGAACGGACCATACGCGGCTTCGGTTGACAGCATCGTCGTCGCCACCTCTCACACCTGGGCCTGGCTGGAGCGGCTCACCTGCTCGGGAGAATGTTTGGAATAATTAAACAAAGCTAAGGTAAATAAACGCGAGCGTATCGAATTATTTATGGGATTCGTACGCTGATGACAGCTTAATCCGACACCTGAAGTAGATAATAGCGGGTCTAATATGCAGTGATTATCTCCGGTTAAGACGAACGGCGCTGATGTGCGCCGCGTCTATATGTTTTGAGGATCCAGCTCAAGTTTTTAGGGGAGGAAGGCTCCATCCAGTTCAGTGAGTGGAGCCTGTTGTACAGAAGCGGGCACCGACCCATCATTTATCGTTGCCTTCCGCCAGGTGTCGTCACCTACCATCGGGGGAATGTCGGTCCGCTTTTGACCTCGTAGCTCAGGTTTCAGGTCCAATCCGACACCTCACTGAGGGGGACAGGGAACAACGGGTTTGGTGCGACAGTTTAGAGTTACCTCCCTTCGCGTTGATCTGGGGATCGAGTCCGTTAACCCTCGGCCGGCTTTCCGAACGCGTGTACAGGCGGTGGCGCACCTCTCCAGCCAAGAAAACCACGAATGTCTTTGCAGTGTTTCATAGTTGCCCAAGATGGTGGGGGACACTCCTAGCTCCGGATTCAAACGTTTTCAGGAAGGCACGGATCTCGAGGATTCGTTATTTCTCCCACCTGTGGTGATGGGATCTGGGCAGACTTAGGGCAACAAAAACAAAAAAAATTGAGTCACGAACCCCCACCATTTGATCCACCCCCATCCTCGCCTGGAGGAGCGATCCAGTGTAACACACACACACACACATTAACTGAACAGGTAAAATGACACGCGTGGCCAGGGTTAGACAACACAGCGAACGCGTTTGCGACTGGTGAATTACACCGATAATAGCTCGCCAAAGACTGCTGCGTTCTGGGGTAAAATCTCGGCTGGGTATCGCAAACACAGACATGCACACGTCTGCCTGCACTAAGATAAAAAAAAAAAACAAACAGAAGCCTATTGGTGACTTATCATTCACAGAAAGTGAAAGGGCAGTTCAGGCAGACTGTCCTCCCCATAGGGTTAGTTCTGCTATTACAAATAAAGTGTCTGAAATGCTTTTAAAAATATACAAGTTATTTATTACTTTAGGGTAAATAAAGATAATACTGCCAAACGGGTTATTAACATTAGACATCTGTAATATAATTAGCTTTTTGCTTTCAAGCATTTACACAGGTCGCAAGATGTCCGTTCAAATTTAATGCCACCATTAGGCAGCCAACTGTGGTGTACAAGGCCAGATACACACTTAGCACTTCAACAGTCTATTGGTGCTACTAGTTGCCAAATAAAGATCAGTAGTAGGGCACTGCACAGTTTATCTCATGATGTAATGCATTTCATTCCAAAGGAGTTCAGGGAAAGTGGTAGTTACTGAAAGATGGACAAGCTCAAGTTGTGGAAAAACCACCTAACTTGTCCAAAATGTGTTCAGGACTAAGTGTAATCAAGCTAAAAGGTAAGGAGGCTATGACTGACTTTCCAGGAAAGAGAGACACACATGACAGAGTCAGCTGCCCACCACTGAAGATAATGTATCCAGATTATCTTCCCACAATTTTTTTTTAAAGATCACCAATGCTGAAGTTTCCACAATGTCATCTAGTCTTTCTTTTTTTTTTTAATTGTACAATAGTTTGAAATTTTTTTTAGAAAATTCAAAAGTTAAGGAAATAATCATGAACATAAAAGGTACCAAAGGACATTAAAATATAACAGAGATTTGCATTCTTGCAATAGCTGATGTTATTTGCACCTGAACAATTTTCATAAACTCCAAATCCTGCATAATTCATATTCTCACATAAACACCATTTTACCTAATTCTCTGTCTGTCTGTGTGTTGCAAATAAATAAAAACTAGATATTGCAGAGGTAGGCATTGGGAAACCTGAAACAACATAATTAATTGCAGGCGAACACAAATTGTAAAGAAATAGGGAGACTTCAGTTTTTGCAGGTATGAAATTCAAAAGCAGTGATGCAGAGATAAGGTCGGGGAGAATCTGGAATGAAGGTCATGGCTGGCAATAGCAACAGATATACCTTCCCAAATTCACCAGCAAAACTTTAAGTCTGACCACCAGTTTGTGGCACACAACTCCCTAGACTAGCACTATGCTTCCAGTGCATTCTGGTCACACTTTAACTCTCTGGACTCCGCACTGCCACCATTCACCTTGATTATATCAAATGTCTGACCTTTTGCATTGAACAACACATTTTTTTTTTTAACAGCAGATGATGCACTTCAAGAATCTCCACACAACCTCTAAATAGAAATAAGGTAGACAATGAACACATTGTAGATGATTTCATTACTTAATGGCAAAGTATTATGCAAAAAAATGGAGCTGAACTACAAACTCCACTCTCTAAGCATTCAAACAAATCAGGATTCTCTCGGACAGACCACACGACTGTTGCCGTTGCCTGGCCAATTTAACCCAACACTTCTCAGAGGGGGGGGGGGGGTTATGTAGTAAGGTTCTGTTCCAGCAGTTTCTCTCTGGGAGTCTGATGTAGTACCCTACTTCTGCTAGTCCAGGACAGTTTGGTCCCAAGATTCCTTGCAGGATGACTCACCACAAGAGTAACGCAGGCAGTGTGGTGCAAGTCACTTAAAATTTTTCTTCCCCCCCATGGAATGCATCCATTGATGATTCATCCTGGTACTTAATGGCAACAACTTCTTGCCTTTCACATTTAGATGATCAGAGAGAGAAATTAACTAACCCCTTCAAGAAATATAAGAGGAAAAACAATGAAGGTCCAAGTTAATTTTAAACCTGATTTTAATAAAGACAGTTTCAGCTGCAGATATTTCCATAGTTAGTTAGCAATGAGAATACACAGCTTTTAATATTCCAATATGCACATATAAAGTAGGTATGGTCTCCCTTCATTTCTGCTGGGGCTCACGGGAATACTGCAGCACTAATGGCGTTTGTTCAATGGATAGCAGTAATGACACCAAGGCGTGTCCCCCGAGTCTCATTTTTTTTAAAAAGCAAACTAGTTTTGTGATCAAGTGTGACTAAGGTTCCTTATATATATATATATATATATATATATATATATTATATTATATGAGTTTCGTGTATTAATCCATTGCTGTTGTGACAGTATCGGGATATCATCAATCTCTCTCTCTCTCTCCTTGCCATGCCACAGCCTAACGAGGGAACTGTGTTAGGCACCAAACCCACTGATTCAAGACAGTTCGATCAAGCAAACACGAAGATACATCCTCCCTCCACACACAATCAGAGGAATCCCAGATGAAAGTAAATGTTTGGTTTTAGCATTGATCCAATACCCGAAACAAACAGGCAACTAAACCTTGCCAAACGTTCAGCCTGGAAACAAACTTGTAGGGTTTGTATCACAAAATCCCTAAGGAAGGTCCTGAAAACGCTAGGAAGAAATTCCATTTCCTCAAAAAAGGCCCCCGACAGCTCTTATGCACCTGCACACATTCCTACACAAGCTGTCATGGGAAATATGTAGTTGGGGGGGGGCAAAGCTGTGGTGAGCAGCCTACAGCGCCAAACAACCCTAGCACAGCTTTCTCCTGCTGTGCCATACAGAAGCTACACAAATGGGAGCGACCAGGAACGTAGGCAACCTCAATGAATGGCTGCTGTAGTAGACAGACACGATAATGGTTTTCCAGATGATGAAAGCAGCAGAAGGCCTTGATGGCTCATAACCTCCATCGCCACACACAAACAAGGACGTGTGAAGCAATTATTCATTCTAATTTATGATACAGTTCGCTAAAGAAACCCTCTCGACTGGAAGCTTAAGCCAGACCAGTTTGTGGTTGCATCTTCCAGTATTTTGTCAGTGATTCAATGAGAGGAAAGAAACAGATGTAGTGTTGTTGTAATTACTGGTTGCTATGGTTCACATTAACTCCATCTACTGCACACTTCATGTATCCACTTTGCTTAATAATTGAAATTTAAAAAAAAAAGAAGGAAAAAAAACCTAAAAAATTTCTTTTAAAGTTAATGGTTTAAACGAACAATATTCAACCGTTAACAAAGCACACTCCAATTTAGACCTGTGGTATTTAACTTCTTGAATGAACGATGATACTTCAAAGCATTTGCTGTAGCCTTCTTTCTTTTTATTTTTTAAAGTTAAAGCATAGCAACGATGAAACCATGTTGGCCTTTGTTTTATTCTCGGCTCAGATTTCTACAAAGTCAAACAATGTTTTAAAGTCACAAACACAGGTTGATCTTTGCTGGAGATAAGCCCAACCCAAAAAAACAAAAATTTGAGTCTCTCTCATCACCAGGTCAGACCGTATCAAAACTGATCCAAGCTTTTCAGCAAACAGTAGCGCACTAATTACCACTTTCTGGGGCGGTACAGGAATAAACATCAAAGTCTTTGGTAACATCCGACTGGGCTAGTGTCTTCCTACCATGTATTGGAAAATCTAATATCCGCATCCCTAGTGGATGCATACTGACATCCAGTAATAGTGGAAGATTCTGGATCAGTCCATAATGGTCTTGACATCTGTATATTTATGCAAAACCATAACATTTTTAAAGTTTGCACAGCTATTCATGTTATTTTCCTATTTCAGAAAGTTATTTATTTATAAACCCAGCCATTTTTCTCCTACTTCATCTATTAGAAGCTCAATTACATTATTAGTCTGATCTTTGGTGCATTAGAAAATGCAGAAGAATCAATTAAACTCACTTGAACTTTCAAGAGATAAGATAATTTTCATAGATCACCACCAAATTTACATTTAATCCATACAAAATAGAGAGACTGCAACAACGAAAGATTAGCATCTAAAGGAAAGGACAATGCATTATGCTGTTGAAAAGAAACAGAAGGCTTAGACCCCAGAAATTACAGCACCAATGAATAACAAAAAATATCCAGGGTTCCTGATAACAGTAAAATAATAATAATAATAATAATAAAATGAAAGTGTCCCTAAGAGCTACTAAGTAAGAAAGTAGCAAAAGGCAAAACTACTCAAATACTGGACTATAGAAGACTGGAATGAAGTGTTATAGGCTGATGAGCCAAAGGTTGTGGTGTCTGGGGTCCAAAGGTAGAATGTGTTCAGAAAAGTTGAACCATTGTGAGAACAATACATTGACCCTACAGTCAAAGATGAAGGACTTAAGATAATCTTTTGAAGTTTATCTTTGAGCTAATGCAATTGATTATTTTAACAATGACAGAAAAGTCTCATCCCTGCAGTGTTCTGCACAGATATGCAATTCCTTCTGGCAATTAACTAATAGATGCAGGGGTTCATTCTACAACAGAATAATGACCCCCAAGCACTCTTTCAAATTATGCTGTCTGTCTCTGCCACCACCAACCACCCCCACCCCTTTCTCCAAAAGGTAGCTTGGCTGCAACACCCAGTGGACTGTTATGGGAATACCTCAAGGCACCATGGAACTCAGCAACACCCAAATGATTGGCTCCCAAGGATTTCTAAAGCTTTTATCAAAGTAAAAGGTCATCTTAGTAAAACAAAGCTCAAGTCAATATATTTTTTGCATCCAGGTACAAGAAATAAATTGGTTATACTATTTTTCTCTTAATAATTGTCCTCAAATCAGATGCATTCGCATTTGGCTGCATAACCACACCAATGAAGACTTGTCCAGACAAATCTTTTGCAATTTATAAACAAATCGTCATTTGAAGTAATTGTAAGTGACAACTGCAAGGCGCCCACCAGAACAGAGCTGAGAAACTTGCATTAACAGCCAGCAAGCTGACTGCCACAGCAAAGCCTACACGTGGAATAATCCAATTATTACTCTAACTCTAGAAGGAACTATTAATCAGGGTTGATGTTAATTAACATGGAAAGGTGCGAGAACAGAAACTAGGAGAAAAAAAAAAAAAAACAACTTTGGAAGGTACTTGCCCCAAAAAGCTATCTGATTGTAACGATGTTTAAAATCTATCAAAACAGCGTAGCAGTTTCTTAAAAAGAAAAAGTCAGAAAAGCCAGAGCTAGCTAGCTATACAGGTGTCAGCCACACAAAATCTGCATATTTTGTGAGCAAAACATTCTTTGCAGTTGCAGAATGCACATTTTCCATAAGCAGTTTTAGATTTGCTATTAGAAAATGTATATGCTATCAATGATCTCTGCAGCAAACATTCACACAAAGCTTCTTAAATGAGCCCAAAGGTGGAAAATTCGCAATGTCAGATGACTGTTGATGCCAGTTACTTTTAACTACAAGCCCTTACGTTTTTGCATATGCACATTTGGCCATGTGTCTCAATGGTGCATGCAGCAAGTTACAGCAGAGTAAAAGATGTAAGAGGAGAACAAGATGTCCCAAGAAAGTGCAATGAAGTCCATCTTTCAGCCCCTTTCATCAAAACTGTAAGGGAAAAGGATTGCAAAGTTCTGAATAGCCCTCTACCATGAGCAGGTAGAAATCAGAATATCCACTGCTCAATGTTTACAAAGAGTGAAAAAAACTATTCACTTGGTGCAAAAAAGCTAGAAAGAATGTATTTACACACGGTCCGACTGACACCCAAACATCGACCATTTCACAAAGGATACCAGGTAACTGCAAATTGACAGTCAAACCATAATGGTTCATCGGGTACAGCATGACAGATCAGTCTAGCAAGAAACAGACAGCAACTATGTGGACTTCACTGAACTCCAAATACAAAGTTTCAGGCTCTTATCAAACTGCAGAATATTTAGCACTGAGTAAAGGAGACAAACAGCTGCCTCACAGGTGTGATCAGGGAAAATTGGGAACAAAACATCAGTCCCTTTATTGGAAAAACTAAACACATTGCAACTGACAAAAAGCATCGCTTTTGTGCACTATGCCAAAAATCAGACATCTACATACTGCCTTTTGTGAATAACTACACAGCGTTTGCAGTGGACACAGTTTAAAACTGAGTGAGAAAAAGGAATAGATGCATGGGTCATGGAATTTTCCTCCAATTGGGACAGATGGATGGCATTGGGATGACTGCTGCATCACCACATGTGCACATGTTGCAAGTAATGCATTGAAATACATTAAGGATAATTGCTGTTTCACAAGAACTGTTTCTGATAATTAAAGCCACCTCACCAAACAAAAGCTGTGAACAACATTTGTCAATTGGCCCATCCATGTTCTTCACCTGGGAAGAACAATAGCTCATGGTTTATTGTGGCAAATGGAAGCATTCAAATTTGTTGCAATCAAACACACCCTGCTGGATATCTTGCCTGTTGCTGACTGTCCTTAGCAGCTCCCGAGATGATGTCTCCATCAGCACCATGAAACCATGAGTTGGCAGTTAAGTAAAGCATAACTAACTTGAGAGATGAACTTGGCAGGGAGGAATAGTTCATGAAAAAATGGTACAAAGATCAAAATTGTAGTTTGTGACAAAGGAAAACATGCTTGAGTAAAAGCAATTCAGAGAAACATTTTTCAGGAAATTCTCTCCAAGTTAGAAAAGTTTCCTGATTAAGACCTGCACATGAAGCACTGAAAGGTTGTCCATTTATGATGCGAAGAACCAACCACCAACAGATTTCCATGGCAACAACACACTACAGATCTGAGAGAGAGCAACAGAGTTGGCCAGCCAATTAAAAAGCTTGTAACGGCAGATGACCTGCGGAAAATGTTTTAGCAGTTTCTACACTAACAAAGACTGTCACAGAATATAGAGATGATTTCCAACTTTTGCCATGCTTGCAATCATCACTGTGATGAACTGTATCTGGACAGTCATGTGATCATGACTGACATATTCACACAATTTGATGCTCCAGACAGCCATTCACTATCCGAGCAGATGATAATATCACCAACTTAGCCTGTGATACATTTTTCTGACAAAAGTTAAGGTAAAGCAACTTCACATTTGTGATGTAAATAAGAATGAATGAATTTGACACTTACAAGTACACAAACAAATAAATCGTCTGTTGTCAAGACTTAATCTGGAAAATAGACTAATATATATATATATATATAGGCAATCTTTTTTTACAATACATGCTTGTAACACACAAGTTTTGAAAAGATAGTGAGACTCCTGCATGTGACAACAGTTACCTTGATAAGTCTTTATATCTCATGAGATAACTAAGCACAGTTACACAGGAAGCTTTCAGACTTTTTTGTGCTAAACATTTTTTTTAAAACAAAGAATAGTTTTTTTCTTTTTATATTTCAAACAAATTAACACTTTGCAATATTAGTACTATCTTTTTTTATGTAGAATTTTCAGTTACATTTAGATATCTTTATTTATTTTTTTAAAGAAAGAAATAAAGATTACTACTTTAAATTTTTTGCTTAATGAAGCTCTACAGGATGTTCCAGATGAAACCTAATTTTTATACATTTATTAATGATGCTAACATAAAACCAGAACCACTATACAGGGTAAATTCTAATATTGTGCATCATGTTCCCAGGTGGTGCATTTAGATGGAAAAACATGGCAGAAAACAGGCTGACTGTGCAGAGAATGCCAAACTTGTTGAGTGGTTCACTGTCTCAAAGTTGGTCGTGACAATACAGAGAATGTTCAGGAAGGAGTTCATTGCCTATTGGACCCCAAACTGCAAGTACATTCATCAGTTTGTCAGGCAATTTCAGAACAAAGGCAGTGTGTGGACTAAAACATCATTACCAATCAACTGGAAAAACCAAAACCATGTAAGATATTCACTGTAGGATGGCTGTGAATCCACAAAAGATTATCTGTTGATGAAGACAGGTGTCAAAAAAAAAAAATTTCTTAGGAAGAACTTGAATGCGTCCCATAGAAAATTACTAGGCTTATCTGTTTCCTTGCATGATTTGAATGAGGCCATGCCTGGACCTTAATCTATGCAACTTCTCCTTATAGGAGTATCTAAATATGCAAGTCTAAAAGATGGCCCCAAGAACTGTTGACCTGAAAACAACAATCTGACATTAAATGCATCATACTGAGACACACTTAATGCATAAGGTTACATGTTATGCTTAACTGGAATGGTGGTCGTATCCAACACACCCTTACATGAAACATACCTTCAGAATTTCCTGTTAAGTGTTTTGTGTCATCAATAGTTTGTTAATAATAAATGTCTAAACATTTAATCTTGAAGACCCTGTAGCACTTTTTCCTTCATATTCAGAAATCATATTTGCCTAAAATTTTAAATTTCTCAGCTCCCAAAATTAGGTTGATGTTAGTTTTGTTGTTTCTTTTTCAGAAAATAAATTAATGGCCGTACATTAAACAGTTTTGCATGGAAGACAGTTTCATGCATTCATCATTCTAATACTGGAAGAACACTTACTGATGTAAAACCTACTTACTATAAATTCTGAAAGCCCAAAACAATTTTTCATACCCTTACAATCTTTAATATCCCAATTAAAATCTATCTTTGATTTGCAATGATACTAAGTTTAATCCCCTCTCTCCCAAAAAAAATTTTTCAGAACAGCAAAGATTCTTCATTTCCAAACAAATTATTCTGGTGAAAGGTACCTTTTCCAATGTGTAAACATCCTTATCATCATCCCAGCAGCTAGCATCTGTGGAATGGTGGAGGGTTACACAAACTTGTAAACTTCATCTGTGTTGGCACAAACACATAGGGCCCAAATGACTCTTGGTATTTAGCAGCAGCTTGGTCATGTGAATAAGAGGAGGAGCTTAGTTATCTACCTGATAGAGCATATTGTTTATCTGGTATCATGGACCTCAGAATTTGGCAGTTAAATACGATACCAAACCAAGCTGTCCTGGAATCAGGTCCTCAAACCACAGAAATCCGGTAGATGAGCCACAGCCATGCAAATCATTAACTTATTATTGAATCAACACAGAAACAAAGGATGGCACAGCAGATGTGGCCATTAAAACAGTACTTAGGCCAACAAGTAAAACATTCGTTCTTCACTTCCCCAACTGTGTGTACTGGCAATGTAGGCAATATATGGGTCTACACAAAAATTTCAGTATACTGAAAATTGAACTTTATGAGTCTGATTTACCTTTCATGTCATTTTACATCAATTGTTAATCAAACTCAGCTTTTTTTTTCTCTTTTTACTTTATAAATACCAACATCAATGAATAAGTGAAAAGACAACTCGATGTTAAAATGGTCATATGTGGGCAGGGAGGGAGGGTCAACAACAGTCAGCTGTTGCATATAAAATGCACTTCTTGATACACAAGTGGCCATATAAAAATAAAGAGAGGAGACAAATATTCCTCCATATTCTGTATTCATAAGCAGAAATGAATGTCCACAGAATCAAAAGAATTTGAATAGTACACAGAAGAAACCAAAACCACTGATCACAAGAGTCTGAACAAAAAGGACAGCCTATCTATCTTCTGGTCGGTGTGCAGAACAGAAGCATAACACATTGCTTGGGAGTTTGCTGTGAACACCGGAAAATGTCTATGGCGAGCTGAAGCATGGTGATGCTCCACAGAGAGAGAAATACTGAAATTGTTTGCCAATTTAAGGATGCCATTCTTATTGTCCTCCACTCTTTTTATCTAGTGTCTCTTCAATGTCTGAAAGAGCGGCTCGAATTTGTGAAACTAAGCCATCTTCGTCTTCTAAAGCCTGATAACCTGAAGAAAAAGTAAAAAGACAAAACAGAAATAAAATCAGATGAACCTTCACAGAATGTTAAAGGTGGTTCTAGATTAATGCTCTTTCTGCCCCACAAATTTTAAAATTTCAAGACAAAAGTATATGTTCATGCATGCACAGAAGAATCTTCTCATACTGTGACTAAACAACATTGTTTTCCAAAGGGTGACCTCTCTTTAAACTTCAGGAGAGTTATACCAAAAATGTACTAAAGAAGATGTAAATGCAGTGCAAACTTTTATAAAATTATTTATACGATAAAATATTCACTTCCAAATGTGCTGCCATCCACACACTTGACAAGAGCCATCCTGACATGATTAAGTTACCTTTTCTGTTATTCTTTATCAGTTGATTGGATATATTAAGCAAAGTGCCGAAAATGTGTGCATCCAGAAATCAAGTACACATTTCCCAAACAAGAGGTCTCTGGACATCTGCACAGATTCCACCTAAAATTAGGTAGCCATAAACAATCACATAATAGGGTGGCATGGTCCAGTGACACCAAGCAAAATCAGCTTTCGTACTAAGTCAATAAGAAGTTAGTTGGCACTGCAGCAGTAGTGATGGCAGCTCTTCGCAGATAGTCCTAGCAATAATTCCGAGATAGAGAGAGAGAGAGAACAAGTTTCATGGCATAGGCTGCATTCCTGCTGTCACTTATCCGTGGTTTAATAAAAAAATAGTTACTGGCATCAGAATGACTGTCATACATGTTTAGTCAACACATTCATTATGCAAAAATGGATGTGCAGATTTGTCATCACCATGGAATATATTAATGATGAAGTTACTGTGTCACAGACCCTATTGCTCAACCTGAGCAAGAGAAATACAGATTTGAAGAATAGTTGGGTGAAAATGCACCTCAGGTGGTGTGATCATGTATATTTGTAACTTCTTGAATGCTGACACCTCAAATGAACTGTACATTTTATCTTCAACTTCAGCAAGGAAAATGCAGAGAGAAGAAAGTGTGGAGGAGGGAGATCAGTTGCGCATTCACAGGAAACTACACCACCAGGTCTGGCCTCTCTGGCTTGAGGAGACTGGTCCCGAGGGAGCACATAACTAGCAACTTGGCCAGAAAGACAGGTAACAGCTGCAAATGAAAACTAGTACACATGGTCTTAACAGAATTAAACCTGCATTTGGGGGTGATTTTGTATCAATCAAAAAATTTGATTTTTGTCTCTTAGAACTTTGAGATTCACTTTTAATCTATCTATCAATAAGCTGAGATTTGTTTCAAGAGAAGGGGAGCAAAGCAAAGCAAGAAGTATCATCCATGTTAAAAACAAAAATAATTTTGATATCTAAAACTGCCAAATTTCACTTCTTATTTCCAGTGGTAAAAACAGTTTCAAAGCAATAGAATGGCTGAAATGCTCCATTTAGCCAACCTGGTTAGTAGACTTACAGCTGTTTGATCATCATAGTTATAAACAAATAGTAATGATGAAAACAATAATTCTCGAAGTTCTCAGTACTGATGAAGATGATTAACTCGCCCCATTTCCCAAGATTGCCAGGCCGGTACTAATAGGTTA
Organism: Nautilus pompilius; assembly: GCA_018389105.1. Taxonomy (NCBI): domain Eukaryota; kingdom Metazoa; phylum Mollusca; class Cephalopoda; order Nautilida; family Nautilidae; genus Nautilus; species Nautilus pompilius. The sequence goes on along the minus strand of JACATO010001847.1, from coordinate 104,271 downwards.
ATGTGGTACATATCGGAGAGAGATTCTGCCCCTTCCTCCTCCTCGTATCACAACCAGTTGTGTGGGCTCCCGAGGTGGTCTATGATAAAAGTTGCAGTGAGAATTCTTACTAAAACCAACCTAATTTTCAGGAAACAGTGATGCGGAAACTGACCACAACGAAAAAAAATGTTTGGAGAAAAGACAAACTAGTCTGAGAGCCGAGCCCGTAAACAAACCAAAAACCACCCAAAGACGTACTTTGTACAGAAAAAATCCTAGAATTTCACTCTAACGTCATCCGAATATTTTACGCTTCAGCATTCCGAGAAAACTGCTGCTTTGATCAGCATCTGAAACTTGCTCTCCAGTCACCTTTTCTGCCTTTTCCTTCCCATCTGAAAGAGGAAGGAAGCATATGAACAGGTGATTGGACCAAGTGATAGAGGTATGGCATGCACCTTTTCAACAGCATGACCTGGAATCTGGTGAATGACATTTCCTCATACACAGATAACTAGACCAGAAAATTGCCTTCACCAGGTTTTTGGTCACAGTGCTAAACCACACCTCAAAACTGTGGTGGATAAACATTATTTTTTTTTTAACAAATTTTTATCTAGAAACAGAACAGAAATAAAGGGTTTATTCGGTGCTTGGTCAACAATTAGGTCCAATTTTTTTTTTTTCAAATTACAAATCAAATATTTATCCTGGATAGAACAGAGGATTTTATGAGCTGACCAATTGCATATTCAAAACCATCAAAATGTGGACAGAGGGCCCCACAAGTCCCAGAAAGAGAACCACTACCCAGGAGACCTACTGACAAACATTTTTATTAACCATTATTGAAGATCACCTTATTTTAGCTTAGTCGTACTTTAGGTTCATGGGGTAAAAGGGTACTTCAAGTCTCTAGTTAATCAAAGGAAGCACCTTGCGTTGTTACAGACCCTGACCACTTTCTTTTAGAACCTTTGCAAGCATTCATTAACTTCTCACTCAACTCAAAGCAGAGACTTTCTTAGAACAATTATTACATTTGTAATTTGCTGATTTGAACACCACAATCTAATTCATCCCAGGTTACATCCAGCGATATGTATAAACCTGTTTTCAGTCACTGGCTTGTTTACTGAAGAATCCTTGGCACTGGTAGTAGCCCTAACACTATAAACCTTTCCTCCACAATTTTCAGTTTTTAGTAGTTTTCAGGCAGTGATATAACTCTGAATTCCTTTATCCCCTTAAGCCATGCTTTATAATAGATACCGGCTTAATTTCAGAGCTATGATGAGCTGCTGTGATCTGTTAAACAGAGGGTTCTCAATTTGTTGTGATACATCTTACTGAGAGGTAAGTTTCTTGTGTTCACTCCCCTCTTTATTGCTGAATTCATCAATTTGTAACAGAGATAGCCAGAAATATTGGCATATTTGGCAACGTCAACCCAAATTTTCTTAAAATTCAAATCTTAACTCTGGTCTACTGTGAAATCTCCTGCTTCTTGCCCACAAGAAATGGAATGGCATCTAATATAATTTCATGTTTATTCAGATCATCAGTGACTTCTCAGTATGCGGTTAACAAAGTAGCTCTTATCTACTTTAAGAACATCTGATAGAACCATGGTAATGATGCTTGTCCATTGCCAATAAAGATGCCTGCCTTAGTATTGCATTTCTTAGAATTTGATTTACATTGACGAACTTCTTGGGAGCTATACAGTCATGCAAGACTGATAGCCTCGATTGATCTGGGCTTTTGCTAGCAGCATTTCTTTTCTAGTTCCTTAGAATGCTTTATCTCAAATTCTGGTCGTTCATCAATGATCTTGCAGCATTGGTGTCTTGTCCCAAGTGCCCACCGGAATCTTGCACTATGTCCTTAGCAATCCTTGTATTAACGGCCTCTATAAGATTGATTTCTCAGATCAAGCTCTGAGTAGAATACCTCTGGGAGTCTCACACCCACACCAGGCATATCTGCACTTCAGCAATTCCAAATTGGAAATTTCATTAACTTTTTAAGGCAAACCAGAAGTGGCTAAATTTTCTCCAACAGGGCAGCAGTATGAGATCTGCATCTCATGAACAAACATTAAACGTGTAAAGACAGTGCCTTTGTAATCTGGTCTTGAGTGTGATCACTCTTTCTTTTCCCACAGTCACTCACTGAGTCTTCCAAAGACTATCTACTAGCTTTGGATAGCTGAAGTCACTGCCCTCAGTCTGTGTGCATCATGGGACAGAGTACTTTGAACTTGCCAACTGTTCTCAGTGTGTAGCCATTGATGACCATGAGTGGCACACAAGGTTTACCAGTTGCTGGCTGGTATAGGACTTCTGTTTGTGACAAATGATGGCAAGGGTAAACCACCGGCATGCTATTGCAAATCAATTCATGACTTGAAGATTGTACAGAAAGATCTATACTAATTCAAACTTAAATATCACCGTCACTACAAACAGTAACTCTAGGTTTTTTATAATAGTGAATTATCCTCTAAATAGTCAGGTTGAAAGTATGTCTTCCATAATTTTGAAAGGGGCTGTACAAGGGCTCTACTATTAGCTGAACATAAAATGGGGGTCTGTAGCTATGTGACAACGAGAAGTGAACTGATGGCCCTCATTATATATTTTTTAATCAATAAATGAAATTCTATTAATAAAATTGTTCCCATAAATCTACATTTAAAGTTAATCTTTTTCAAAACCAAAATACTAACTGCAGGTAGATATAAGCTTCCTCCAATTAAAAAAAATTTTAAAAATCAGTTTGGAAAAGTGGAGAATCACACAGTTCTAAACAGCCAAGGGAGCACACAACTGATTCTGTGATCTTTTAGTAAAGTCAGAATAAGATGTCTAAGGAAACTATCCAGAACTGACCTGATGCAAGAAATCAATTCTAGTCAAAACATAAATCCAAACCATATACACAAAGTGTGAACGATGTAAGCCAAGCTGAGGCACAACCGTATCTGACAACTACAATAAAAATCAGCACTTTCTTTAAAGTAAATTTTCATAACTGATAAAAAAAAAAGGGGGGGGAGAAAAAGTAGATAATACTGGTCACCATGATCTAACAAAGATAAAATTATATCAGTGTGGTATTTCATTACTGGACAAGAAAGAATCTAATGTGAATTTCGTAAATGCTCACGGCTTATTTTAGCTTTCAAGGAGCTGATGTGGAACAAGCTGGATACATGGCTTATTGTAAAGGAATATGCAGATCTATGTAAAGAAACAAAAAGGAGTAGTTTACAGCATCACTATTTTCCGCAACATTCCGTTTCCACCACCTCATTCTGGCAAAGCAATCCAGAAAAATAATACAAAAATTACTTTAAAATGTCTGCAGGCCAAATTAGGCAGCCAAAATTTCTATGGTCATTCTTCAGTAGCTGAGATCATGAATATTACTAATTTTCCCAGGAAACTTTAATACTTTTATCCAACTCACCTGCATCCTTAAAATAATTCTTAAAAAAAAAAAAAAAAAACTAAATGGTTTGTAAACAGGAACGAGAATGCTGAAGATTTTCGTATTGACAGTACAGCTGAGCCCACTGAAGACTCTACTGGCCTTTAGTTATGCAGTGACATTATAAATGTTCTGTCCCTTCTACTGTAGCCATCTATTTCCTACACTTGATTCAAGTTAGCCTCACATTTAAAATGTTAACCCTGACTTGACATTTATTTGGCCAAGTAGCTTCATTTCTGAAAAGAGATTACCACCATGTAGAGAATAGGGAATTTTCAAACAATCACGCTGTTCATTTGTCTTTCTATTTATCATATTCACAAAACAAAGGACAACAGCACTTCATATGATTAGTTAGAAAAGGCAAGGTGTTGAATCTAGAAGAAACACCAACTTTTTTCAAGGTTATTCAGGAACCTGATAGTGCTGAATGGAATGCTTCAAGTAATGTTGCTTTTCTACATAATGGTTGTGCCAAATACAAACCTTAGCATAGGGATGTCAGAGAATTTCTTTCATGCTCATTACAAGATTAATGGTGAGGGGGAATCACTATAGATAATCATGATCACCTGTTAATTTTTACTTTGGTGTCAAGCATGAAAACAATGTATTTACCTGTTTTCGTCTGTACAAGTCCATTGACAGAACCCTGGTAGCCTTTATCCGTCTCTGCAAATGCCAGAATGAGCGCCTTCTGCTGCGCTGTTAACTTGCTGTAAAAGGTTAGAAAAAAGAAATTCTTCTATTTCCAAAATTTTCAGTGGCGTATGGCTCACGTCACCTAAGCTTTTCTATTTACTATCCAGGAGTGAATTATTCAGACAATTCCACTCAAAGCTATTTCTTTGGCCCTCAACGTTACCAGGGTCATAGAACAAACAACTTCACATTTCGAACAAGGCCATGCATCACGCATCCACTGTCCTCAGATGGCACGAAATTCCAAAACGAGAAAACATTTAAACTGTCTGATGAAGCATGAAGCAGTTCTGATCATCAAAGATTTACATTAATAACAATTCACATAAATCAAACATCGCCTATTTTTTCTACAATATATAGTTTTGTTTTGGTTTCTTAAATTTGATTTCGCTAACAGGTTTCTAAGAGATTCACCCCCCCCCCCTTGAACACCAACGTCCATAAGGGAGACAATCCTGGTGAGGTTGCATAGTCCTGTGATTACTTGCTAAGAAAAATGGCCAATCCAACACCATGAGACTTTTGACTTCAGCAGGAAAACCTTTACTGGAGCAGTTTGTTTTTAGATGTGGGGAGAAAAATCACATGGCTGGCTGGCAAAGGATGAGAAGAAATCAAGCTGGGGAGGTTCATCAATCTGAGTCGGTCCCTGATGGGACCACTGCACTCTACCCAAGAGAGATGAACTAATACATAAGGATAAGAGAGAGTGTGTGCATGTATGTATGAGGTAACTTTGAATTCAAGGTGTCTGGTGCCCTAAATTGTTGTGCAGGTTGAGTTTTGGGTGTGCAGGGGAGAGTTTGAAGCTTACCAAAAAGGTTCAACCACAACCAAGCCATTACATAGAACAACAAACAGCAGGAACTTACGTGGGAACCTTTATGTGGATGTGGACATAATGATCACCATAGCCATAATTGCTAACCCTTGCTATTCCCTTTCCTGCCAACCTGATTTTATTGTGTGACTGAGTTCCTGATGGAATCTGAAAAAAAAAAGAAAAGGCAAATGACAAAAGGAAATTCAAACATCATGATGACTGCTCAGAAACAAAAAAATTTGAGCATTTATATTTCTTTCAACTACTATGCTACAGGGGACGTTCAAATAATGCCTGCCTGGAAATAAAAGGGTTTTATTTGAACACCCTGTATGTAATATGCAAAAGAATATTATAACACCCACAAACAGAACTTGTTTGCATGCTTTTGTCAGTATTAGTGGAAAGTAAATCCCATGAAAGCATTTCAGCAGCAACAGACTGTGTGTAGTGAGTCGTCATGTTCATCCCGTTATCTGGCCCAGTCCTGCTAATAAAACAAGTAAAACAGCCTTCAAGTTCCTTCCAAGGTAACCCTGCCAAAACTGGAAGAAAGCCCAAACACAGGGTTTTTTCTCTGTGATAGAGCAGCAGCCAGCAAAGATCTTGCAAATGATTTAGCTACAAGTATGGCTATTTTCCCCAAATATAAGATACACAGCATGAAGTGGCTTCAGTGCACGTGTAGCTGCTTGAAAGCCTTTGCTGAGGAAAGGCAACCAAGCAGCAAAGCTAAAATAAGTAGCAGAAATTAAACAGTATGACCACCAAACCTGAAAGGTGTTTTTCATAGATTAGCCCAAGTTTGACCAGTTTGGCAATAATTAATGGCAGTTTGTTTGAAGGCGGACCAGGTATCAGTAAAATAGTCAGTGTGCAATAGCTACAGTGAAGCATGGGAGTGAATCAATACAAGGGCAGGGCTGTATATCAGCCAAGAGAGTCAGTGATTTGCAAAAAAATCAAAAGGTGTACTGATGGCAAACAGGTACAAACATGTTATCATCCATCATGCCAATGACCCCAAGCATACAGCCAATGTGGTGAAAGACTATTTGAAATGTAAAAAAAGATGATAGAACACTCATGAAGATGCTTTGGCCTGCACAAAGTCATGATATAAACAACATCATTGAGGCTATATGGGATTATATGGCTGCTGAAAAAGACAAAACAGCAACCAAACAATTTGGATAAGTTGTTGAAAGTGCTACAGGATACTCGGAACATTCCACACTAATACACTGTAAAGCAAAAAAGGCTCACATACCAATACAAATGCACTATACAAGATATTTGTTTTGTTTTTTTATATTTTCTGCAATAATGCACAGTGTATGTATTACATACATTTCTCAGCTGCAATTACTCATTTGTGCCTATCTTCTGTATTTCCATAATTATTTCCAATAATGTATTTTAAAATAAAACTCTAATGACAGGAAATCGTATGAAATTGTAATATGCAATCAAACAAAACGAAGGATTAGCAAGTAGCTGTGCTACTTCATGATTTCTAGTAAAGTTTTATTTCTAAAATTATTCAAATGGAATTTGTCCATAGAGCACATGGCTTTTAGTTCCTGTCAAGTTGTATTGTACCCTAGGAACTTTTCTCGTTATCACTGGACAGTTTCTCAAACAGTGGTTGCATCAGGCATTAACTAATGGCCAGAAATAAGACCTAATTCTTTGACTTTACCCAACACAATAATCTAATTAGAAAGTCCTTTAATGGATTTTTAATATACACACTGCTTGACCCTACCTGTTACCCACAAAACCCAAAAAAAATTACATGCATTTGTGCATCCATAAATTTTGAACCTTGTATTAAAAAGGAGTCCTAAGTTATAGGAGCTAGAAGTTCACCTATACAAGCAAGCTTTCAGAATGCAGGAAATGTTAAGTGATGTACATTCATGAGTGATAGTCATAATGAAGTGGTAGTGCACACTATCTGTTTACATTATCAGCCATTCAAAATTTTAGTGCACGAATTGTATTTTGAGAAATCAGCATCTTGTGCTCGGACTTCCCACTGGTCTAAAATACCCTGTCTGTACATACGTTCAGCAAGACATCTTCGTAAATTCCCGGTACCCTGACAGAGCCACCAAGCACAGCCTGCGACAGTGTCACAAATACATCGCTGTGCACATCAGGACCATTCCGACGAAATACGCTGCTTTTTGCCACCTGAATATTTTTTTTTAAAAAGAAAAACAACACAGGTTTAAGCCTTAATGGCGAGTAAGGAATTATAAAAGTACTCTGGCCTGAATCAAAAGTGTGCCAACATGGGTCGACAACAGGGCATAAAAAACAATACACCTGAATTATGTACTACCTAATACAAACTTGTTTCATGCCTCAGATGTTTAATCCAGATGTCTTAATTATTTTCTATTGATAAATTGGAAGAAAAATTTATATGGACAAATCTTTTTCAAATATATATTAAAAAAAAACAAAGGTTAGACTAACATAGAAATTTATTGTTAGCCCTAGGCACTGAGTTTTCAAGCCAAAAAAAAACATGAACTTCCAGGTCAGGTAAGAGATAAAAATATGTTCGTGCATTGTTTTCAGACAATTTTTACTGATGTTACAAGTATTGTCATGGTATTAAAGATGGTTTCACCAGAATTCTTCAGTGATGTGCTTCTGATGAGTGAAGCAAGGGTGGGGCATCAACAGCAAAATGAAGACATGGCTTTCTAGGAAGGAAAAAGACATGAGTCCAGACCATGTGATAGATGAATGTCTGGACAGAGATTAGAAGTCCTAAGAAATACAACAAAAATCCTCTTAGAATAGGTCAAGATAAAGCAGCAAGAGAACTGAGATATATCAGCAAGTGTCACTGCTCTTGTCAGAAAAAGAAACTGTTCTAAAGGTGGTCTGTTCCAGTCACTTCAACCACCCACCGTGGCATAGGTCCCAGCCATGGAATGAGCTAAGTTTGATTAAAGCTGACAACAATAAAGGCGCACTTGGAATACAGTGACGTACCTTAAAGGTTATGAATATTTCTTGATTTCCAACAGGCATTCTTATTGTCTGTCCATCTTCAACACCTAAAAAAAGAGGAAGAAAACAAAAAAAAAGGAAAAGTGCATTTAAAATACATTAAAAATGAAAAAAAAAAAAAAACCAAAACAATAGACGTAAGTAGGTAAATAATTAAAGGAGTAATCAGGGCTTTACAAGTGAAGTAATTAGATACCTATTACTCCCAAATAAATGCTATAATGAAGATATGCTGAGAATTTCTCGAGAGATTTAACCTCATTAAGTCTGCCTCAGACCTCATTTATCCAACAGTCAAGCAAAGCCTGCCATTCCTTGGCTGTGGTCACATCAGAATAACTCTCTTAAGGTTTGGTTTTAAAAATAAGTAAACAAATGTGGGGGGGATTTGTCAAATAAACTTAGTCATTGTCAATAGTTTAATTATAGCTTGTACCAAATTTACAAATGGCATTACCTACTCTGATGAAATCCATATCAGATCTGAAATGTGGGGGAGGGGAAGTAAAACAATGGTTTTTTACACCATAATGAATCTAACCATAGAGAAGACCACAATCTCTCCCTCATGTACAAAAGAGCACAGAATTATGCCAAGTCAAAGGGGAGGGAAGTCACTTCTGAAGTATTCTAGGCTTCTAAAATTGTTTTCCCCGAGTAACAAATTGTCTCTTTTTAAAAAACCAAAGCTGAAGACATTTATTTCTGAAACAAGTCATTAAAAAAATAAGTTTCAAAAAACCAAACCACCTTTGTTTCACTAAGCTTCCATAACTGAACCTTAAGAAAAAAATTAATTAATTAGCAGCAATAAAAATAAAAAAAAGAAAACCAGGTAATCAGAGTTACCTGCAGGTACAGGAACAGTAACTTTCTTCCTCAGTATCATTTTCCCCTTTCCACCGCATTCTGTACATGGACATTTTATGATTTTTCTCGTCCCATAGCAGTGCCTGCAAGTTGAGCGCATGACGAATGGGCCGGTACTTATCGTTTCCTGAAAAACATTATGAAAGCCAACCAGCATGTGCACCAATTTTTAAGGAAGACAGGCAAAATTGCCTGTAGTGAATGGAGAGCTCATTTACGAGTCATCCCAAAGGCACCTGTAAATTATCTTTCACTCTAGGTGGTCATTACTCTATAGGATTTCTTTATTTTTGTTTCTATTCACCACAGACTGAAATAAAGATCTACAACAATTACTTACCCACTTACAGTGGGGGCCAAAAGCCCTGCACATCATCCAAAACATTTCTAATTGTTTTCAGGTATAAGTAAACTGATTTACCATATGTGTAAACCATGTCTACTAATATTGTAGGGCTTGCATTTTAATTAATCAAAATGAATTAACAAAACTTCTTGTCACTACAATTTGTACATTTCATGTTTGTTTTTTTAACATGGATTCCAAATCTGATATAAAATCCAGTATAAGCAAAGATCTTAAAATCAGGAAAAAGGGCTCCCAACCAAACACTCCATCTCTACAATTAATGTTACACAGAAACTGATGGTAAACATATGTAGATAAAAGTTAGCTAAAGCTTTCCCCAATACCTTAAAGGTAGCAGCAGTACAGTTAATGAACCTATATTCTGGAAATCTTTAAATACTAAATGAACAAAAAATAAGTACAAATTTTAAAACAGGGAGGAGAGAGAGAGAGAGAGAAAGAGCTGTGGGGGGGGGAGCGTGGGGCTGGGAGATGAGAAAACACTCACCATTCCAGTGCCGTTGCAGTAATGGCACTTCACTGCCGTTGTTCCTGGTTCTGCCTTCGCCCCCTGGCACTTTGGGCAGGTATCTTTTACATTCACATTGATGTCTTTATTAACTCCTCGGGCTGCCTCTTGGAAGGTCAAATCCATGTAAATCTGCAGAAGCAGCAGACTGACACTATTTGCAACTTGTGGGCTATTGACATGCAATGCAGTCTCCTCCACACCCCACCAATGGACAACCAGGTGCAATTATTCACCCATGAGTAGCAGCCCAAGAGAAAAATCTTCAACAGTGTAAACATTAAAACCCATTTTTATCTGGCGATGCACTACAGCTATCCCTGCCACAATGAAACTGGCACACATGCTAAGTTGTGTAAGACTGACAAATGAAGGTGAACCATTATATGAGGCTGAAAAACATCTTAAATGTTTTAGAAAGAAAGGTTTACTATGTCATTCCCCAAAATTCTGGACACATTAATGCCAGAACACTAGACAGAGTCAAATGGCATTTTACCTAGAATATTTTGAAAATATCTTTGTAATAGCAAGTGTTCTGCATTACATTCTTAATAGTAATATCACATGCTTTGCATTAGTTGCTTAGCAGCATTGTAATTCCTCCTTCAAAGACAGTGTCTGGGACAGGGCATTCTAAGAGTTCTAGATCTGGTGAATTTGATTACCAGTCTCCCCCCAGTGACATCTTGTCATGGATAAAGTAGCTACAGTCCTTGCTCTACATGGCTGAGTATCATTGTCAAAAAGCACATCTGGGATCCATGGTCAGAAATAGGGCACAACAAAGGGATGGAGGTACTCTTCACTATGTAACATACTGAACAGTCCTTCCATCAAACCTCACCAGCTTGACACCACCAATAAACCTGCTGAGATCAAGAGTCTTGGTATCACTCACTAGTGCAATCACATGCACGTTGCTGGCCATTACTGAATAACAACGCATCCACAGAGAGGACACATGACCATACAACATGCTCCAGAGCTTAACAAGGCCTGACAAGTCTTGTGTTTGAAAGTGATTTCTGGAGAAAGCTGGCCAATAAGGAAAGATTCACAAATGATTCTGAGTTTTGGCAGAGGTAGGTAGGTGTGTCATATGCATGTGTGTGTGTGGTCCTCAAGCACCGCTTAATCGTGCAGCAAGCTTTCTGAAGTTATGAAATACTGATTCCCACCACCAGACACAGATTACCCGTTGTCTTCCAAAAAAGATGCACATCTGTCTGTCACACATCTGCTGACATCTTCATGTGTCACATGCAGTTTTGTGACATACCAAACTAACTACTTGATGCTTCCTCAGGCCCGTCTGAGAATCCCAAGCAATCCATGTCAGCACCCTTCTTCAGTGGTCTCACTGAATGCTTGGTTAGGCAGCAAAAATGAATCCATGCCCATTTAAACACAAGTTACACTTCGCAATACAACACTGTTTGCTAACACAAACCACTGCTCCATAAACTATTACACAAAAATCCTCTTATTTAGTAAAATACACCTAGTGCATGCACCTTCCAGGTACAACTGACATTTGGGACAGCCTGTTGAATAGCAGTCTAACATTTTGTTTCAAGGCTACAAAGCAGGCAAATCTGCAATATCACATTCAAGGGTTATGAAATGAAAAACCTGACTCCAAACTAAGCTCTCAGTCGGTTTACAGGGCGTCAGCAGAATCTCTCTGGTGGTCTACAATTATCTAAAAACTGTGGGTGTTAGCCAGTCACACTGTAACCAAGAGACCCTTGAAGACTGGTATAAAGTTGGAAGGAAGTGGGGGGGGGGGCAAGATGGCACATCAAAACTGGTCGTTACCTCTGACGCAGGAGCGAATCCAAATTTTGACTCCTCAAAATCCGAGAAATCAGAGAAGCCAGACATCCGGAAAGCAGAATTGCCAAAAATTTTCCTAAACAGCTCCTCAGGGTCAATAGTACTCCTGAAACTTTCAGACCCTTCAAGAAAAACAACATACACTTCAGTCGATGCGTGTTTTTTGGTTCAAAGAAACTAAAATCTTATTAGACGATAAGATACATCCCACCCAAATGCTTTTTTTTTTTTGTTTTAGAATTTAAGAAAAATATTCACTGTATGGATGAATAATAAATCAATTGTAAATAATTTCAAATTGAGATAACATACAAATACAATACCAGAATTAATGTTAAAGGTAGATATTAATCAGAATGTAAGTGGTAGTAAAATCAGTAAGTAATGGCATATTTCAAAGTAAATTCCAAGTCATACTTTTGGTCAGACCAAACAGTATCTATAGATACACAATTAGGATAAAAAGGGGATCAATACCTCTATCCATTTCCTTGCAGTTGTTTTTCTCTGATCCACACAATTACTTATTATCCACTCACCTGTTCCAAATCCAGATGTTCCAGTCCCAAATCCATGGCTCTGGCCTGCAGAACCAAACGTATCGTATTCTTGCCGTTTACTATCATCACTAAGAATCTGACAAAAACAGAACAATGCATAAGCCAAAAGAATATTATTTCTGCAATCATGGAAACATAACTGCAATTTGCATCTTTGTCTCTACACATTTGCCAACTATTATACATTCCCATATGTGCAGGTCTAAAAGATGTACTCTTCATACTTTAAAACCAAAGTGAAAGTTACAAGAGATTTTTTAAAAAAAAAACTCTAATTAGATAACTAATGATATATAGAATATATATACACACACATACACATTTATCAACCGTTTAAGCAAAAAAATGTTAAAGAAATGTACCATATTAAATAAAATTTAAACCACTCAAATAAGAAACATATCTATAATTTCAGCAACCTTCTATGAGAAATTAAAAAAAGGTTTCTTTTTTACCTCATATGCTTCTGAAACTTCCTGGAATTTCTTGGCAGCAGAGGGGTCATTCTTGTTCAAATCTGGATGGTATTTTTTAGCAAGCTGTGAAAACAGAAAAAATTCATAGGTCTGTAGAGACAGACTTTTAATGGCAGAACACTGGAGAAATGCAACTATGGTTCTATAAATGGAGAAATGAAGGTAATAGGCCAAATCTGTCATCTATACAGACACTGTCCTTTAACTGTCTGAGGAAGTTGTAAAGGTACAAATGAAACTCAAATGAAAAAAGTATCATCCAGCTATCTGAACACCTCTTGTACGCTAACTCCTTCACTTTATAGTTGGGGGTGTGCATTCCAGAGTTGTTTTTGGTGCAACTGTTGCAGAATTTTTAAATCTCTGCATTGTGTGACCTTTAAATAAATACATTGGGTTTCTCCTTTATCTAAGGTAAAACCCATTTGATCACATCCATTAGAGTACCCTGGTGATGTAACAAAGAAATTGATCTGTGAAGGCAAATAAAAAATCAGTAATAATTTTCAAGAATCAAACTCACCCGATAGTAGGATTGTTTAATTTCTTTGGAATCAGCATTTTTTGTAACTCCAAGAATTTTATAATAGTTTTTGGAAGCTCTTAGTGATGATGTGTGTATGAACTGTGGAAGAAATTGCTTTGCAAACTGCAATCTTGAAGTTAAATCTGAAAAGAAAATTAGAAAATAACAAATCTAACAGACTTGAACCCAATATACTAAATTTTTTTTACTATTGGTTTTGACTAGAACTGGAATCTTTCAGGTATTCCAAAACATTTCTATACCATTTTATAAATATTTACATATACTGAAAATTTAGAATATTTCTATACTAATGTAACAGCTTCCACTAGCAGACCAGCATCATCATCATCAGTAATAACCACAAATACAGAATTAAAGAGCACTTTCTGAAAATGATGAATGGTTTGATTTTCTCACCCTTTCTTTCACGTAACAAATGATGCAAATCTAAATTCTATTCTTTAAAAACAAAAACAGGCTTCTTAAATTTTGGGACCATGTTTTGGTGTTCCAGGGAGTTAGTCTACTAATAATTTTATCACATACTAAAAATCATACCTATTCTATGCTGCATAGACAGGAAATAGTGCTAATTTCACACAAACTGAACAGTTTCCTCCTTCCATTATCCTACCTCCATTTACTATTACTGGTTGTATATTCTCACCTTTAGAAGCTGCATTTTTTTTTTTTTTTGGCCTTGCTAATTATCCTCCAAAAAGTGCATGACTGATCCATTGTGTTGCACACTGGTACATTCAGAAATAGCTCATTTAACTTGCATGCCAATATGCAATCAACAGTTGATCATCAGCAACCAGTGTCTACAAAAGTTCCTCAAGATGAGACAGGTGTGTGTAATGTTTCCAGGAAAATGACAGAGTAACTTTACATTAAAAAACTGACTCAATACATTTTCCAGTTGTTCTCCACTTAAATGTGCCAGTCAGAAACTTAAAGAAATAATACAAAACCGCATGCTACTGCTTAGTGATTTCAAGCTACAAAAAATATAGTAAAAAAGAGGACAAAGAAACTTAAAAAGGAAAAAAACAGGGACCTTAGCAAAACCACAGCTAAAACTGTTCCAGATGACATGAAAATTAGTGTAATACAGTATACTTTGATTAGAATGATGGATATTTCATAATACATCCTGGAAAGATAGATCGCTTTTCAGTTGATGAAAAAGGCAGATATAAGCAATTACTTCAAAATCTAAAGCTTCATCTTGATTGTATGAGAAACACAGGTTACAAAATTAAGTTCCAAGAGCTAAGGCTCAAATGGTGTTACTGTTAGCAATGAAGAAACTGCTGAATTTGAAAGCAGCAACAAAACAAAATTACTTATTTCTGCTAGACCTAATCAGTTAGGCTACAAAGGTGTCCTTAACAAGACTGATGCTGATGATAAAAATTGCATGTTACATCAGCATGACAGTTGCTCAGGGAAAGCTGCTTTGGATGAGTGCTTTTACAGGGGTCCAAATCAATGACACACAAACACACACACACACACATATGACACTGCTACTTTCAACAGTAGATTCATGATAGAACTCTGGTTTCACTTCAGTTACCTGTCATCAATAAATTTACCCAAAACTTGCAAAGCATTTGATAAAATACACCAAACTTTTAATTATGGAAATAAACTCAGTTATTGCAATCATGAAAAAGAAAATCTACCTCAACTGATGGCTATATTAAACTTGTGCTGAAAAATATAGCTTCATTGTCCGTGGTTTAGTGCCAAGTCATCAGAGGAACAAGTCAACCAAACCTGCATCCCTTTTTTTTTGTATATTATAGCAGCCAAATGCATAAAAAATTATAACTTCAGCATCATTGAAAGTCTCAACCATAAAATTACAACTATTTGCAAGTTCATCTCTTAAGTCATTCTATATCCAAAGTTGCAAATTCAGATGAATCACAATCTATTCAATGGATATATTAATCTTTGCTCATAAAAATATTTTTTTTTACTGCCACAACAGATGCTGATGACAATGATGCTAAGAGTTTTGAAGTAGAACTGGGCTTCACTCTTCCACAAAGACAATTCCCGGTATTCGGTCTGCATCACTTTTTACAAACCACTGTAAAAACTAAAGTTATAAAGGCAGCAAGTAGCAGCTGATACAGTTTATACCAGTTTTCTAGGCACTGACAAACTTTACAAGCCTTGTATTATAATAACAGGCTTGCTGAAAGTATTAACCAAACCACCTGATATCAACCAAGACACATTTGAACAATTTTATGAAAAAGGTTTAGAGTGTTGTTATGAAATAAAGGGGTTTGTTGGATACCATTCCTGTATAATATATATATATATAGAGAGAGAGAGAGATCACATGGCATACCAGTATATCCTTACAACTAGAAATAATAGTTGTCTTTTCTGCTATCATCACAGAATGTTTAGTAATCATGAAGTTCCTATGTGTTTTGATGGTGAATCATGTTTTTGACATTATGGTAATTTGTTTCTGTTGTGACAATTTAATTTCAAAAAGACAGCAAAAATTTTAGTTAACCAATAACAATAAAATACAGTATGTCTCTGCAAATGCACATACTATCAGAACAGTGTAGCATTTTTGCTAAACATCAGAAAGCAAAGCAACATGAGACTTTAGTTAAAACAAATTTATTTTTGTCATATATGTAATGGCTCTAAATAAAGGGAAATAATATGACAAAAAAAAAAAAAGTTAATAAAATAAAAACTAGGTGTCTAGTTTGTAGTCATAATTTGCTTTACTGTGCTGATACTTTATTTTCAGCAATTTTCTTGAAGATCACAACTAGGGATTTTAGCTGTATAAACAAACATTAAGTTCTTAGTACATGGGCCACATGGTCACACCACGTGTCACCGTACATGTTATTTTTGATCCAATAACTCCATACATGTGGATCTTCAACAAAGAAATTCACTTTACCCAAGACAGGTATCCGCGAAATATGGAGCTTTTACAAAATAATACTCAGGAATGGCATTTGGAAAAACTGAAGGAATATGATTTGTCAGATTCTAAATATTTGCCTCATTAACTAAAAACGTAAGTGTTAGCACCGAGTTGGGGCCATTTTATAAATACGTGTATAACAATTAGTCGGTGTGGACAGTTTAAGGGCAGGTGGGGGAGAGTAATCACTGGGTTAGTTAAGAGATTGCATACCCCACACACACCCTTTTTATTTATTTTATAGTCATGAAGACAAATGTGTGTAAAAAACCATCAGCCTACGAAATGGCCAAGGGAAATTTCTGAGATTGGTTGAGATCACATGGAATGACTCCTCAAACGGAAATCCCACAATGGCCATCACATTCTCAACACTGGATAAAGGAACTGTTCCCCCTTTTTTCTCAGAAATAGCAAGAGGTTTTGGTTTGATGCAGAAGGTTTTTAAAATACAAACTACAGACTCACTTTTAATTCGACTGCAGGTGTGGACTCGTCGTCTACTAAAGTGCGAAAACAATGAAATTGCTTCATTGGGTTCCTGACTCGCTATTATACGAAGAACACCTTGTCCTTAAACGTGCTGATAGTTCAGGATTTCTTTCTGGAAGTTAAGCACGAATTCTAAGTGTGACGGGGACGCAGGCCCCCACCCACCCAGCACCTCCTCCCTGCTGGGGGCCCAGAGAACGGAAACAGGCGGACCCGAGCGAGTTCAATGGAGGCGACGAAGCTGCCGCGAGCCAGCTGCTGTAGGGTGAAGAAAAAACAAAAAAGCTGCTCCCCCACCCCTATGTTCTGGTAAAGGCCGCAGCAGCAGGGAGGGGAGGGGAGGGGAGGGGAAGCCCCAGGGGAGGGGACCCGCCCGGACCAACCGTCCAGATTTCGCGACTCACCTTGCGCAGAACTCCTTTCTCCCCAAATGGCGACCGCTGCCACCCTGTATCCCCGGATCAGCGGGATGCTTCGATAGCCGCACAGCGTCCGCCAGTAGCAGCATCTGCTGGGGCCGAGCGGGTGACAGGTCGGGGGGTAGGAGGAGGAGGCGACGGCGGCGGCGGCGGCGGACCGCTTACACGCTTCTTTGAGAGACGCCATCTTGATCCAGAAGTCATTCGGCGGCGAAGTCCGCAAACTCGAAGCGCCGTCTTCACGAGAATGGCAGCCGAAATATAGATGGGCGAATTTTAACAAATGGGAACCGATTAAAAATAAACAAAAAAAAAAAAAAAAAAAAAAATAGTTAGGATTTAAAACTCGCGTCGTTAATTCTGGTCATTACTTATTCTCCTGCTTGATCGGCGAATAGCGTGTGCGGACCCTCGAGAAACACTTCTTCCTCATCACTTTCGAAAGAGAAAGTAGTAATAATAATAATAATAATCGTCATCATCATAATAACGATAATAATAATAATAATAATAATAATGATGATGACGCGTGATACTGCGAGAAGCGAAGGAGAAAATTATAAAGGGAGCTAACTCTTGGCCCCCCCCCATCCCCGGACAGCTTCTGACGTACTGGGTCGAGGTAAACGCGGTGAGTAAAACAGCGATAGTCGTTGACGGGTTAAAACTGCTTCTCTCTCTCTCTCTCCCTCTTTTCCACCCCGTTCGGCCCCGCAGGTGTCCGCGCGAGTCGGGCCGTTATCATCCCCCCTCCCGGCGATGGCAGGCTGGCAGGCAGTGGTTAGAGCCACGCCCCCCTCCCTCTCTCCCCCTCTCTCTCTCTGTAAATTCGCTTTGATCGTAATAGAAATGCAAATTTGTTTTCCAGTTCGCAAATAAAGTCCAAAGATGGCTTGGAGATTCAAGGCTTCTAAGTACAAGAACTCTGCACCAAAGATTCCCAGAAAAGAGGTTAGTACCGTAGGCCTAACCAAGCACCTGCCACACCCCCACACAAGACCAGGACGACAGGTCGCAATGAGGGTTTGAAAGGAAATCAGTTATTTTAATAAAACATTTCTATGCTCTGGACGCAAAAATGTTTGTCTGGATTTTGTCAAAAGCCCATCCCATAACAGTATATTTATCAAGGGTCAGGGTCTTTAGAACTTCTGTACAGCGCCTTAAGTTAGAAATACCCATCATCACTCTTGGATTTATTGAACAAGATTTTTCCATCCATCAAACAGTTTTACTTGATTCCCTCCCAACATCTGATCTGCGAAATACGAAATTTTCTTTTAAGTTCAATATCTTTTGTACATTACTCCTCAACGTTTGAATCTATGGGCATTTTAATTATACCATACATATTACACTATATCTTTCTGTCTGCAACCACTTTGCTAAATGATAGTAAGGTAGTAATGTTAGGTATTGTTGATTCTCAGAGCTGCTCACATTTCTCATGTCGTCTTGCTTCAAAATTATGTTCCATCTCAGTAATGTAAAAATTTTGCTTTCTTTGGTATATAAGCCTGGCAGGCAATAGAAAATAAATGGTGGCTTCCAGACGAAAATTATTTTGCGTTTACGATAACATATGATTCCTCCTCTGACCTGCAGTTTATCTGAGTTATGATGTACTTAGACAAGTCCTGGTGCATCTACATCAACAATTAATGATATTATTTTTACAGAATAATTAGTAGAATGCGCTTATTTTTAATTAAGTGTTCGTTTGAAGACACTCAAATAATCAACTGTTCTTGTTGTTTTTTAAAGTTGTTATTTTCAAACAGATTTTCTAATTATTTGATTATTTTTTTTTTTTGCAATTGTATCCCTTTTTAAAATGTTTCGGTGTCTTTTTTTAAGTTACTGTGTTTGTTCTTAAAAGGATTGGGTCACAGAAATACAGGCAGGTCGGTTGATGCAATCCTATGGAAACCACATAAAAGCAAGCAGCTTTTTTATGGTATTTAACACTGACCAGTCAGGTGAGATGATTTTCTATTCCCCACCCAAGCATTCAATTCTTGTTAAAGGTGAAAGGTCGCAATAGCTATTTCTTTATTTGGTATGAAGAGATGGGAGGGGACTCTACTTTTTTTTCCTTTTTTTTGTGCCTCTCTGTAAGTTAATAATCAAATCAATTACTAAAATGAAATGTTTCAGTTCTTTGCCAATAAGTTAGACAGTTTTAATTAAGCCTGTTAACTGCATTAAGGTTAAACTTTACTATGCTTTTAGTTTTTTGTTGTTGTTGTTTTTTTTTAAAGTAGTCCCCCCCCCCAAAAGTTAGGGGTTAAGGATTTTTGTACCTGGTCATGACAAATTTTTAGTGGGTCTCTCTTGTATGCCGCCATTTCTGCAGCAGTGGGTCCTGTAGTAATGGCTTGAGCACTTAACAGAATCTGATAAGCTGGTTACGGTGGAGGAGACAACGGCACCTGGTGGTCAGTCAGGTGTGCAGCTATGCAGAACGACACAAGCACTCCAGGAAAAGGTTTATGGAAATCATCTTATTAGAAGTTGGAGATAAACTGGCGCAGAGCATTTGGCTGGTGTGGAAAATTGAAAGATGGGGGCCAAGAATAGTCCAAACTGCAGCCATTGCCATTATGAACCGGCACTTCTTGCTATGCACACACTTATATTTGTATAACTTAATGTTGCATTCCTCTTGCTAATGCACATGGTCTTCTGCCTGGCCCCGTCTTAGAGTTCATGAGTGTCTGGAGGAAGGCCTGAGGGATTCCGTTCCACTTTAGACCTTTCTCTGATTCTGAGTGTCGTGTTGTGTGATACGACTGGCAGCTTAATTCTGTCCCAGACTTGCTCGCCCAGCGCTGTCTGGTGACAGGGATGGTCGTGGTAGAACTAAAATGCTCTGTTGCCGTAGATGCTGTATATGTACTCCATCTGTGCATGGACGGGCATCGTTTGTTATGTTGTAGAATTTGCAAATTTCCTAAATTGTTCACACAGCTTAGTTCAACATCATCTTAAGATGCCTGTTGATACCTGCTGTGAGCATGCATACACACGTCCAGTAATAATAACCGAACCACCTCTGACCATGATGCTGCAACCCAGCAACCCATTCTTTTAGACACGTAATATTGTAAAGAATATGGTGTCTATCCTATCCTTCATTTCCCACATTTATAGGTATCCATCCATATGGTTGGGATACAATGAGGTTAACGTGACCTGGGAATGAAAATGAGATTATCAATAAACTCCAGGAACTAATCATTTAATGTTATTGGGCTAATACTATTTATGGAAAAAATAATGACAACGTGAGCAAGATACATAGAAGAGTAGGATGAACAGATTTCCAACATTACCAAGTTATAATAGGTTTTATTTCTGCATCTACCAGATACATGATACCATGTCATAGAAGTGCATCTTCTTCATGGAAATAACTGCTGTACTGTGTGGATGGAAACTGTAATTTTTGCTTTTTTTAAAAAAAAATTCTTTCTTGGCAACTTTATTTATTTACTGGATCAGTCTTGTAGGGATCCTTTGTATAGAGTCCCCTTTCCAAATCTGTATTGTGTTTCTTGCTTTTTGGACCATAGCTTGAATTGCTTGAGCTGTTCAAGTAATTTGGAAGATCATATGATTGGTTGGGGAAGTTCTTTGGATGTTCAAATATCTGCCTTTCTAGCCCTGATGTTATCTTTTTCTTCTGATAAAATAGTCTGCACACATTATTACCCCAACCCCTGCTGTCAGCCTGTGTTTCTGCAATAAAAATGGAATACATCAGAGAGAAAAAAACCAAGCATTACTGGGTGAACATTACTCTCAATGCATCTGAACAGGCAGCTTCCTGCTCTTTATATAAACTACATTAATAAAAGATTTGGACCTGTTTGTCTTTCTTAAAGGTGGGTGTAATCTTGGAGTTCTACCTTTGAATGCACGAGGAAGACAGAGATCTGACTTGCCAACAATACACGCTCACACAGGTAGGATTTTAATACTTTCTTTCATAGTTTCTGACCTGACATGTGGAGCTGCTCTGGTTTACTTGCCTCTCTAAGGCTCCCACATGTCTGACTCCTCCTTTTCGAACAGATGTGAAATTTAAAAAGCAACCATCTGCTAATTGATGCACATAAACTATACAGTATCTACTTAAACAAATAGTTCCTGTCATAAATAATTTCCTTTCTGGAGAATGAATTGTTGTAAAAATGCATGTCATGTTAAAATTGTTATGCCCAAATAAGTTACACTGAATATTTCTGTTAATTTGCGCAAACATCAGATCCTTTTTTCCAGCAAGTTTTTAAGTGAAAGTTTGTGTCTATGCTGACCAGGTGGGTTTAGGGTATGGTCAATCCCACCCCCTCCTCTCTGGGTCTGGCCGGGCGGGAGACAGAGGTGGCTGAGGGTTTCCTACACACTCGCAAGGACAGGGGCAGGATGTGGTGCTGAGCACTGTTATTGTGGGAACTCAACTGAAATAGTTCGGCTGTTACACCTGTCATAAGTTGATTATAAAGCATTGCCAATAGAAACAGAGGTTAAAAGTTCTATTTTAAATGTATTTTGTTTCCTTTTAACAAATACCACCTTTTTTTTTTCTTTTTAAGACTTTGTGAGTGACTTTGACATGTCTCCCTTCGACACCAATATCCTGGCAACTGGATCATGTGATAACACAGTAAGCATTTTTACACCTACGTGCACCTGCAGCCTCGTACAGCCCATTGGTGTGTGTTTTATGATTGTCAGTAGTCTACAGTTTCTGAGCATTTACTGCCATAGTTCTGTCACCAACCAGGAAATTTAAAGCGACAGTGCTCGTTGTTGTTTTTTGTTATTTTACAGTTAGGCTTAAAATCTTCAAACTGGTAATATGTAGTAGATTACACCGCCTCACAAAAACCAAATTTGTATCCCTGACAGGTCATGTGCACTTTGATTTTAATTAACTAATTCAGTGTTGTTGTTTTGTTTTTTTTTTTTCAATTTAAAAACTTGAAACAGTCTGTAAACATGCAACAAAAGGTAGCGTGGCACTTACCTGGCAAATGACCTGCAGAAATTAGATAACCAGGAACTAATTTCAAAACTCTCTCTCTCCGTCTACTGTTTGTTTGTTTGTTTTTTTTTTTACTTCAAGGTCAAAATCTGGCAGCTGCCGGACCCCGGACAGCCTCTTCCCAAAGGATCGCTGTCCTTGGACACCATTCAGCTGTGCGTCGAAGAGCAGAGAGTCGAAAACGTTCTGTGGCACCCGACGGCGGAGGATGTTCTCGCCGTCAGCTCCGCGCATCGCGTAAAACTCTACGATGTGGTGGAGCTGAAAGCAAAACAAGGTAGGTAACTTGTTGTTTTGTTGTTATGCTTCTGGATTGTGAATCCATAGCAGATCCTTGACAGACTGAAGTAGTTTACTGCAGTGGTGGGTGGGGGAGCGAGTTTTTAACAATAACAAAAATAAAACTTATAAAATGTTTTTCTTGTTAGTCAGATTCGTGAATTTGAAATTATTATTTTTTTTTTAAATTAGGAGAATAAAACTGGGAGCTGATCTCCTCAGCAGATGAAGTAGCTAAGAAAAAAAACTGCTGCATCTGATGGATTTTATTTCACTCCCCAACAAAAATTATTTTGAGTAAAGTGTTAAAGGTTGGTCATATAAAATACCTGGTTTTGTGTAGAAGAGTTTTCTTTGAAACTGCGCACCATTAATGCTTTTAGTGGTTCGGTTTGGGTTAGCTCCCCTTGGACAAGCTCAAGTTAAAAGGTTAAAATTCACAAAAAGTGGGGTGGTGGGGAAAAAAACGTCACTTGCTGATCGTTATGGAAAGGAGATTTTATTTACTAGAAAACCTATTCTGCTTAAGTAAGGGGTGGGAGAAGTGAATCTTTAAAAAAAAATATATCGGTTTATAAAATTGCTAGATATAGTGTGAGGGGCAGAGAGTTGTAGAACTTGTGTACGCTCCCTGTCAAAAATGTACGTATCCAGTCATCTTATAAAAAGAGCTAATGCTGCTTTTATTCACCACCTTGTTTGGTAAGACATCCCACTCTGGTGTATGGTTACTGTAAAATAAGACGAAACTACCATCTAATTGAAGATGTTTTAATGTCCTCTAGCTATATATGATACGTCATTAGTGTCAGAAACCATCTGTCTCGCTGGCGGGCTTGTCTTAAGTAGAAGAACACCTGTCTTCGTGACGACGACATGCACAGAGTGAATGTTTAATTTTGAAAGAAGAGAAATGTTGTTCGTTTGTGGTGCAGCTGTGAAGAGGGGGTGGTGGAGCTGGCCCTGCCTTGAATGCGTGAGGCTACAGTGTTTGAGAACGCAGCATAAATAGTTGGCAACAGAAGTAATCGTGCATCTCCATAATTGGTGAGATTCAAAAGTTTTTTTTTTTTTTTTTAAATCTGTATATATCCCTCTGGTTGTAGCTAACTATAGTACGGTTATATCAACATGGTGTGTTTCTTGAAAGACTAGTCAAAGACAGAACTGAAACATGTCCTCTTTTTCTCTCTCTCTCAGCATTAGAAGATCATGGAAATGTAGTTCAAGGAATAACATGGAAGGGAGATGGCTCTTTGCTGGCATCATCCTGTAAAGACAGGACCATTCGAATATATGACCCACGGGCAGGTTCTGTTACCCAGGTAGCTGTTCAGTCTGTTGTTGTTTCTCTGTATTTGACTCTACTTTAGCAACACTGAGCTTTTACCGTTTATACTGTGCCCTGCCATAATAATTTGGACATCCGTTATTACAATGCAAGTTAGTTGCAGTAAATGGCAGGTAAAGACAGGCAGTAGATTGAAATTTTTTGTTAGTAGTTTATTGGGCCGCCTTGAAGAGTCTCTGTTTCATTTGGCCCCCTTTATGTGAGGGCTTCCTCTGCTTTTATTGTCACCGAACTTCTTCCTAGGTAACCCACGTCAGAAAGGAGCTTTGTCTTGATTCCTCTTCCAAACTGTGGTCACTGGAGAGGTGTGGGGCCACCATCCTTCTGAAGAATATGGGCATCAAATCTCAGTATTCCTTATTGGTACCATGTTGGGAGATGTCTTTAAAATGGCAATGCATCTGGCAAAATTGAGATGACTTTTGTCATACGCATTGTATCTCTACACCGTGCCAGACTGCAGCCCATACCTGGCACTCCCCCCCGTACATGAATGTTGCCCTGAAGACATCGTGGACGAAGATCTTTGTTAGATCTTCTCTGAACTCAGGTGAAACTTCTAGAAGTGAATTTACTGAAACACCAGACCCTCCTTTCTTTTTTTTGTTGTGTGTTGTTTGTTTTTTTTCTTTTAATGTGCTCTACAGCATCTGTGGCCAAGTCAGCAGATATTGTTGAACTGTTCTATGCTGCATTTCTGCTACATGGACGGTGAGCAATAGAACTTTGACGGCAAGGTGAGTAATAGCCCCGTTCTGGCGTCTGTGTTGGTTGAAGGCTTTCCACGCTATTTTACGGTTGGGACGGTTTGCCTTGAACTTCGGGATAATGTTGGCCACGGATTTGCAGGAGGTGTTGAGATCTTTGACATTTGTGTTTATCCCGACACAGTACATGCTTGCATCCTGAAATATGTGAATTTCAGTCTCATTTTTTGGAGTGATCAAATAAATATGGCAGGGCGCTGTTTGAATGGATGTGTGTTTTTCTTTTTAACGTTGAAGGCCCCATTTAATCGCACAGATTCTCTCAGCTTGTGAATGCCATCTGGTGTTGACATGATTTAGTCACAAGTTCAGAGCCAGGAGAATCCATTAGATTACATGAGCTCTGCATGTGAGAATTAATTTCATTCTACTTACTTGCATCTGTAAATAATTTCTGAGCCGTTTTGTGAGTCAATGCAGGTGTTCATAGAAAGGATGATATCGCTGGAACTCTTAGTGTTTTATTGCACCATTCCCTAAGAAGACCTGGAATGAGACGAGTGTCCTGGATTTGCCGTTATTAGTGCTTATGTTAGAATGTTTGGCTGCTTTCTTATTTGCTTCTATTTTTTTCTGTACAGTTTTATCTTTATCTACCCTCTAAAAAAAAATTAAGATAGTGGGTTTTTTTTTTTTCTTTTGTTTGTTTTGTAATATAGAAAATTAGAAGGAAGGATGGTAGCCATTATGGCTTCCGTCACTTTATGGTCACTAGCAGCTGGTTCACTATTTTTTTGTTCGACTTTGGATAAGCCAAGAAGACCAGAGGGTGAATTAAGATAATCTCTCTCATTAGATCAATTTTGGTCTGTACACTGAGATTAAGGGAACTCTTAATTATGATGAAGACTCTTAGGTTTCTGCTGCTACTTACGCCTTGATCTTCTAGGAAATAAAAGGTCATTCTGGTCAGAAGGAATCCAGGGTGCAGTGGCTAGGCAACAAGGGCTTGCTGCTTTCCACGGGCTTTTCTTCAGTAAGTACCAGTTTGTTATGAGGGAGGAGGGTACAAACGGGGCTGACCCTTTTTAACTATTATAATGAAAAGGCAAAACTTGTTTCCATTTGAATTAGTTTTTGAAAAACTTGAGTTTGAGTAAAAACTTAATCTTTTAATAAAAGAGGACTGCGTTTTGTAGAATTGGTTGAGTATAGCGACGCCACCTGGTGGTATGCGCTGATATTTAAAAATTTCCTGCACTGTTACTTTAAGGACGCTCAATATAACTTCAGCAAAAAGCTGGTTATTTTAAACAACTTTGGTTTGTTTTTATTTAGAATTTAAACCATTATGAGAAATGTCTGGAAGTATTTATCAGCTAGTGACTTATGTACATAGAGAAAAACAGATTGGTTCCTGAGGTGGTGCGTGGGATTGAGAGCGGATCTGTATCCAGTGTCGGTTTAGAAGACGTTCCCATGGTGTAAGGCTGTGCAGAGTTGGCAGTCCACTCGGTGCTTTGAGAACTTGGATGACAAAAGATGGCACTGCTAAGGTACCAAAAAGAAAGCAGAGTGGATGGATCGTGCCTTTGTTTAGTGTGGCATTGCATTGTGGGGAACAGTTGAAATATCTGAGAGTAGAAGATTTGTTTTTTGATTTTGGTGCTCTACTTCCTGGACACCCTTTGTTGAAGACTATATATATATCTATTGTTGGCAGAGAAGAATGGCAGCTTTGTTTATGGGCACATGGCACCATGTTTAATCCTGGATAGTTATTAGAATCTTAAAATCAGCTCTCCTTAATTATGTCAATACTTATGAGGAAACAATAAACAGAAAAAATTTTATTTTAAATTAAATTGGGATGAGACTTGAAAAAAGCTGATAGGATTAGTTGGAAGGAAAGGGTTAACCAGAAGTTCAATAAAAGCCAACAAAATTTATAGCTGATTATAAATTAAGTTGTTTTGTTTGTTTTTTTGTATTAAATAGAATATCTGCTAATTATTTATTTCTAATGTTTAGGCAAGATTAAAAGAAGTCTGCATTTGGGATTCAAGAAAATCCGGTGGAACACCGCTGAAATCTGTCTCTCTGGACAGTTCACCTGGGTATGTATTTGCCCTCCCGTCTGCCTACAGGGGAATTTTCATGAACCATGTCATGTAGCACCTGCTGTGGAAAGTTTTGTTTTCAAAGAATAAAAGCAAACTTTTTGAAATTAAATTGGCGTAGAATGACCATGAAACGAGAATCTCATCCTTTACTGATTCATTAAAGCTGAGTAAAGTCAGTCTCTATGCGCAATTTATTGATGAAGATGGGATGAACATTACGTGGTTAATACGGAGTAGAGAACATTAGAGGTTGCTACGTTGCTCTCCATTGGTGGAGGAAAGATGTTATCAGTTCATCACATCTCTTCAATGTTAATTTAGTTAAAAACTTTTTAATCACTACCCAGTGACTTCATTTAGCTTTTTTGGACAAAGATGGACATCTGCATCCTTGACCTTATTTTTAATTCATTTTCACATGGAGCTGATGCATTTTATATTACCCATTCATTAAAAAAATTGCTTTAATAAAAATGTCAGTGTGGATTACTGCTTAAGTCTTGTTTGATTTATGTTCTTTCAGAGTTTTGATGCCATTCTTTGATGCCGATACCAATATGCTGTTTCTGATTGGAAAGGTAATTCTCATCATTCACATACAGATGAACTCATTGGTGATAACCAGAACAGTAGATTCATCGAGCGTTCGGCTTAAGAGAGTCTTCTATCTGGAAGAGGATGGAGTGTCTGTCCACATGTGTGACAGCGTTGACTTTCTCAAATTCATTCAAAATAATGCTAAATTCTTGTCATATTTGTACTGTTTGATTTATTTTAATCTTATCTCACAATACTTGAAACATTAGAATAGTTCACGTATACATACACGAAATAGGCTCCTTATACACGCAGAGAAAGAAAGAACGTGTACACTACCACATGAATCGGGTAAAAAGAGCGCAAACTAATTTTCAAAAACCACTTACTGCCTTACAGACCACAAGTATTAAGATACAACCATTACATAAAGATTTGACAATTTAATACTAAATTTACATGTATGTGATAGGTTAAAGGAGTGGTTTTAATAAATACATTAAATAGCATGTTTAGGAAAAAAGTACAGCTGCTTTGTGTATTATCTGTTGAATTACTGGAATTTCATATCACCTGGTTGGCCTGCTAAAGTCTAAATACTTGTTTGTTTTACTATTTTGTTGATCAGTGAAGTTTTCTAAATGGCTAAATATGTCATACATGTGCTCAACTTTGGGAACTGTTGTAGCATTCACCTTAAATTGGTTCCACATCTCAGCCATTTGAGATGATTGGATGTCACTGCCTTTTAACTCTCCACAGCATCACCATGTTCTGATAACTCTCCGTACACTGCCAGGTCCTTGTTAATGTTGACACGTTTGTGGAACATGATTTGGTCCATACTGAGGTTTCCTGCACATCCCTTTTGAGGGCTCTGGGATCATGCGATAGCCAGCAGTCTGCTGAAATCTGCCGCGTGCTGCTCTCAAATGTATTGTTGTATTCAGAATCTTGGGCTCGAACACTAGCTTGTTATTGGTCACCATTAGGTGTTGCTTAACCAGTACCTTTCTGTAATATGCTTTCAAAGCCTGGATTATTGCCTGGTCCATAGGCTGAGTTTTGCTCGTGGTGTTAGGTGGCACATCATGGATTTCAAACTCTTAATGGAGGGTGTGCTCACCAGTTGTCCACAATTAGTGCTATGCAGTTCTTTTTTAGTGTGAACCAATGGTTGGTTTCTCACACAGTTGGCATATAACTTGTGATCCAGCTTTTAGACTAAGCAGCATCATACTTGTTGGAAATGGAAAGAACTCGAAAACATCTTGAATTTTTAGTTTTTAAATTATGTACATTGGATGTTTGAGATCCATTTATGTTGGTTGCCACCATCATTGTTACACACTCTCTTAGATTTCTTCCCAGCATAGAAACTGTCCTATAAAATCAATTGTCTTGTCTGGCCGTCAGTCCATTGTTGTAAATTGTTTTGTGGCTCAAAAACTATAATGTTGACAGTTGTTGTTCTGAGTGCTATTTATGAAGGCTGTCATCTGTTACACTGACATTTCTCTCACACATCGCTTTGAACGTGATATTTTGGTGTCCTTTGAAGCAGCCTAGGCAGCAGACTTTCAATCTAGGTGACCCAGCTTCTTTGCAAATTCTTCTAACTTCATCATCATTAGAGGATTGTTAATACTGATATCGTTCATACAGACACTGGAACACCATTTAAGTGAGGCAGCTTCAATGTCCTAAAATTTAGCGAGATGCATTTCCTTTCTGTTGGATCCAAATTCTGCATTTTCATATTTTTTCTTATGGAAGCAGCATTTCCCCCCAATCCTAAATGGCATTTGGAGGCGTGTTATTTTTAAAATCAACGGAGAAGAATTTCATATTGTAGCTCAACTGAACATCCTCTGAGTTTTCTTTTTTGAGTCACCTAGAACAAAAATTCTAAGGTAAAAAAAAAATGAACAAATGCATGAGTTACTTAGAAAACTGAATTTAATAATGGAGAGTGTACATAATCTGTGTGTGCAAGAACAGTTACGGCATAGAGCTCTACAAGCACAATTCATACTCACCAGATTCCTGTAGTTTGGGCAGAGAATCCGTGCGAGCTCGATACTTACTGCAGTACAGTCAAAGGATAGGAAACCTTAATTTTACCAGTGGTGTGATCTCTCCAATAAAAGGGGGCTAAGTAAGGTCAGCAGGTAACCCACCGAGTGCAAAACTCTCTTACATTTTTGACTGGGGGGAATCATCTTTAGCTAATGATTACATCAAAAGGATAAGCACCAAACACATCCGCGCTGCAGAAAGAAAATGCCCCCTTTTTCCTTCCTCTGGGAAATTACCTCTTGATCGGAGTTAGGGATCTTTTGAACGCTTGATCGTCAGATAATCCAAGCAATTAATCCACCGCAGAAGGAATCATACCTTTGAGATAGAGCAGCTGTCAATAATGAAGACTTCCCTTATTTAAAGGGTTTTAAAATGATACCTTTGGGAACTTAAAAGGTGGGGACTGTGGAAAATGATTACGATGGTTGCTGACTAGCACAAGGTTCATTCCTTTTTTTACCACACAGCTATTTCTGAGTGCATTCTGATATTAAAAGTACTTGTAAAAAAAAATTTTAAAAAAAATTGATGAGCAAGGGAGATAATTATTATATCTAAAGGGGGAACAAAACTGGTTGGTGGAAAAGAAAATTGAATTTACATTCATTCCATTTGAAGGATTCCATAGTATACCCAGAAGAATACCAGTTTATATATATATATTTTTTTAAAAAATTAACTAATTAGCTAATCTGGTAAATTCTTTGTAATTTTTTGAACATATTGTGAACATTGTGATGCAACATAATTCTGAAGCTAAGGTATTACAGAGAGAGAATTCAGATCTGTTCTTTTAAGGGGGAAAGTCTATCCACTCTCTGAAGAAAGTGCCCTTCCTGTAATTTAAAGCAAACAAAACAGTCCTCCTTGATTGGAATGAGTGAACCTGAGGATTATCTTGTTACTGTTAGTTTTGGTTATAGTCTGGTTGCTTAAAGATTTTTCTTTTTTTAATTATAATAGGGTGTAAACAGCTTGATATTTTGGGATGTTACAGACAAAGAACCATATGTGACTGAAGGTAAGTCTGGTCTATCGCATTGCGATTCCCAGCCAGTTTGCTGGCTACAGGTGCTGACACATGGGTAAAATGGATACTTTGGCAGTCTAGTAACTGGGCCTGACTCTAACTAAAAAGGTTCCCAATAATCAGCTATGGAAGTGACATTTTAGAACTCTCACACCACTATAAAAAATAAAAGAAACTTCAGTTTTTAAAATTTATTATTATTGTTAGTTAGGAAACTTAAAATGACAAGCACATACTCTATTACTTGTCTCTCCTTTAGCATTTTGTTCCAAAGCACTGGACAGGTAGTAAGTGTCAGGATAAAGGGTGGCAGTGCCTCGGTTAATCAACCGTGAGGTAAGCTATTTTCTCAGGCAGATTTCTTCTGGTTTTAAATCACGAGTCATTTTCCTGCTTGTTCTACATACATCGATAGGGAAGGACAGTAGTTGTCCTGATTAGTGGCTCTTGTCTGTAACCAACTTTTCTTCGGTGACTTTGTTTCCATATAGATTCCCAGCCCAGGACGTAGCAGAGCAAATGTTGCTGTGTGAAAACGTGGTGGACATTATTGCTCTGGCAAGCTATCTTTCTGTGGCAAGGATCTGTTGACACACCTGCTTAACGTGGTCAGATTGTTGGTGTTGTTTGGTTATGGAGCAGGCTCATCTAAAAGATGCGACTTTACTACTTTTGCAGCTGGTATGGATCGAACAGAGCAAGTCAAAGGAGCAGCCATGGTTCCAAAGCGGGCAATGGATGTGATGCATGGAGAGGTCAATCGACTCATCTTACTGACAAAGAATTCCATTATAACTGTGCCGTATATAGTTCCCAGAAAGGTAAGTGGAAAGCTGTGGGGGGGACCTCTGTCTTGCTTATGCAAAGCATTCCATGCTAGAAAAATGTACTTAAGCTGCTAAACACATCACTGTGAGACAAAAATTTTAGTTCATCTTCTCGAGTTCTTCGTTGAAGCACACCGCGGGTGCGCTGTGGCATCCATGTTTAAGAAAAGGTTCTCATCTCTCCAACTAATTTAAAGCGTACAGCAAGATGTAAAACATTACTACTCTGGCCCTTAGACATTTAAAAGTGGGTAGGTAGGTCTGTTAGGGGTTAGCATCTTGTACATAACTAGATTTTTTTTTTTTTTTAAAAAAAAACCAGACCAGCATTCGGTGTGCCATCAGAAACTGTATGCTCTGTTACGTTTCGACTCTTGTCCCACGGAGAATTCCTCACAAGCGATGACAACACCACTGACTAACTAAAATAAAAGCGTCGTCTTTCTCTCTACAGTCATACAGAGAATACCATGCAGACATCTATCCTGACACTGCTGGTCCAGAGCCAGTGATGAGCGCTCAGGACTGGTTTGAAGGTGAGAACAAACCGGTGAGTTTCCAGTTTTTATCTGATTCTCCCAACTGATTTTGCTGGGAGTTGGTAATTTCTCGGCCGTTCTTTCGCATTTAAATTTAAAGGTATTTTTTTTTTTTTTGGAGGGGTGGCAAAGGATGACTTAAGTTGGTATGACAGGTGAACGGTGGAAGATTTCTGTTTGAGGATCGTTAACCCTTCACAGTGCTGTTTTTAGCATTTTGCCAGCACTGTCTCACTACAAAAAAATAAATACCCGGTGGCTGCTGAACCCTTTAACAATATCCTCAACTAGGGTAGGTGTTCTTTTTTTTTGTCTGTTTTTAAGGTGACTTTGATGAGCCTGGATCCAGCTAAGAGACAGCCACTGAGGATGAGAATGCATCATCACATGGGTGACTCCTCACTATCCACAGCAGATGACGCGGAGAAGGAGCAGAACAGCAACATCAACCAGTCTCTGCAGCTCGCGGGCACGGAAAAGACTTCCAAGCCCTGTGAGGATGAATGGACTAAAAGTGGAAATCTGCCCACCGAAAAGCCGTGTGCTTTGGTCAAGGTAAGCTCAGCTTCCTGTCAGGAGAAATTTTTAATCTTCAGGATCTAAATTACGGACATCTCAGAGAGTTCTTGCCACCAACTCGAACTTTCTTACTGATGTCATTTTTAAGTTGGAAAAGATGTTTTTTTTTCTCTGTCAGGTGGTCAAAGGGGCAGGAAGGATGTATTATAAAATTGCCAACTAGAGAGAGAGAGTAAGGAAATTCAACAGGTTCTTAAAAAATATTGATATCTTCATTTAGATCAGAATACATAAATATATTCACAACTAAAACACTTGAATTGAGATTCCATTAGTAAGAGAGACTATTCTTAATAAAAAAAAAACTTCTATTTTTCATTTGTATTTTATCAATTATTACCAATGACCAAAACATCAGATGACGACTACCTTGTCTCAAAATGTACTTGTTATGTAAAAGCGTGATTTTCTAAGTGCATGTTTGCTTATGGCTATTGGACTGAGAGTACAGTGCTACTGACACCAGATGTGCATCACTAACCAGAGACGCCTTGTGGGAGGTCAAAGTGACATCATTAAAAGGCTTGGCAGCATTTTTTCCCATTATGCTGATGCTTATGATAAAAGGTTCTACAGAACAGGGTAGTCTATATTAACATTTACTGACAGTAAAAGGATCTTGTGTCCATACAAACGATGCAGGACTATGTGCCAGGCAGCCAGATGTTGGTCTCCCTTTGAGTAATTGTCATTACAATACTCGATTAGCTTTGACGAGGTTTTGTTATTATTGGACATGTATCCAGTGACAGCTACCGATGTTTTCTGATGAAAGTTGCTTCACATTTATTTTTCTCTTTTTAAATTATATTTTTCTATTTAATTATTGTAGGTGCTGAAAGATGGAGATCTCTAAAAATTTTGGAGATCATCCGTTGTCATTATAATACTGTCTCATTCTGACCTTGATTAGATATTTTTACATTAACTTTGCAGCCCATAATGCTCAATGGTCAGGCGAGTTGCATGACAACATCGGCAACAGAAAGTTCTGAGGTGAGGGCAGCACCTGTGGCAGCAATGGCTGACTACTCTTCAGGAGCTGCAGAAAACATTCCTACTGTTACATTTCCTAGCAAGAAACCAACTGCAAATGTCAAAGCTTTTTCAGGTTTGTATTTAAATAAAATAAAGAGAATCTGTAGTTTTTCATAAACAAGGGTTAAGTTAGTTAATCATGTGATTTAGTTTTGCAAACATTTTATTAGTAGGGGAAACACTTGTGGTGAACAAGTTGAACAGTTCTCATCAGCAAAAAAAAAAAATGTAAGGACTCAAAACCAATGAGAGAGAGAGTCTCCATGTTTATCTCTCTCATTTCTTCTCCCTGCTTCTCACATCACAGTTACCGGCACCCAGATGCTGACCTATCTCCTTGTTATTTCCTTAGGGGTCAGGCAAAGCAAGTTTAAGTACCTGAAAGCAGAGCCATTCCATAAAGATGCCCATTTTGACAATCTGAGGAATCTTGCTAACAACATTCCAGGGGAGAGCAACATATTCCACGCTAATCGCCATTTCTGTGCTCTTCCACTTCAGGGACCAGGGGGTGTGATTGCCATTCTGAACGTGAGTACATCCTTGTGATTGTGGTAAGGGCTTACTCGAGGGTAATGCCAGTGGTTTATCTCCTTTAAAGGTTGAATGTGCAAAACCATTGCAAATTATGATGGGAACTTGAGAGAGAGAGATCTGTTTGACATGACTCATGCGATCAAGGGAAACAACCCACTTGATGGTAACATTATGGTTGTGAGGAATCACCACCATTGGACCCAACATGTGCAACCTCTGTAAAAGTTTGTTCTTCAATCATTCCTTGTGCTGGGGCATAACTGATGTCAAGCTCTGGCGCAGTCCTGCTTGGCCTTTAATCTTGCGAAAGTGTTCGACCTCTTTGGCAATGTCTGGTTGTCCTGGCCAGATTGTGGCTTGGCATGAGACTAGGAACAATTTACTCAGCTGTAGCCACTTGCATCCTTAGGTTTGTGATGTCACTGCCATAACTGTTCTCCTATCATGCCTTTTAGAAAGACTTCCATTACTGCCATGCAGTTTCTGCTTCATCTTGGTTGGTTTACCTGCATGTTGCTGTAGTCTGCTCTGGGACAGCTCGCTTATGTTGTAGTGCTGTTAAGACAAAGTGAAGGCCTTTTCCTTCAGTGGTGCAGAATGAAAGTGTTTGTTTGTTTCTTGCAGGCATCCAAACCAGAGCGTCTTTCTGACATGGGCCGTCCTCTACTGCAGAATGGGAGCAGTGTGATGGACTTTGTTTGGGATCCCTTCAATGACATGAAACTTGTTGTAGGTAAGATGAGAGTCTTTGCTAGGTGATGGGGTGGCTGGGTTATTGTTTTGTCTTTGAAGTTCTGAGAAGAAAGGAAAAGGTAAATAAAATAGCTAAATTAGCAGGATCTTGAGATTTTAATTTTTAAAAGCCAGGGGAATATAACTGAAGGGAAAAATTGCAGTTTAAATTACTTTTTTGTTATGAACAAATTAAACAAATTTAGGCAGCAGTTTTCTTTAATTAGAAGGGAATGAAGTGTTCTTTTAAAGGCTTAACTTAGTTGGAATGTTTACCAAATACCTTTTCTGCTCCTATCATTCTATTTGTCCATCTCTGTAGTTGTAGCTGCTTCTGTCTTCTTTTCCAGCATGTGATGATGCTAAAATCCGAATCTGGGAAATACCTGAAGAGGGCCTGACAGAGACTCTAGCAGAACCCGTGAACTTCCTGAAAGGTGGAAATGCAATTCTTAAATTAACCCTTTAGATCTTGTTAGCATAAGCCTGTTTTGGCTGTTTCAGCTGTTGCACATTTTATCTAGAACACACATCCTATGCTGCACACGTACAACACGTTTTATAATCCATTACTCCATCTGACTGATGGCAATAATGAAAATTGAGCTATAAACATGAATGTGAAACACTTGACATTACAGATAGTGTTCATGGGGCCATTAAATCGTGAATAGGATGTAGGAGAGACTTTCAACAACCATCTGTTCAAACCAAACTACATTTTGTGGGCTACTGATGTTTACAAATAGATGGGCCCTTACCCCAAACGTTTTGTGAGTAGTTTATTCTGTTTTAGAAGAATAACCAGTTAATCAGCAGTTCAGCAAGTCTGGGTGAGGTTGGTGGCATCCATTTTAACCAGGTTTTTTTTAAATTCAGTATCGAACTTTTATTAAGATTTTTGTTGCCACAAATACCATGTCACCCATCTGAACTTCGTAGTTAATATCCTTTTTTTTTTTTTTGTCAGGACACACTGAAAGAATCTCTCTCGTTAGATTTCATCCATTAGCTAAAGATGTTCTGGCCTCCGCTTCCTACGACCTCTCAGTGCGGATCTGGGATCTGCTGACATGTACCCAGGTGCTGCAACTCTCGGGACACCCCGATCAGGTGACTAGCCTCGGTTTTTGTCTATAGATTAGTAAAAAAGATTCTGTTGGTTGGGAGACACCTGTGCAATGATACTGTAACACTTGGCCATTAATGAAATCTCCCTAGTTTCTGTGTTTGCAATAATGATGATAACATCACAACTTACCCACCGATAAGGTCTTTGGTTTGTTCTGTTTTGTTTTAGAAAGGGTGAATGAAAAATGAGAAAGAAAAAAATACTATAAGGAAGATCTGCGAAAAGGATTTGTCCAACTGGTTTCCATAATGTGGAAAGTTGCACCTTTTTTTTTCAGATATTCAGTTTGGCTTGGAGTCCAGATGGTCAGCAGTGTGCTACTGTGTGCAAGGATGGTAGAGTCAGGGTATTTGAACCTCGGTCATCAGATGAAGCCATCAAGGTAAGAAGACAACCTGTTATTGCACAGGTGCATGTTGTTTTTGTGTTTTTTTCAACCTGACTTGACCAAAGATGGCAGATTTCTCGAGTCAAAAGACGACATAGAAGTGGGGATATTTCCAAAAATGCATTTTGTTTTGTGCCTCTCATGTTGAAAACTGTCTTAACATCATGAATTTATTGATCACGATACAAACTACGGAGATGTAGTCATTGTGTTCTTTAAAAATGTGAAATAACAGAACTTGCATAAACTATAGAACAAAGAAAATTATTATTTAATGGCTTATTTGCATACTGCTTTTAGTATGGGGAGGTGAAAGATTGTTTTTAGGAAAAAGTAGTTTTACGGAAATAAATAGTTTCTTCTGTGAAATGGTAGTTTGTTTTATCTCTGGTCTGTTTTTCAACTGATCCCTCTACATCGCCTCTTAGGGAGGCGAGCCTTTACTTTTAGCCGGTTGGTAATTCAGAAGCTGTTTTTTTCCTCCGTCTCTCAGAATTACTGTGGTTAGGGGACCAAAAGGACGCCATTTGGATTGTGGCGGGGGAAGGGGATTGTACCTGGAGCAAAGAAAATTAATGTGTGATAAGTGGAAGCTCTGTTTCGCTGGATGACCCCTGGTTGGTCATCTCTGGATGTCCGTGTCATTGGGCAAAATTTGTCAGCGTCCAGGATCTGAGTGGTGGAAATTGGGGGCCCACACTGAATTCATCACTTTGCCGATGGCAGCTCATTAGGATGGTTATATCTGCACCTTTATTCACGATCTACACGAAGAGGCCCTGACTGTAGGAGATCCAGAAACCGAAGGAACTGTTAGACCAAACGGTAACTCGTAAAAAAAAAACTTTAAGAATGTCTGATTTTGGCAGTTTGGCTGTTATGAGGAGACAGTAGAAAGCCATTGACAATGTGCCAAACTTTGCAGTATAATGTTCGCTTTTTTTTCTTTTTTTTTGGGTTAGTTGTCTCCCTTGGGGTGGGTGGTTGGGTGGTTGGTGATTACCCAAGCTGCAAATGCGGATTCAAAATGGCCATAATTTCACAAAAACTAACAGTTGGCTTCAAAAGTGCTTTATTGATTTTAAGAAAGTGTTGTAGTTCTCTCGGTTTCTGGAGAGAGTTGCTACAATTTTGATAGAATGTCCAGCCAACAAAGAGAAATGTGAGCAGGTGGAATACACGTGTGTGTGTTGCCTTTAAAAAAAAACCTGATGTCTTCCTTCCTTAAAAACTAAATGTATGCACCTAATGCTAATATTAAAGGATACTGCGAGTAAGCAAGTTTGGTTCCCCCCACCCCCACCCCCCCCATAGTTTTATTACTACACCTTTCTTCATTCGTTTAGGAAGCTCGTGGACCGGAGGGCAGTCGTGGGGCACGGATTTTTTGGGTGTTGGATGGAAAGTTCTTGGGCACCACAGGATTTGACAGGTTGGCAATCATCAACAAGCGAGTTTCGCATTTGCTGTGGAGTCGTTTGTTTTTCTCTTTTGAAATCCGTGTACAGGTATGCGTTGTTTGACAGAGTTCTTGCTGTTATAGTGGCAAAAATTGTCATATTTACACTAAGCAGGAGGAAGTCGGTGACATGGTGTGCGCCACTGTTTATGCTTACAATGATTCCCCCCCCCCCTCTGAGATCTGTCTAACGTCTCCAGTCATGTTCTCTTAACCATTTAAAAAAAAAAAAAAAAAAGCCTCAGGTAAATCTGTGCTTAGATCTCAGCAAACTACTGCTCTCTAATCTGCTTCACCATACGATAAGTGCTTTTGTTGTTGGCAATGGGTTAAATTAGTTAACTCTACCTGCATTCGCTGTTAATCTCCCAACTTGCCATGTGTCTTCCATGTCGCCTTGACTAAAAACAGATCCAGTAAAACTAATCACCTACTTGGATCTTCTTTCAAACTGTTTGTTTATCCATTCCTACAGTGACCGAGTATCATTAACAAACTGCCGTTATCAATGTTTAGGATGAGTATCAGACAGGTTGACATTTACAACCTGGAGAATCTGGATCAGCCGGTGCATACAGAAATGCTGCAGACGTCACCCTCCATCCTTGTGCCATTCTATGATGAAGACAGCTCCACCCTGTTTTTGACAGGTAAGGTATGTATTACTTGGGTGGGATTTTCTTTGTCTTTCTCTGCAATTTTAAAATTCTTGCATGATTGCTTTTGATTTAGATGCAAATTAAGATCACTATCAGGGGGGAGAATTGAATTAAATTTTCTATTATCTCAGTCTTAGGTGAGTGACAAAGATAAATATGAATTGTTTTGCTGTTTCATCAGATTTATGCAATTTCTTCTGCCTACAATAGCTGTTGTTCTCCTCTGTTCTTCCTGTAGCTAGCAGACCTAGGGCTTCATTTATATTAAAAAACAGAATCATTTGCTTGCTTGGTTTTTATATTTTACTCTAATACCCTATATGGATCTCTTAAGCGGTGTGATTTTGACAAACCTTTGTTCTTAAACGCACTAGTGAACCTTTCCCCATTTTGCTTTGTTTTTAGCGAGTCCCAGTTACTGGTGATCTTTACACTTCTACCAATAATGTTCAGCTTAATTTATCACGTGGTGAGGAACCATCAGGGCTTAAACTAAGCCCCACTTCTCTGAGTGTTTTTCTTTAAATTAAATTACATTTTAAAGTCTGACTAAGCATTATGCAGAACATTAAAATAATATTAAGTATAATCTGCATTTTCCTTTAAATTACTTGTCTACTTAGCATATTTTCTGCGTAAGGTTGGACAGTTCCACTGGAGATGTTTAAGTGAAACTCGGGAGCTAGATACCATTACCATGGCGATGCTGTCTCGGCCGGGTTTCATTTGAACATCCCTAGTTAAAACATGCATAAGCCACACTGTCAGTCCCCATCGCATTTGGTTTATCTATCTACCATTGTCATTTAAGGGTGAAAAGAAAACTAAGCTATTTCCATAATTATGACTTGTAGTGTAGGTAACTGTAAATAACTGAAAAGAAATTGTCAGCATCCACACATGAGCACCGTTTTCGAGAGCCGAGCTGGTGTTCCACAGGGAGAGCAGCGGACTTCCGAGCAGTAACCGATAGACTGTACACACTTGTCTTGCAGGGAGACGGTGCGATCTTTGCATATGAAGTTATGAGCACAGCTCCGTACCTTTTCGCCTTGAGCCACTGCCAGATGGAGGGATTGCACCAGGCTCTGTCATTCTTGCCAAAAGCCATATGCAACGTGCAGCGGGTGGAGTTTGCACGGGCCTGGAGGCTAAAACTTAACAGCATTGAACTGGTCTCATTTACTGTTCCCAGAGTGAAGGTAAGTAGTTTTCTTTCCTCCATTAAAAAAATCCTCTCCTACACTGCTTTTGTGTGATGTGTATGTAGCGTATTCTTTAGTTTTTTGTTTTTTTTTACAAGTTTTCAAGGGGAGATAATTCTAGACATTTGTAAACATCTAGTTGTCAAAGGCATCGGAGCAACCGTTAAATTTCATTTATCTACGCAGTTCAAAATTTCCTTTGTTTTTGTATAGATGTTGATATCGCAGTTAGTTTTTTTTGGTTTGTCTTCGCTATTTTATTGCCGTACATGTGCACGGGCCGACCACAAAGTCATTTGCTTTAGATTCCAAAACTGTAGCGCAAACTTAACCAAAGGATGGGTTGGGCATTCCCAGAGTCTGCCAGTTTGTGAGCACCACTTATGGCTGCTTCGGCGTGATGCCATATAGCATGTTGTCAATTTTTTAAATCTTCACATAGCAGAAAAGTGTTTTTTTTTTTTCTTTCTTAATTTTGTTTTACTAACATCAATTTATTGAAACAGTCCTTAACATTTTGCTGAACTGGTTTAACTTGTTGCAGTAAGTGCCCACTGAAACTCTCCATAGCAGCTTCCAGATGCTGTAACGTGGTGCAGAGCCGAACGCTGGCCTCGAGATAAGCCATCATTCTGTGGATGGTCCTGGTGCACCATTGTTTCCGGGCGCCTTCTTAAACAGAAATTGGGCGGTGGCACATTGGCTACTATAGAAAAACTTCTAGTGCTAACTGTGTGATCTTGGAGAGAAATTCTGAGCTTTATATACAAGAAAACCATCAGAGGTGATGGCATGTGGCATAAGTGGTGCTCCCCAGTGGCAAATTCTGAAAGCTCTAAGAATGCTTTTTCCCCATGTGTTACCCCTACATATACATAAACAACTTAGGACTGTTAACATGTTTCTGCTTGGAAGTTGTCAGCATTTGAATGCAGGAAGTAATTTTATGGTCACACGGGATATTTAAATACCTGTTCTGTAATTAAGTACATGGAGTATTTGTTTTAATGATTGAATTAAACGCTAAGAGTCAAGTCAAAACAATAGGGGCATCAGTTTTGTTGTTCCTTTAGCTAGGACATGGAAGATAACGCTGTCTACCTA
Source organism: Nautilus pompilius (assembly GCA_018389105.1). Taxonomy (NCBI): domain Eukaryota; kingdom Metazoa; phylum Mollusca; class Cephalopoda; order Nautilida; family Nautilidae; genus Nautilus; species Nautilus pompilius. The sequence continues at coordinate 63,829 of JACATO010001847.1, read as the reverse complement.
TGATGCAGTATAAGATATAAGATCATCTCAGGAGTACCAGGTGTCAGTGAAAAGGAAGAAATACTAATGCCTTGTACTTGCATAAGAAAAAGAGAATAGACACCTCATGATATGATGCGAGCTGTACATGAAGTGACGCCCTGCATCGTTAGATCTGCCTCAAGAGGTTATGGTACTTCTCATGGTACTTTAAGCAGATATGTTCAAAAAAAAAAAAAATCTGGATAATGGCAGAGCCAAATGGAAACTCCAAGTTGGTTATGCTAGAAATAGACAAATGTTCAGTAATGAGAAAAAAAGAATAGAAAATTATACAAAAAATGTCAACGATTTTCTTTGAATTATCCATTTGCTTTTGAACTTGGTAAAAGTGATATTGTTATGTTTACAAGGGTGCTGCATCAGATCAGTTGGCCAGTTTCAAAAAGCATCATCCAATTTTATCTATCAGAGGACCTGAAGCCATCAGTTTGTCACAAGCAGCCGTCTTCAATGGGGAAACTGTTGGACTTTTACACACTAAATGTTTTTACCTAGTTTGGTGTTACTGCTTACCCCAAGATGTTACGACTAACCAGACCTGGGGCAAATTGTACCACTTTGACTGAAGGGAATGTGTGTGATTGGTTTCTTGCTCAAGTAGCTGGTTGATATCCAATGAACTCTGATCTCCCTATACATAGTTCCAGAATAAAATAGATTTGTTTGAAGTGCTACAATCAGCCTTGGTATATAGGGAGCAGGGCCAATATAAAAGGAAGAAAAGCACTTTTTTTTTCTTTAGTCTTGAAGCTTCAACATGTACATTTACAGTGATCATTTTCTAAAAAATCCAATTCAATGGAATTCCATCAGTAATGAAAGTTAGCCACACCAAGTATTAATGATGTTGTTTTCTTGCGTTTCTTTTGTAAATTCAGAGAGAGTTCTTTCAAGATGACCTTTTTCCAAACACTAAGGTGACTTGGGAACCAGTTCTGACCAGTTCCGAGTGGTTTGCCGGTGAAAACAAACTACCCACTAAGATCAGTCTCAGGCCACCCGACATGCCTTTGTGTAAGTCTAAAAGCAGTGATTTCAAAACTAAATCTTGTAAACAACAAGTAGCCTTTGGGCGTCTTTCAAGTTCACACGTGTCGTCATTGTATTACCATCCAAAATATTGAGAAAGCTGCCCACATTTGCAATGCCATGGTTGATCCCCATCCTAAACAAGATGTAATCCTTGTTCTCTTACCCTTCCATCACAGATGTTATCAGAGTTGTAGGATCCATGTACTCAACTTTAGCAAGTTTTGTTCTGCTGCTAACTTCTCTTTTAGTTCTACAGACAAAGTCATTGATGGGCTTTCCTAGCATTGCATTATGGGGATATTTCTTAATTAGCTTGTTTCTGATTCTGAAGGACTGCTGCTTTGGCAATAAATGATTTGTGTGACAATTTGGGTTGTCATTCATACCCTGTGGTAGATAAGTTTCTTGGATTTTTTATTTTAATGTTACAACAAAAAATTCTAAGGCCTATTCATAAGGAAGAGGAATCTCTTTAAAGATTGGCTGGACTTGGCAAAGTTATTTGTTTGGCTCTCACTTATTTTGCAGTAAGCGAGGCCCCTTCCCAGGCCCCTAAGCCAGTGAAATTCGAAAGTTACAAGGAGGAGACATACATGACTGATGAACAGAAGAAAGAGGAGGTATGTAAACTTGGTATTGTTTTGATTTAAGAAAGAGAACATACCTGCCAATGAAAGGAATGGTGAAAACACTGTTTTTATTCAGGTGATCTTTGCTCAAAAGACTATAAAGAACCTGATTGGAGAAGTTTTCATTTATGGGTAAGTGCTGCTGCTTCTGTTCTCCTAAGATTTCTAGACCTGGTCTCACTGAACAGGTGAACCAGCCTGCTAAGAGGCTTGACTGGTCAGAATGGCTTATGTAGATGGATCATTACTTAAATCTGCATCCTGCACCTCTGCATGTGCCGTAGTCTTGAACATTGAAATCCATGTCTCACCTACAAAGGAAGTGCAGGTGATTGAGACGTCGAGTAAAATCAGTTCGTGGAGAGAAATAGCAGCCATCATCGAACACAGCAGCTACAAAGGTGGTAGACTTTCTTATTTCCATTATAAAACTTGAGAAAAGCTGATTAAGATGGTTTCACATACAGGGAAGGTGGATTTTATATGAAATCAAAGAGACACTAACTTTTACACTTTGCCAGCTGATCTGATCTGTCAGAATAGCGTGAATGAATACATTGACAGCAGCATTGTCTGTCTGTCTTATTTCCTAAAGATGTAGCGTTAAAATTTATTTGTTATACAATTTTATAATTAAAAATGGTTTTGATGTGAACAGATAGCCATGGTTGTCTTGGCATAAATTTATTTTCTCCTGTTTGTTTTTTTCTTTCCTCTCAGCTTTTGAAATCCATGAATGAAAAGATGAATCAGCATGAAGGACCATTGGCCCAGGATCTCACCGAGGGGGTGGATTCAGATGAATGGGTGAGTTAGAGGAGGATGTGTGGGGATAATTGGTGCCGAGCACGTGTGACAGCAGAGGAAAAGTCAGTTATGGAGAAGGCTGAGTCCTGTAAGGAACAAGGCCTGAATTTCTTGGAATCTCAGTTAATTGAGAGCTCAAAAAAAAAAGAGAGAGATTGGGTGGGAGGTATAATAAAGAGAACCCCCAAAGGAGGAGGAGTTTAGATGTTAAGAATTCTCTAGAGTGCAGAATACTGGAGGAGTCCTGTGTAGGTGCATTTTGCATGATTGGCTTTGTTTGCCCAAACCCATGCTCTACCTCCGGTCAGGGAGTTCAGCCGTAGATGTGTGTACACACCTGTGCTCAGTTCGCTGTGTTTGCTTCATGCAGGAAACGAGAGTCATTACACAGATCTACTGAATTTATTTTTCTCAGGAAAAAAAAAACAGATGGTTAATCTTTCTTTTTTTTTTTAATCTGCAGAAGCAAACTAACTACTGCACCGTGCTTGTCATGTCGATGAAAGTCTGTACTTAGTTCTTCCAGATACCAGAACACAAGCAGCATCTGCGGTTCTTGGCTCTGTTCCAACTCGGTCCGAGAGCTGTTTACTGCCTGGCCAACGATGATTTGGGCTTCTTGACATCTTCTGTACTGGCCAGTTATATAGTTATAGATATGGGTTTCCTCTCTCAGAGCTGTCTCCTTTTTTTGAGCACCTGCCATTGGTTTAATGGCTTTTAATTGCTGTTTCTATATCCAGCTAAATGTCTCAGGGTTTTGACAGACATGAATAAATCCGCATGGTAATTTTAAAAATTGGTAATTCAAAATACAAATTTAGTATTTACCGATATAAATAATTAATGTTTGTTTCACAATAAACTAAGATATCTTTTATTACGCTCGTTAATGATAGTAGCGGTATCTTACCTGTTTGTTAATAAACTTATTTTAAACGCACACTGGTTTTTGTAGCATAATTTTATTTTTTCCCCAGATGAATATGTAAGTTGTTCACAATAATGTCTCTGTCACCCAAAACATTTTTCTCTATAGGAGGATTGAAGAAGACTGAAATCAAGGTGCGATAATAAACACATTCCTGTTCTGCAAGTTACAGAGAAGTGGAGCAACTTTTTACCGTCTGTCTATTGCTTATCTATCTAAAGCCCTTATTTTTATTATTATTTTTGTCATATACGAGTTCCATGGTGTACATATTTTCTGAAATGCATTTGCTTACTTTACCTTTCATGCATCATAACAACTTGGCATTTTTGTTCGCCACCTCCTTGCTGTTAAATCCCATCTCCATGCTGAAGGTAGCAGTAAATACTCGGTTTATAATTTAAGCCAAACAAAAAGTCAAAGATGGCATTAGAAGAAAAACCACTGCTAAAATGTTTATTGGACTAATTGTATTCGCTCTTTCGACAAGAGTCTTACATGAAATCTGTGCAAAACAAAGAAGCTCAAGGTTGTATACATATCTGTATTTTCTGTGTTATATGTTTTTGTCATCAACTTCTCTCTCTTTGTGCAAAATAGAATTATCGTATTGTTACACGATTAACTGTGAAATCCTGTGTGTAGACATTGCATTAAATTTGAGGGGTTTATTTTTTGTCTTTCCCTGACAGAAATTCATATTTTCTTAATGACGTCAATTACCACGTAAGATGAATAACTTACTGTGTTCTGACTTGGTCTAACTGTTTTTGAGTTGCTTTTTTTTGTTATTTCTGCAAGAACCACATGAATAAGATACCACTAACTCCTTTGTGGGTATATTAATTCACTATTTTTTTTTTTTTTAATTTATGGGGAATAAGTATTGAATCAGTGCTAAAAAAAAAAAAAATTAGATACTTTTTCTTAAATACGATGAAGTAACCACGCAAGCAGAATTATTCATCCAAATCCTATGCAGTTTTACTGGGCGCTCTTTCTCCATCAGTGATGGGATAGGTGGGGGGTCAGGAGAGTTTGACGGTTCTGGACTGAGATGTAACCGGTCTCAATTCTCATCAGTCACAGGTGGTGTGAATTGATATTGCTGACGGTCAGAACTGGTCTCAGGGTAATCTCCGGCATTCTGTCTGGTAATAAATTTTGATTAGAGTTGTTTCCATCCAGTTTTTTTTAACCCTCCCCCTCTCAATACACAACTAGATTAGGAAAGACAACTCTAAGTTGATGATAGATTTAATACAAAAATATGAAATAAAGCATTCAAAGTTTTTGTTTTTTTTTTTTTTAATGCAACTACTGTAGTTGATCTCAGGTATTTCTAAAGACTGCATGGTTATGTAGCTTTCTTATATGCTGGAACAAATCGGTTTTCTCTCTGCTGCTGTAGGAAGGCCAGAATGTGAGACTGCGGACGTTGGTCACCATTACAGACCAATGCCGCTTTATCGCAGACCTTCAGTTGTTTGATTATGAAAGGACACTATGCAATATTCTTTTTTTAAAGTCAGAATTTTGTAAACTTGTACTGTACATTTTTGCCAAAATTGACCTCGTTACTTTTGTTCTTCAGTTTGTGGCTGTATTGTTGTTGGTTTTTTTTTATATAGATATTTAATCTTAAAGAAACCGACAGTTTTGTTACAAACTTCCTCTGCTTTTAATATCTAAAAGGCCAAAAAAATGGCTGTCCATTCGGGTTTTTAATTTGGTTCAGACTGTTTGCCATCAATAACTATTCATTGGCAGTTTTTTTTTCTTTTCTGTGTGTGTGTGTGTTATAAAAGACTTGTAGATGTCTTGGTTAGTCTCTGATTTTTCCTTAGTGATTTTCATTGTTGAAAGCTGAAAGAATTTTGAAATCTTTTAATCTCAAACTGATGGAATCTTCAAAGGTACCCAATTTTAAATTGATATTTTAAAAATGTTTAAGGAAATTAGTTCACTTTTTAAACAAAATATGATGTAAAACATAATTTGGAAGTTTTGGACTGAAATTGTAGAACTGCTTGTTCTACCCCAATATAATTTCTTTGGAGTTCTTAATTTACCTAAATGAAGTAAAGGGAGTAGAGCATGTTCACTCTGAAATGAACCATTTGAGATGCTGTCTGTGGAGTACTAACTTTAGTTTATCTCAAAATGTCAACTAATGTTGAAAGAATAAATTTAAACCTGGTGAACAAAATTGATTTTAACACAGATTTGTTAGCACAATACAGTTATTATTGATACGGTGGTGTGGAAGTGGCCAAACTCCTTTCGTTCTTATCTGTGGAATAACTGGGTTAACGTACATCTGAAAAATTGCTTACATTGAATTGTGGGAAAACTAACATATTAAAAAGAACTTTTCTTTTTAGCAGGTGTTTTCTTTTCATTCAGCTTTTCATTTTACTGAATGTCCCCTAAAATGTCACATGCAATGTTCCTGTGAATTTTAATGATGTAATGTGGACTGGCTATTTTCCCTTTGATGTGATTGACAGCCTCTCTCTAGCAGCCTTTCCTGTTTCTCTTCTCAGCCTTAAGTTGGCATTAGCGACTTTGATAATGGCTGACTGCGTCTTCTGTCTGGCTTGTTCATCGATGAACAAAGCGAAGTTTTTATCAGAAGCATGAACTAAATTTAGATTTTTGTTTAGTAATAGAATTTGCATCTTAAAATTGACCTCGCCAGTTTTACTCAAGGTTTGAACGGTTTAAAAAAATAAATAACTCGTCAACAAGTTTAGTGAGAGCGACATGATGGAAACATCAGCTCGAGGTGAAGTTTGCTGTACCTTTTTGTCCTTTGGCTGCTGGACAACTACTAACAACCGTACAGTGAGTGTGGTAGGGACCGAGAAGATCTTGGCTGTTTCTTTTAGACAATTCTGGATGTAATTACAAACTATTAGTAAAAAATTTGTGCAAGAAATATCTTATTGTTCCATGCGAAGAGTTCTTGCTGCTCTGACTTGTGGTTTAATAACATTTTGGTCTTGATGAGAAACCTAACAATTTTTATTGTTTTGTTGTAAATTTATGACATGTACACATGTTGGTTTTACGATGTTCTTGCCAGTTTATCGGAGTGGATGTTTGAGCCATGCTCTACGGTGTGGTGGAGCAGTTTTTGTTAGAAAATTCATGGTTCTAGGTGGTTTTGCTTGTCAGTCTGTTTTTGGCTGCTCATGGGAAGACACTTGGTACTGTGAAAAACAGAAAAGCATTATCCATCATTTATGATTCATTTACCCTTATGTAGCAGCCATTTCTTTTTGATTATTCTGAAGTACTAAAAGTTTATACTTCAACAGTGCCAGTAGTAGTAAGCTGTAGTGATTCAGTGAAGCGCAGAATGCACTTTTGTGTTGTTGTTGTGTTCCCACCTGCCCCCCCCCCCAAGGTTAGGTCATGTTGATCAATGCATTATTCTTAATGACAGCCTGGGTACTGCTCCCTACTCCCTGGCGTACGTCCTCATTCCTGTTTAAAAACTTTGAAAACAATCAAAACTATTCTGACCAAAGTTTCTGGAATTTTCTTGACAACTGCAAATGTAGTCTCTGGCTATTATGTCTGGAGACCCTTTTATTTTATTTTTTTATTGATGATGTCGTTCAAACTTAGGCATTAAAATCTAGGAGTTCTACAGGGATTTTGAACCCTTTTAGGGGGGACCTAAATTTTCCAAATAATGACCCAGTAATTAAGTATGTTTAGACTCAATCCCTTTGTCTCAGTATGGTTATTTTAAAAATGAAGTACATTGCAACAAAGTTGGAAATAAAATGCCTATTTAGATGTTTTTTTTATGTATTTACAAGAAAGATTGATTCTAGAAAGAACCTTGTTGCCAGTTGCAATTAACCCTTTGTGTATTTAGTAGTTTATAAATGAGGCCTTAAGCTTTACACCATTATTTAATTCTTATCTCAGAAGACTGCTGTAGCAAGGGAGGGTTTATTGTTGAGAGGCATAGTTCACAGATCGAGTCTGCCTGGCACTGCTTGCAGGAGCGAGGATGTACTTTGGTTCTATCGTAAAGGCTTGATCTAGGTTGCATTTTTAATTGGTCACATGCTACCTCGTGGAATGCTTGTTTGTTTGGTTTATTTTCTATTGTAAGATATGGTTATCGTATGTCTGTTCAGAGAACTGCTTGTTTTCGGGAAGTTCTATACATTCAAACCACACACTGATATGCAGTAACTGGAGGAAGGCACTACAGGTTTTAAGCAAAAATTAAAGCATTCGCTATCTTCTTTATTTTTTTTAGGGTTTGCTCACAAGTCTGGATGCTTAGTTTGTGTGATGCTGCAACTTAAGAGGCTTAGGTTTGATTCTGGTGCAAATCCATGGAGCTCAGTATATTAGGGTCTGCAGGTGCAGTGATGAAGTAAGGCTTACCTGGGATTGTCCAGGATGTGGGTGTGGTCTGGTGTTTGGGCATGTTTGGTACGCGATCAGATTAGTGCATTCTAAAGTCATGTGTAGGATGTTTTGAAGATCGTCTCTGAACTTAATGATTCACGAATGTGGTCTGGTTAGGACTTGTGTGTGTGTGATGGTTCTTGCTCTGATTTGTGGTCTAAGATTATTTCTAGAACGTGTTGATGTGCGGCCTAACTTTTTGTGGACTTTAAATCTGCTAATTCATTTGCTTCAGAAATATGACTGGTGTACAATCATTCAGAAACAAACCCTTCCCCTTTTTTTGGTTTTAAAGAAGCTTTTTACACTGACATTGAGCTGTTTTTAAACTTTTATATGGGCATGAATGAAAAATAAAATAAATACAAATGCTTTGTTGTTTTCTTTTCTCTTTCCTTACATTCTGTATGTCAGAAAACAGTTAACCCTCTGTCACCTGGGCCAGGTGCAGTTGTTTTTCCACTACCTTTTCCAATCTGTATTGCTTAGCCCCCTCTGGCTCAACTTGTGCTGCAACATGCAGTACCTTCTTTGTTAATATTGTCCCTTTCTGATGATGGATCTGTATTACTCATTATTCTGCCCTATGGATGTAATAGAAAAATTAGGTATATATTACTACTACTACCCATGTTTTCTTTTTTTATTTCCAAGCAATTAACCTCCAGCAACCACATCTTATCAGTAATATAGCACAACAGTTTGGAGAAAACACTTTTTTTTTTTTTTTTGTTGGAATTGTCTTTGTTTAACTATGATTTTAAAATTAACTTGTGCGGACTTGTCGCAGGAGCACCATTATCATTTAAACCCCCCTGTACATTTTGCATTATGGGTGCACAATCTAACTAGTATTTTTGGAGCTGACAAGTAAACTTATTACAGTTGTTGTGTTTTTGGTGAGATTAGGGGTTCATGATTATAAATTAGACTAATTGACTAAAAGGGTTTGTTACTCGGTGTATGTACAAACTCTCATCTTTTCCTTCATTGAAATTGATGTTTTCGGACATTTGGAATTCAGCCAGGAACCACCTCTGATGCTGGAAGAAGATATACATTGATTTTGTTTTCTGATAATTCGGTATATTTTCTTAAACTTCCCACCTTTATCGTATGTTGTTTTAAATTAAAAACGGTAGACTACAAACTAATTTTTTCTTTCACGTATCAAAGAATATTTTTTATTATAAATATACTAAAATAAAATGAAAGATGAGTAATTAAAATAATAAACTGGTGATTATCGATGCTATTAAGTGGAATGTCATTCAAGTGAGATGAGTATCAAATAATGAGACTGAGGAGACAGGTGAGCTGGCATTGCTTCAGAGTCTTGAAAACACTTCCATTCTTGTAGCAGACGCCATATTTGAAAACCTCGCATTTCTGCTTGAAGGGGTTGAAGAAGAATCTTGGAAAGTTGTTTCTGCAGCTTCCATATCGTTTGATCATGGGCAGGCCGCATTTGTAGAAGTGACTGGTGACATGGTTTGCTGAAATGTTGATAGCAACAAAAACAATAAGATGCAGAGTTTTCAAAGTGAAACTGAGAGGAATCTGAAATTCATTTCTTCGAGGGGACCATTTAAATTTATCATCAATGTGAAGCTATGAAAACTGATCCTCCATTTCTGTTTTTACACACACATTGGCGGCAGTGTACAAGATGCTTTCTTTTTTTTTTTTCCCCAAGAAATTCTACTTATGCCATGTAATGTCAGCTTTCAGAAACAGTTCATTATGGGAATGTTCCGATCACTGACAGCGAGACACTTCTTTGTGGTTCCATATGCAACTCATAAAAAAAATAAATAAAAAGGAAACTTCATGCAACATGGCTAGCATCGGTGTACCCAAAAATATGTTTTATCTTCAGTATCTTCCATTCTGTTAGTAGTACTTTTCTGGGTCAAATTATAAGCTATTTAAATAATTGAAAATTTAAATTTTTAAATCTCTTAAAATAGCTATTGTAGGATCTTGCATTGGTCATAAACCTTTGTTACAGTTTTTGTTTTCTAATTAATTTTTTTAATATTCTAATTAAATTCACTTGTGGCTTAAGCATTTCAAAATATCGTTGCTGCAATGCTTCTCTCCTCTTTCCTTAGAACTTACACTGACAATGAATTTCGATAATGTTGCATTATTTGATTGCTATTATTGTGTTTTTTTTTTAATTTGGAATCAGTGACAAGGGAATGAGTATAATATATATATAATATACGTATACACTAACTATCTTTTACATTAACCAAATGATTACGAAGACATTATTTCTAGAGGTTATCAAATACACAGGATAACATATTCCTCCTTTCAAGATTTTGACTTTTCCCTTTGTCTTCATTAAATTAATTTCTAAATAAACATTTTCCTCCTTTCAAAAGAATAAGATAAGTGCATAATTGTTTTACTACAGCTTATGGTTGCCATTTTCACGAGATTACTAAATTTAGCTTGAATATAACCGATACATCTCCATCGTGATTTTTTCTTACCACTGATATACTAATAGTTCATGGGAGGTAACTCTTATCCTTTATCTAGTAATTCGAGATTCCCAGATTAATCATTTTACAGTTTAATTAAAAAAGGAAAAAAAAAAAAGAGTTCTTTCTTACTGTGATAGGATTTTATAGATAGCAGCTTTGTCCTGTATAAGAAGTAGGGCTTCAAATGGATACCAGGAAGATAGGTTCCGGACGAGAGACTTAGACTGTTATCTTTTTCTGTAAAAAGCACAAAAAATACAATTTTAAAGTAGTTGTTTGTTTTTGTTTTTTTTGTTAAAGCGCCAGATGCTGCTGCTGCTACTGCTATTGTGTGTGTTTTTTTTGTTGTTGTTGTTTTACGTAATTTGGTTAAATGTGAAGTGAGAGTTGCCTCCCTTGTTATATTGCAGTTGGGATTATCTTCGGCAGTGAAGCCAACGCTGGTGCCAGCCGACCATTTTGGTATCATTGTAAAGGGCATATTTCTTCCAGTCGTCATTTAGTGATCTCTGCTGGATTTATTTATTAAGAAAAATATTTAACCCTTTTATTCGTTATCTCTCTCTCTCTCTCTCTCTATTTGTCTGAAAATTAAGATATACAAATATTGGTACGGTCTAATACAGAACAACTGGGGGGGGCAAGTTAGTGGGGGGGGGTCGATTTCCTATCCTTACTGTAACCCCATTTACACAGGTTATAAGGGATCAAATAGAAGGGCAAGGGTTTGTTGTCAGAAGGCATTAATGCAGCCCTCGTCGTGTCGTTTAGTGGAAGACGAGGCCACCTGGTGGCGCAACGCACTGATTCCGGTCACGTGAAGTTAATGCGGATCCACGTCGCCGGATTAATAAAAGAAGACACCAAACTGGTTATCCTTTTTAAAAAGATTAACAAAGTAGCCCCGGCCAAAGAAGGATTACTGCTGGCAAGAACAAATGGAAAACTACAGGGGAAACATTGGCGGTGGAAGAGAACTTTAACGGGAGATAACTCTTACAGTCGCTAACGTTTCATCGTCTATCTCACCGACATTCTTTAGGCTTAACGGGTTCTTTCGTCTCATAATAATTATGTTGTATACACTGACACAAACTCAGAGGCTTTTCAACAATTCTGCCAAAGTATTCCAGTGAATACGCTGTCGGCAGTTGTTTGTTAGTAAAAAAGAATTTAGGATACTAAGAATAATGAATCAAACGGACATCTAAGTACTTACTTCTACAATACCTTTTAGCCATCGGATACCACCGGGCAATTCTTCTGTAGGTAAAAGGTCCCTGCACGCACCTCATGTCGGCTTGGCCCACCAAAAAGTAACCATCCTGACACCGGAAGTGAACAGTGGAACCCAGGTGGAAGTCTTTTCCAACCAAGTAACCGTTTTCAGGTATCAAGGGTGATCGGCATAGGAACTCTGAGAGAAGAAGGGAAGGAACTAGAATAAATTTTTGTGTAAATTTTCCTTTTCTTAAGACCTGAAAATGTGCTCGATAAAGAATTATTTTTTTCCGACATCGACCATTAAGTGAAATTAGTTACTAGTTTTGGGGATGAGACCAACCAGACACCGCCGAACCTTTTTTGTCGCTACCAGGGGTGGATCCAGGGGGGGGGGGTTTCGGACGACTCCTTCCCCCTCCTTCGCCGAAATCAAATTTGACGCCCCCTCAAAACTAGATTTACACCAGATAAATAGGTGTATATCAAACACACACTGAAATCCTAGGTCCCTTTCTGGCGTATCTAAGCAGATCGGTACCGGTCGGGCTGCCATCGGTGCTCGATTTTCGGAGGGTACTGTAACTTTCCGTATCGTCGGGGCCTTCGCTCCTTACTGTCAGCGTGTTACGTCATTTTCCCCAGAATGCCGAATCTCCTCTCATGCAAGTCTTCGTCGCCATCTTTCAGAAATACTCCTTTATGGATATATTCGAGAGTTTTGAACATTTGGACAGGGAAGACATTTATCTGCTATCTACACTTACTAGGGAACATGATTACAAATTGACTAAGATTCTAGCGTAGTTGGACATGAGATGTTTATAGAACTATTAATGAATTTAATAGATTACTGGTAAGTGCAGTTAATAGTATTAATAAATTCATGGATCGTGTTGATGGCTTCCTTCCATGAGCCATGACAAGCTGCCTACCTGTTTCCTTTACTACTAAATTGGATATAGGCAATGAGAATGTGATAGGTCGAGGTCAAGTTAATATATGGTGATTAGTTAATCACAACTTAACGGCTATTTCTATTTCCACATTGTGGAAATATGTCCTCTTCGAACCAGCGGGATCCAAGGCATCGTCCGCCACTGTTTTCAGTTTCCTAAACCGAACGGTGGGGGTGGACAGGATGCGGAAGTCAGCCTCTATAGCAGAAAGTCCCTGCTGGAATTCTTTGTTTATCAGGTGTAGGAGGAAACCCACGTGAGCTTGTGTCGATCGGGATTCTAAGTCGGTGCCTTAAACCTTAGCAATCAATCTACCGCCGAACCACCCTGGAATTAAATCTGCTAACTTAGATACACACGGGTTATCTTTCCTTCGTATTGTTTTATTTCCGTGTTTTTGGCTGGCAAAAGAGATCAAAGATATGCAAAATAAAATCTGGTTTCCGTTTATCGCCGTAACTTCCTAAAACGACTTACCCCCATCCCTTTTTTTTAAGAGTCTACAAATTCTTCGGAGGAAGAAAAAGTGAACTTTGTAAAAGAAAGGAAAATGCCATTGACTCAACACGGCCTTGTGTCGAACGAAATCACATTGCTCAACGTGCCAAGCGACATCGGCGCTGTTGACAATACGTGGCCGAGTCATGTATCCTTTGGCGAGGCTGTCCCAACAAAAGGTCCATTCTCACGATTAAAGAATGCAATGATATTGGCCGGGACGGACATGCGATGTCTTCGTAGCCGTTCGTTTCGCAACCGATGCATTCCGCGTGTTTTATGAGCGCGTCCACAAACAAGATGGCCGACGCAGCGATCTCTCGCTCTCTCTCTCTTGGCGACAATCAATACGAACCGACGGGAGGTGAAGCATCTTGCACACCTGCACAAGTTCCACACAAATACCGCGCGAAGCCGATCAATACCTCCATGCTACTGTCACGGCCATTCTTCTCTCTCCTGGAGAATGTCTCGGCATCAGCCGCTGCTTTGATCCCCCGCTTCCCCTCTACTCTGGTTGTGTCCGTTTTGCAAAGCCTTCGGACCTAAGTCCGTGGACCTTTTGGAAAATTGTCACGAAAGAATAATAATAATAGAGTTTTATTTCATGCAGAAAGTTGTCCATCACATATTATAAACACCCCCTATTCCCCTAACTTAACTCTAACCTTAAATTAATTCTAACCCTGACTCTGTCTGAACTGCAATCCTGGTTTCACTTGTGTTACAAATACTAGGGGCCATATTTCTAAACGGTTAAAGCTTCAGCGCGGCAGCAGCTGTAATCCCACAGACAATGGTGGTCCGCCGTGATGGTAATAGGGCACAGGAAAAACGGTCGTGGTAACCACTCTCTCTCCCGTGGAGTTGCTAAAATTCACGACGACTCCCTGTAGCGACAAAACTAAACTCTAAAAGTGTAAGAAGTCACCCAACACCACGTTAACCCTTTGAGAAGTACCGGACATTAATACCCGTACATCAGCGTTTCCGAGGTTTCGAGAAGAACAGGCCTGCACGCACGCTCCCCCAACCTCTTCGCAGGATTAGATGAATATTGCTAATTTAAATAAAAATGCATTTATAAATATACATTAAATATGCGCACCATTTTAATTTTATATATAAGAGTTACCTAATTTTAATAAAACCTCGTACACTTCAGCTACGCTGCCTGGTCCTTCAGACGGCCCGTGAACTCCGCCCTTTCTTAGGTACTCATCAGTGCATCTCCGGCGGGGACAAATCAGCGCAGCTGCTCGGGCGAATTATAGAAATACATCCAAAACGGACCGACCCTCAGTTCCACGGACCCACTGCCAATGCTCATCTACACTGAACGAGTTTTCTGCCTAAGTGCGAGTTGCGTGGCCCCTAGATTAGTAAGTTCGCATTCTACGGGTCTAATCGGTTATGTTTTATGACTCCCGTCTTCGTCCTTTCTCCGCGGTGAATTTCTTTAACGCGGGCTGAAGAGGAAATGCAGGATGGATTGATACAGGTGAATGACTGACGATGTTGGTTTGCTAGTAAAAAAAAATGGGGCGAGGGGAAATCTAGCGGGGGGAACGCAAATGCATGCTTCAACGACCAAACCGCTCCTCTTGTCGCTACGTATTTTCAAACGATCGCAGAGCCATCTAGAGGTCAGAACACAAGTGAATCTGTCGTTTACCCGCCGTGTCACAGTCAGTGACCCGCTTGCTCGGATTCAAATCCCGCACACACACACACACACACCCCACCTTCCGCCAGTCACGTCGCCCGCGTTTTGGTTCTGCGGCGAAAAGAATGGCATTCACGTCTTGCAGAAGAAGAAGAAAAAAAGGTTGTTTCACCTCCCTCTTGGGCCACTTACCACTTTTCCTCCGCAAGAGGAAAGGGAGCTTCAATTCACACTTCGTTTGCAGTTCTGAAAAGAGACCAACAACACGAGACCAATTACACCCTAAAAGCCATTAGAATACCTTTGTCGGTGTGAAGGTGTCTGTATTCTGGACAGTGACGTCTCTGGCGCTCTACCCCCCCCCCAACCCCCCACCCACGTCAAGTAGCTCGTTTATAAGAAAACAACAAAAAAATATATATCTGAACAATTCCACATCTAAGACGAACGCGAGCGAGTTCGGCCTCGTAAAATTCTACTTTTAAAGTAACCAGAACTGCCCGGGGTTACGAAATCTAGCCAGAACTCGTGGAGGCCGTGTGATTCGCTCGATATCCGAATGATTCAGTAAAGCAAAGGCTTCGAGCTTTGGCCGGGAAATATCACCACTGACCAGACCCTACCGGCCGAAGTTCGAAATACACAATTAGGACGGAGGTTGGCCTCTTAACGTTCAGAAACTAGCCGGATACTGGTTAGTCCATGACACCATATACGTCGAAATTAACAAAGGCATCACATCCGTTCACTAAAGTGCGGACTTTACTGATGAAACCTTTAACATCTTGAAACAAAATATTCAACTCGCGAAAGAAAGGCCAGTGAGAGTAACTTTACACCATTCACATCCCTCAGTATTAACGCGCACGGGCACTTTTGTGCATTCTTGCCCTCCATTTATCGCCTGCCTAGACGCCACCTGTCGCAATGAGTTTTCTCTGAAAGCAGAGCACGTGGTCGCTAGTTTTTTGTTGTTGTTTTTTTTTCTGTACAAATCGCGAATTCGCTTCAGACCTAAATCTGTCCCGACCCTCCGAGCCCGGTGCCAAGCTTGTATAAATCGCTGTTGTCACCGCCATCTATGTCAGGTAGAGTCCGAGTGTTTTGGTATTTTAAAAGTCTGAGCTTCAATCCGTTTCTTTTAAACTGTTTTTTTAAATTATTATTATTTGAAGGTTTTCTGGAGCCTTTTCCGACATCATGACTGAAAGGAATTTCGATTTCACTTCTTTGAAATCCTTAAAACGAAGACAGAACTCATCATGTAAATTGCTGGGAGTTTCACTGTACGTCTCGGCTGTTCCGAAGCCCACTCAATCACTTTTAAACGAAGCAAAGTGTGCAAATCCTTTTATTCCTTTATCTGTTTTGAAAATAATAGTAGTGTTTCCCTAGAAGAGTGTACCGCGGAATGAATCTCGTAAATGAAGATGTTTTTCTCTCTGGAGAATAGTATTTAAGTTACCTAGATATTCGGTGTCACCAGCTAGGAATGCAAGACCAATCTTTGTCCTTAGGCTGTGAGAAGCCTTGATCTCTAATCTTCATTTCCAAAAATATTACAATCTCTTCCTTTAAATCCCACACTCTCTTAAGGACCTTCCCCTAAACTGAACCATCGAACACCGGGGTGGTATGGCACGTCGGTGAGATGTGCGTGCGTCCGCGTCTTCCGGCAAACACCCAAACTGTTGATGATTGCCCTATAGAACCAACGGGTTCTACAACCACGCTTGCTTACCACGTGATTCGTTGTCGAGTAGGTTTTACAGAGAGCTTTCTATTGAATTATGCAGTGCAACAAAAAAAAAACAACAATAAAAAACCCAGTATTTCTCGGTCGGGACACTTTTCCTTTGCTGCATCTTGAATTCTTTCCAAAAGAGCCGAGTTTGTTTTACTAGTCAAGTAAAGCGCTCCACACGTGGCTACCCTGACGAACTCTTCCCCATGGCAGTGACACTCCGTCGTACAGATCCTCCTCGCCTGTTGTTACACCTTTCGCTGGTTCCATGGAAAGGAATGCAATGATAATTTCAGATTTGTCGACGTCTCCTCCTAGAAAACCGGGCGGGCGTTTTCGTATCACTGTCCAACCCTTCTACGAGAAGCGGGCGCGCTGTTCTTCTGGGTAAACTCGTGGGCACGATACTTCAGCCGTTATAGACAGGCAGACAGGCACACTAACCGCAGCACCGGGCTTGTACAGTGTGGCCGGCCACTCAGATAGTCTCACAACCGTTCAGAACAGCCGACGTTTCACACGGCATCGCCACCTTCCCTATCCTCCCCTTTCCATTCTCGTTTCTGATTGGTTGGCCGAAGTTTATCTTCACCTATCAGGTAAGCGCTTGTTTAAAACTCTCGTCTTTCCAAATTTGAAGTCAGCAGGTCTAATCAATCCTTAAAATTAACCCATGTGTTTTTTAACGCTTGGTGCCTTAATCTACCAGCTTAATTAGAAGTGTCAAAACTTAGCCGCTGCGTCTAAAAAATGGCAAAGACACCAGCAGGGGGCGCGTAGGTAGCAAACTCTTTGCTAAAGTCTGTATGTAGTCTTGGGCGACCTCGATCGTCGGCCCTGTTAAGGGTTAATCTCATACCCTTTCCTGTTGTCACAAATGCTTCGCGGGCCGTATTCACAGCTTTGCTGAGACGAACAGAGAAGGTTTTTGTTTTATTTAAGTTCATGGGCTAACAAATAGGGTCTAATAAATGTAATTATGCGTTAAAAGGTAACAGGGGCTCGACACCCTGGCGTTAACCAGTTCGTTTGTGTGTAGTCGAATTACGCGAATTCTAACCAGAAATGTGAGAAACCAAATAGATTTTCGGAGCGAGTTCTTTGTTTAGATGAACCAGGTGTGTTTGGAGGTTTCCCTTACGGACATCCTCGCCCAACTAACCCGCGCGACCCCGTCTGTCTGCGTTTGTTGTTGTTTCTCTGGGAGGAGGAGGAGAGAACTCTTGTGTTGACACGACCCAGCGAGATGACACCGCTGCCAGCGCCTGACGGTGACGCGCTGGGCACACACCTGGCAGGTAAGTCGACGACGGCCAAGCTCTGCCACCCCGGTACCGACTGGCACTGCCACTGTCGGGGACGGCGAAGCTACTTTCTGTTCGTAGCACATAATTATCGCCAGCAGCAACATATACACACACACACACACTTCCTTCCTAATATGTGGTCGGGGAGGAGAGTCCGTTATTGTCCTTTAATTTTGATTGGATTATCAAAAGAAGAGACCGAAACGATTTGAATGTGATAAACGAGAATCTCCGTAACGTGCGGAAACAAACGGAAATTAAGGAATTTCTATTCACTTTTTGTGAAACTTTATATGTAACGGTCGACCATGTCAGGGTTCTGGGTAACTTTGTGGTTGGGTTTACGGGATGCACAATACCGTCTGGAAAGACTCCGTGCCAACAATAATGGTATCGATGGGAATATTCAGATCTTTGCCGATTTTTTTAGATTCTTTTAAACCTCTGCTTTAAAAAGGTTACTGAAATATTTAAATATCAAAGTATAATAATAATAAGAAGAAGAAAAGAAGAAGAAAGCAATCTATCTTCCAAAGTGCTGGATATCGTTTGGACGCTGAGTTTTGGGGGTAGAGTACAAAATCAAGGGAGATTATTCAGCCTCCATGAATAGTTGCTAATGTAGCCGCTAGAGTGATGCCCCCCCCCGCCCAACACTTATACAAAATGACTTGACCTGACCTGACCTTCCGACAGAAATGTAGTAGTAAAACTGCCTCGGCTGGTACCGCTGGCCACGGACCTACACGGTCATAACGATATCGGTCAACACGCCGTCCGCACGCCCCAGCCAGCTCCACTGGTTCGCCGGGTGGCAGCTGCTACGAGCCATTCCGGACCATGAGGGGCGTCGTCACCAATTAGAATCACCCACTCGCTCTGCTCGCGCCGTACGGATCTGTAAGATCTCGGCGCCCGGGCGCCATAAACGTCTCACAGTTTCCGTTTTCTTCTTTTACTGTATTCCCACTTCTTCCTCATTCCTCCACCCACCGGGCAGACGAGGTGAAATTCCCTCCGCTCTCAGCCTCCTGGCACCAACCCGCGGAGAAAGGGTTAGCTACGACTGAAACTTCAAAGTGGACTCCCTGAAATCCACACGCACCGTACAAAGGGGGAAAGTGGTTCCGACAGCACCCGCCCAGATCTTTGTCCCGCTATAGAATTCTTAAACGTGTGGTCTGTTTGAGCAAACGAAAGAAGGGGGGTCAAGGGTTATGTTGAGGGGGGGGGAGAACAGCAACTAAGCGTTTGTTTTTGTTGTTTTTTTTTTAAAAAAAGAGAAAAAAATGTTGTTTTCCTCACAGTTTCAGAGAGACGGAGACATTACCGTGCCACAAGTCTGTTTTGTCACTCACCCACCCACCCCCGATTATCCCGCCAACTTTTGCTAAAAACTGCAATCGTTCTATAAAAACTGTTGTCGCGGCCCAAGCGGATTAGCCGCAGGCGCGTGCACGCTGTTTAATCTGCTGGAACACGAGGTGGTTGTTTTGATTTGAAACCTGGTCGGACTTCGTCGTCCGCGCCGTGTGCTTGGTCAGGGTTAAAAAGCCTCGTCATCTGTGTTAGGGCTCTCTCGCTCTCTCTCCTCTCTCTCTCTCTCTCTCCTCTCTCCTCCATTCTCTCTCTCTCTCTCTCTCTCTCTCTCGAGCTCTTTACGGGTCATTTCCGCCGTGAGTGTCGGGCTACGACTCCCACACTTGGCAGCCTCTACAGAGCCAGGTCAGCGCGAAGTCGGGTTCCGCCGCAGACGGGAAAAGTTTTCGCGACAAAGAATTTGTTTCCCCGCTTAATGATCATCCAGCAGGTGGCGCGGTTTTGCCTCCTGCAAGTCGCCATTATCGAAGCCGCCAGACAATCGGATCTTTCAGCACGATCGTGATAGCGGCTATTGGCAGGACTCTCCCCTGGTTGCTGTTTGAGAAAGCCCTTCAGCAGATTTCAGTCTCATGAGTTAACAGCACCTGATGGTAGTTTACGCTTTGATACTAACAGTAATAATTTTGACAAAAGGTCTGCGCTCAGTATATGTAGCGTTCTATCGGTTTAGCTGTCGCCATTGTAATGTTATTATTGTTGTTTTCTTTACAGATTTACGACATTTTCTCCACACAAATGCATCAACTTAGCAAGAGAGGTAACTACCGGCAATGGATGAAATCCGCCTTTCGATTGGCCTCCAGTGCAGATGCATGCGCAATAATTAGTTACCCATGAAGCTGCAAAAAGCCGGATCACGCCGATGCAGGCTGTTTAATAATAATAAGTCTTGCTTGTGGTGAATCAGCGTAAATAAACACGGTTGCTTACATTGCCACGCCCCAACCCTGCCAGCTTTTAGAACGATGTCGACAAGTATTCTGAAGGCTCAGTAAATGAAGCGAACTGCGCTAAAATCGTTAAGGAGCCGAGGGCGATTTCGCGACAAGCTTCGCGATGATTGGTTCTCGCCCATCCACGAACTGCGTTAGGTTCCATACAGGGGCCGGGAAATTACCACATTTCTGCCATCTTACGCTCGTGATCAGCATTTCGAACACGATCGCTCAGAATGAAGGCAGTTGGATGGGCATCCTTAAATGTGTTTAGTAAGCTCTTGACAGTCATTTATTTCGTGGGAGTTTCAGGAACCATATTATTATAAGTCTCTGCGCCTTCTGATACCGTAGCAAGTTTTCACAGTCCCGATCCGCCCGCCTTCGTCACCGCTTCCACGTCTGCCTCTTTCGCACGCACTATAATGAAAGTTACACCCTGCCATATATAAAAACAGGGGACTTAATGATTCACTTGACTCATTCTTATCATTAAACGCTTGGCGAGATGTTTTTACCTAGAGAAATCGCAATAAGTTACAGCCACTTAGAACCTCGCGTGAAAGTCGTGACTGGACATTAATATTTACTTCGAGGTCGCCTCTCGATCCACGATCCGATGACATCGACTGCTGGAAGGGTTCCCTCTGTCGGCGCTATCTCGATTCCTATCAGGGGGAGGCCATGAGGTTAGAGAAGAGTTCTCTCTCGCTCTCTCATCTCTCTCTCTCTCTCTCTCTCTCTCGCTCTCTCTCTCTCTCTCGCTCTCTCTCTCTCTCTCTCGCAATCGGAAGGGAAGTGGTTAAGGAAAGGAAACAGTGGGGATCATTAAATACGTTTGCATTGACATAACATTCGTTTATGTCCTTAAAATAATTTTTCTCTGCGAAAGGGCGGCCGCGAGAAGTTCACAACAAATCGAGTTTTCACCTGGTTATTGCACCTAAACCAGCCAATATGTCACTAAAACGAAACAGAAGGGAAATAGGTTTTTCTAATATCGGATTTTGTTAACAAACCAGTCAATCCAAGTGTAGACTGAAGAATGCCACTTCTCACTGGCCAGAGGAGGACAGCGACACGCCTATTTTCGATCAAAAGGGGTCGTGTATGACTCTCCTTCCTCCCATTTATTTTTTTTTCTTTTAATATCTAATATTGCCGCGTATCTTTCCTCGCCATCGGCCCCACATCCTTATTATAAAATTACTCTCTCTCTCTCTCTCTGCTCCTCTCTCTCTCTCTCTCTCTCTCTCTCTCTCTTCTCTCTCTCCCATCCATCATCTCCCTATCTCTCTCTCTCTCTCTCTCTCTACCATCTCTCTCTCTCTCAGCTCTCTACCCTCCTGGTCTCTCGCTCTCATCTCTCTCTCTCTCTCTCTCTCTCTCCTCATCCATCTCTCCTCTCTCTCCTCTCTCCATCCCTCTCGCCTATCCGCCTCTCTCTCGCTCTCTCTCCTCTCTCCCTCTCTCTCTCTCTCTCCCTCTTCTTTTAACAAACAGTAACTCTTAAAGGACGAGGACTCTTTAATGTCAGCTGGTTTAAAATGTTTCGGTAATAAAGTAAATTTAAAAATAAGAAAACTTACATTAACAGCAAACTTCTATTTAAAAAAAAAACAACAAAAAACCCCACATAACCCGACCTTGGTTTATCTTTAACCAGTGCTTAGTTAGACCTGAACCTGAGCCTGGTTATAGTGTACCAAGATTTACCGTGATGAGGGCAAGGTACTGATGCATCATTTACAATATAGTATAGTTTATTATGTACAGATTAAATCGTCTCGTTACTGGGGTCTTTAATACAATGAATATCCAAATTATTATTATTATTATTATTAATCAATCAATCGCGGTTAAATAAGAAAAATAAATAAATTAAAAACAAAACAAACTGATAAACAAACAAGACAAACAAACAAACCGACGAATTAACTAGTAGCCGACTGATTTAACTAACTATAGCCGACTGATTAACTAATTAACTAGTAGCCGACTGATTTACTAATTAACTAGTAGCCGACTGATTAACTAATTAACTAGTAGCCGACTGATTTACTAATTAACTAGTAAGCCGACTGATTAACTAATTAACTACTAGCCAACTGATTAACTAATTAACTACTAGCCGACTGAACTAATTAACTACTACCGACTGATTAACTAATTAACTACTAGCCGACTGATTAACTAATTAACTAGTAGCCGACTGATTAACTAATAACTACTAGCCGACTGATTAACTATTAACTACTAGCCGACTGATTAACTAATTAACTACTAGCCGACTGATTAACTAATTAACTACTAGCCGACTGATTAACTAATTAACTACTAGCCGACTGATTAACTAATTAACTACTAGCCGACTGATTAACTAATTAACTACTAGCCGACTGATTAACTAATTAACTAGTAGCCGACTGATTAACTAATTAACTAGTAGCCGACTGATTAACTAATTAACTACTAGCCGACTGATTAACTAATTAACTAGTAGCCGACTAATTAAAGCTGCCTCGTTTAACTGACCGTCGGGAGAGACGATGGGGGCCTCCTCCCTCGGCCCCGGCTCCTCGGCGTCCTGCTCTCTTATTATGTCCTCGCTGCGGTCCACCAGCCGGTCTCTGTCCTCCAGCGACAAGATGCTGGGCAGGGAGAGGATGAGGACGAGGAGTCGGTGCACCAGCACGGTTCCCATGTTGGCCGCTAACAGACGACGCGACTCGATGGTGATGTCGCGGTCACGTGGGAGCTTTCTGATTAATAAACATGAGCTGGTAGGCCTTCGGTAGAGGCCGCCGCCAGACGTATTGGACGTTAACAGAGATGCATTAATCCGAGAGAATGGACACCTGATTCCCTTTGTTTTGTTTGTTTTGGTTTTTTTTGAAAAAAAAATATTATTTGTCGAATTATTTCGTTCTAATTTTTAAATAGGAGGAAGACAATACTGAAGATCGGTGTGGAGAGTATGACACTTCCGGTCCGTTCTGGCGGCGCACGGGAAAAAACGAAAAATGTCGCCTCGCTTTTTAAATCAAAACCCAAAGATTAAAAACCGACGACATTTCCTCCTTTGTCTTCCAAATTCATCGAATAAATTTCGACAAACAGATCGATTCTTGCATAAAAGAATTCACGCCGAGACTTGGAGAGTTCACGGCAGCTTCCTGTTTCGTCGCGCGCACCGGGGGGACCGAAAGATGTAAGTTTTTTCCGAGTGGCCGATCCTGGGGTCGGGCGGTTGTCCGGGGGGGGTGGGGACCAGTCCCCGGGGGTGGCTGAACCTAATCCGGCTGTTTTCTGGTTTCAGGTCCAAGGTGACGTTCAAGATCACGCTGACTTCGGATCCCAAGTTACCGTATAAGATGTGAGTCCTCTACACCGGTGGAGGGGAGGGGAGGGGCCGCTTCTACCCCCACCCCCATATGTTGTTGTTGTTGTTGTTGTCCTCGGTTACTGGTGTAGACAGACCGACCCCTACAGCTTCTGCCGGCTTGCAGCGTTTTAGGGGCGGGCAGGGAAGTTAACGGTAGCTGCTGTGGCATATGGATGCCGCCCACCTGTGGTACGGTCGGTCGGTCGGTTCCTGGTCGTGGTCCCGGTGGGTGTCGTTAGCCTGGCCGGCAGGTGCGCTTGTAACAGCCAAAGTAGAACGTGTGTGGATGCCGCCCACCTGTGGTACGTCGGTCGGTCGGTCGGTCGGTTCCTGGTCGTGGTCCCGGTGGGTGTCGTTAGCCTGCCCGGCAGGTGCGCTTGTAACAGCCAAAGTAGAACGCCTGTGGGTGCTGCTGAGTGAGGTTCGAGTACGAGTCGAACGTAACCCTGACTGTCCGCATTCCCCTCGCTGGACCGGCCGTCAAACTCGAATTTCCAAGAAGAATATAGCCACTAGCAATAGTCCTTGGTGGAAATTATCATTGTCCTACTTCATATGTCTACATAATCTAGATTTTGGGAGGATTCCAGCTTAGTTAATTTTAATAATATCCGATTAAATAAACACCTTTAGTTAATTTTAATAATATCCGATTAAATACATACCTTTAGAGGGGTAAATGCACACCTTACCTAGGAAGAGAGAGGTTAGAAAAACACTTATGCTGCAAATACCCACAAGAAGAACCTGCAGTGTGCAGCATGACAAATACCTGCGTACCATGCAGAATATTCCTTGAGGGGGATGATTGCAACCTGGAAGAACTGGAAAATATTTAACTATGACTATGTTCTAAACCAGGTAGAACCCAGAAATCAGAGCATTGGGTGGTATATCAGATCTACCTATTTAGATCACAAAAAAAGACAAAAACGTTTCACTGAAGAATCGTGTAAAATTCCTTTTGTAATTAAAATGAGTGACGTTAAAAGACTCTTAACTGAACGCTGTCCTTTAGTGGTAATTTTTTTTTTTTTTAAAACACTGTCAAAATTATATAGATTAACGACAATTATAAACAGTTGCCAGTTGACCATCCCCATAAAACTAAAGAAAGAAAGAAAAGACAGCCAAGGTGGATAACAAGGGAATTTTTGGCATTGCTCAGGAAGAAGTGAAAAGTGTACAAAAAGGTTAAGAACTCCGGACATTGTGGGTATGCATAGCAATATGGGGAACTTCAGAAGGAATGTAGTTGTCAAATTAGAGCAGCAAAACTAAAAGAACCTTTTGTAAAGGAAAAAAAAAAGCAACCTTTAACATTAAATCCAACCCTAAGAAATTTTACACCTATGCCCAAGAAACTGGTGTTTGTAAGGAGAAAGTAGAAGCATTAAAAGATAGTTGTTGACCTGAGTAGCTGCAGAAATGGCCCAGCTGTAAAAGCGCTTGTTTGCTACCATATTTACTAAGAAAGATACCAGCTACAAGCTTACAGTACTATAGGACACAGTAGTATTACCAAGATGGAAGAGAGACTAAAGCAAAAATCCCTGGATCCTGACAGTATTAGTCTAAATTTGGATTTTTTATTTATTAGTCTTTTCTTTAGCAAGGAGCCATCAGACTGGAAAGTAGCTAGCTTTCATCCATTTTTAAGATAACAAAAGTTAATCAGGAAGTTACTGACCACTTGGTTTAATGCCTGTTACAGGTAGAAATGATAGAATTGATTATTAAAGACAGACATGGATTGTATAGAGCAGCAAAATGTGTTTTGCAATATCCAGTATGGGTTTCAAAGGTGACATTCTTGTCTATAAGTCATGAATTTGAAAATGTAAGAATTGAAGTTGAGGATGATGTGGTTGATGCCATTTACCTGGAAGGTCTTTGACAGTTCTGTATTTAGTTTTAAAAATTTAATGTATAGGCACTGGTGGAAATTTATTGCAATTGGATTAATTTTCAAACAGGAAGCAGCATTTTAGTTGGGGCTACATCTTTTTTCCTGGATGTTGTCAGTGGAGTGCACCAAGGCTCTGTTGGTTTTTTTTTTTTTTTGCTTGGATGATGGTTTTATTTGGAATAACGATAATATTAGAGATTTTGGTTGTGACTATTCAGTATTACTTGAAATAATAAGTGCTGGGGGGTGTTCTTGAACAATTCTCTTATTTGAAGTTTTAGTTAGACTACATTTTGAGTAATGCAGTACAGACTTAGTGCCTCTTACCTTGTTAAAGATGTTGATAGTTTGAAAAAATGGGTACAAAGACATTTTACTAGAAAAATGTTGGGACTGAAAATCTTAGTTAATTCTGAATGTTTGTCAGTTTCTTCCTACTCGTGCAAATTGCAAGGGAATCTAATAGAAAGTTTTAAAATTCTAAAATGTAAGAAAAGGGGTAGGAAAGTTGTGCATTTTTGCTCTCATGCTCTCAGAACAAAAGGGGAACCCAGTTATAAGGTTTTCAAAGAATTTTGGTAGGCTTGATTTTCATAAACTTTGTAGTAATATAATAGTTGTGTAAAACAAATCTGTTAGAATTACACTAGCTGTCGCTATTAGGACCCATGTACCTTCTCAGACTTGGGCCTGACCCACTCTTCCTAGAATGGTGAAGAAATTTCTGCTGTGAGAGAGATTTTTTGGCTGCAAAGACTTAGTGACAGTAAGTGGAGGAAGGTGGTTAGCAGGCAATCTACACTCTACTATCTTGTGAAGAACAATACAACAAACGGACTATGACAGTAGTAGGAGAACATTGTGTGAACTACTGATCAGTTACCAACATGAAAGAAAATTGCTTTGCGTGGTGTAAAGTAGACTTTGGAATAAGGAGCACTGGGAAAAAACTGATGTGGCCTGATAATCTCACTTTACCCTTTTGTGCACAGATGGGAGAGAAGACAGATTTGTAGAAAGCTCCAAGAGCCAGGAAGCCTCTGGTAGTGACGTTTCGCAGACATACTCTCGGTCTCCTTAGAAGTCTGACTAAGTGCCAAAGCTTACCTCAGTAGCATTTTTCAATGAAGTGTGTCAAGCAGTGTTTAATGTGTACTTTGATGGGGATGGCTATTTTGAAGACAGTGCTTCCATCTGTTATTCTCCACACTACAGGCATTCATGTTTGAGGAACGTGACACAGATTTCAGCCGTCTCCCATGGCCAACACGATCCCTGGACCGCAATCAATAGGAGCATCTGTAGGATGAATGTGAAAAACAAATTGCGTACCATATTAATGAATGAATGGTGAAATATCTCAGGACACCTTGTGGATTTTGTCACATCATGTTACTTAAGTAAAAAGTGGCCCAACTCATCAGGTGTAGGTCCTAGAAGAGTTGTCAGCCCATTGTATAATTAAAAAATGCATTGGATGGACACATTGAGAAGGCAGGCACTTAGTGTAGA
The DNA here is from genome assembly GCA_018389105.1 of Nautilus pompilius. Taxonomy (NCBI): domain Eukaryota; kingdom Metazoa; phylum Mollusca; class Cephalopoda; order Nautilida; family Nautilidae; genus Nautilus; species Nautilus pompilius. The sequence goes on along the minus strand of JACATO010001847.1, from coordinate 36,931 downwards.
TGAGTTTTCCCATGCACCTGTGATTCATTTTTATGCTCTTAACTCTTAATTGGCAAAAATGTTCATGTATGATGCAAAATTTGGGTACAGTGACAAATACTAAACTGATTTCTGTCTCCAGTAACTCTCTAAGGGGTCTGGTTTAGGATACATTAAAACTGTTGATTTGATCCAGATTAGTTCACATGAATTATGTTTCCAAGATCATTATTTTGATCTATGTATAATTTTGTTTCTTGTTCCTCTGCTGGAAATGAGCTTTGATTACTTTCATTTCAGACTCAGTGTTCCAGAGGCTACTCCTTTTACAGCTGTTCTCCAATTTGCAGCTGAAGAGGTAAATTTTCATTATTTATCTACTTTTTTTTTTAAGTTGGTTAGGGTTGGCTATGACCTCCCCAGCTTTGCTGGTATTTTTACGGTTCTGCTTTGCATCTCACTCATTGATGCACAAAAATGTTGATTCAGAGATAAAGCAAATCAACAGGTCACAGAATTCCATCATTCAGAGCGATTCCCTCCATTTGCAAAATCTCATCAAAAACACTGTTACGAAATCCCTGCTTCTGTGTTTCGCTTTTGTGGCCAGCGGCCCTGTGGGTAGACTACCAGGCTGTCGGGCCTGAGCCACTCCCCCCAACTAGAGTTCAATTCCTGGTTGGCTCGATTTGACATACCTCCCTAACATGCTTTTTTTCTTGCTCTCTCTCTCTTCTCTCCATCCACTCATGTGGGTTTCTTCTGACAACTAAAAAAATGAAGTTTTTAGTAGGAATTTCTCTGCCAAAGTCAGAACTACCCTTGTGTAGTGGGATAGCCAATGCCCTCTAGTGGATAACCACAGTGCACCAACTTCACCAGGGTTATTTCCAGTGCAGAAATGTTATCTACATTGTTGAGAATGGTCATAACAACAGCAGCTTTAGCATCTGCTGCCCTGAAGTAGTATCTCCTGTCTGACAGAATCATGCTGTCTCTCGTAAAAAGACACTATTGGAAATCTGGACTTGTCAGCTTAGGAATGATAAGGCTACAGATATGAGTAAGTGAAAGTTGTAGATATTAAGAAAATGTTGAAGAATTAAAAACGCTACAGTAATCTCTAGTTTGGATTTGAGATGTTCAAGAGGAAACTTGATAGAAGTTATTAAAAATAATTACAGAAATTGAGCAGGCATGCAGTAACAAATCTGGTTGTCTTTCTATGGTTGATAGAAAATGCTAGTGGGCATAAATATGATTTTGCTGAGATTTTGGCATGACCTGATTTTAGAAATTGTTTTCTCTCTTATTAGCGGAATTATTACCAAATGAAAACTGACAAATGTAGCTAATGGTGATCATTTAAATCAAGTTGCTAAATAAATTTTTTCCAAAAAAGTATTATGGCTTGCTGTTTCTTTATAACTACTTAGCTGAATTAACCCTGCAAGTGAAGCAGGAAATCTGAAATCTATGTTAGCTGCTGGTGAATTTAACAATACACAATTTAGCTTCTTTTTTTTTAAACAGTCTCTCTCTCTACTCTTTCTATTCTCTCCCTCTCTACTCTCTCTATTCTCTCTCTCTCTACTCTCTCTCTCTCTCTGCTCTCTCACTCAGCAGACTGAATTAGAGATTCTGACGTTATTTGATGTATTCTTGTTTTCAGTTTAACGTGCCTCCTGCCACAAGTGCGGTTATAACAGATGATGGAATTGGAATTAACCCTTCACAGGCTGCAGGTTTGTTGCTTTTCATTTTCTATATATTTACTTATTTATTTTCTTTACTTTTAAAATTACTACTATGGGAGGGATTGGATATATTGTATGATTATCAGGTTGTAATATTTTTAACATTTCTAGATTTTAAAACTTAAATTTGGAAGAAAAAAATGGACTAGTGCAATTGCAGAATCTAATGGTTTTTATTTGTCATCTTTTCTGAAATAACTGTGAATTGAAACTAGTTTTCTAGTCTGAATGAATTCCTAGAATTTTATTCAGTCATGTTATCTCCCTTTGATTGGTGGGGTTGTAGATTATACATAACAATGTGTTGAGCAAATGCTTTCTACCACTTAGATTTTTATTTGTTTTATTCTTTTTTGTATTGTGTGAATTTGAGCAACACTGTTAGATCCAGCTGGTGTGCACCATGAACAATAATATTAAATTTGTGTTTGTGTTCAACTGTTTCAAACAAACAGTGAATAATTTGTCTGATCAGGGATGTTAATGAAAAGTCTGCCATATTTGCTTTTTTTAATCAGGTTTTGTCTGTTCTTAAATGTTCTTTTCTGGTCATGTAATACAACCAAACTCAAACTATTTCTATACTAAATGTGTACATGCATTTATTGCATGTTGATGGTGAAGCAGCTTAGTGTTGCTGCCATGTGGGGCCCAGCACTTCCAACTTAGCAGGAAGATCCCCGTTAGAGCTCATCATTTTTACATGTGGGAGGAAACTAGTGTTGCTGGCTGGTTAGGAGTGAGAAACCATGCCGGGGAGGTACGCCAAGAGAAACAAACTCGTGCTGTCTATTTGGGCTAACCACTGGTCTTCCGTGCTGCTCTTGCATCATGTATGCTAAGTCTTTGTTTAACATCTTTACACACAAAACGCGTGGGGATTTTTGTTCTTTCTACATTGAACGTCTGAGTATGTTTGTGCAACGTTTTATTTATTGGCCGCCTTTATCTTCTAGGTACAGTTTTCCTGAAGCATGGATCAGAACTTCGTTTAATTCCTAGGGACCGAGTGGGCTCTCACTAATGATGGTTCCTCTTAGTCAAGCACCATCATGATTTTGTTTATTGTTGGCATGTCAGATAGACTGTGCTTCGGTTGACTGGGTTTGATGTGCTACATTTTGGTTGCCTGATAACCAATGGGGACAAAATAATTGGCATCAGTTAATATTGTTGGGGTGGGGCTCGGAGAATATATCATGCACAATACAGAAATTTTCAGAGTAATCTAAGAATAGAAAAATGGGATCAGAACTCATATTAAGCATGTTTTCTTCTTAATCCAAAAAATACAAGTTACATTATTTTGTACATTCATGGTTCTTTTGTTTTTTGCACGTACAGAAATGTATTATCAGTCAGCTTTATAATTAGCCAACTAATGAAAGCTATTTGTATCTATATTAATTATATTTTAAATTATAACTACCTGTTTTCAAATTGTACAAAAACCAAATACATTAGGACGAAAATAAATCTCTCTTCGGTTCAAAGCAAAAATTTGTTGTTCCAAATATTTGTTTGTGATTGTTTAGGGGTTTTTTGTTGTTGTTGTTTTTTTTTTTTCATCTGTGTAAGGGAGATAACGCTTTTATGCAGAGTTTAAAACAGTGAAAGAATATGCATTTGTTTAAGAAATAAACAGTTTGTGTAAACGTAGTGAAGGAGACAACTTAGCTGCGGTAAAATGGTAATAATTTTAAAAGAAATTATATTTAACTTAAATGTTTGTTTTAAATAATTTTTACGGTAAAGGGATACTGTTTTTTTTCAAATAAAGAGGAGATAACTCTAATGTCTTGTTTTGGATATGGTGGAAGGAAGTAAAAGTTGCTGGTCTTCTATTGCTTCCTAAATGTAGATGATAGCAGTATTAAAGTCCTGTGTGTAGACAGATGTGTTTATGCGGTCAGGTTAAGGTTAAATTACAGCAATCAATCATGATTATTGTCATGGTCTGTCTGTGAGACCACACACAACTAAACAACAAAAACACTGAAAAGGTGATTACAAGTACATTTAAGAGGATCATCAATAGGTAAAAAGTAGCATAAAATATTTAATAGACAAAAAAAGGGACATCAAATTTCAAACTTTTTCCTCATGACAGTTTTAAACATGATTGTGTTGCTTTGTAAAGCTGGAGACTCCCTGAATCTTAGTCTTGTTTATCTGTAATGCTAATTTTTTTAAAAAAATAGTTATCTGAGAGTGGAAACAGACTACCTCAATCGTGCCAAGTAAACTATAAAAGTACATAATGATACCGATGAATTCTATTTTTATTTTGCCTTGTTGTATCGAGTTAATAATGAGCTAAAACTTATTTTCAAATTCTCTTGTATAGAGTTATATCTCCCTAAAGTCTGTTTATTTTTTGTTTGTAGAATTCACAAACAAACTTGCAGAGTATGGATGCGGTAAATTTTAAATGAATAAAGTGAAGCGGAATAGATCTGAAACGATGAGCATTCTCTTGTGTAAAATTTTAATTTTAATCAGGTCTTATGGTATTGCGCGTAACGCTTGCAACGGTGTAGTCCAGGTGACCACCACGTGGACTGCTGCTCGTTTTTGAAATGGTGATGGGGAATAGCTAAACATTTTGTGAATCCATTTGACATAAACCTTTGTGGCGTACACAATTCCATTCATGACTAATCTCGTCTCCTGACCTGAAGAGTATCGTAGATGCAGTATCTAATCTGATCAATGAACTTTGTATCCAAAAGTTAGCATTAAATAAACAAATGTATATATTTGTGATTAATGTCTTTTTTTTTTAAATTTATACTATAAAAGAAATTGAAATTGTTTGCTTTCTAGAACAGTCTCATTGAAACTCCACAAATCCATCGTAGAACCCATTTTCTGCTAACTCGGAATATTTGTTTTGTTTTTCTTTTAATAATTCATTGGTTAGCTAAAAGAAAATTCCATTAATTAACGTCTGTACAACAAAAAAAATTTCTGTTTCTTGAATCTTTTTGGTTTTGCCTTCCGTATCTCTCGTTTAGAAAATTGTACATTTTGTTGTTGTTGTTGTTGTTTTAGTCAAACTGGAATAAATTAATCTTGCTTTGCGTGTAATTCCCAGAGCCCTGGGCTATATTTAGCACTGTGTAAGGACAACTCTGAGTTCCAGGCTCAAGTTCCCAGAGGCCAGCAGCAGTACATACCACCTCACAGACTGCTTCTACACTGTGTCATGGCCCCCCCTTTTTTTTTTGTATTCCTACAGTTCGTTAACTTTTCTAACCAGTCTTTAGGTTTTGAAGTTTGGTGAAAAACAAAGATCAAGTGCTGACTACTTAGTCCTTAGTAAGGCTCTTTGGAAAATCCCTACGTAAAAAAATAAAAGTTATGGAAATCAGGGTATAGAGGAACAGGTGCTTTAAAATGCTGTATTGTTGCCTTATCGACAAGTCTCTGGTGGTAGATAGATGCCACAGGGTTCATTTGTAGGACTGACTGCATTTATATAAATGGCGTTAATAGTGTAGTGGAAAATGAAAACAGTGGTTTGCGGTGTGTTGAGTGTGGATGATTTGCAGATGGATATATGTAGTAATACATCAGTCAGTGAAGTGGAAAATTGCTTAACACAAAAATTGCAAAAATGCAGATTTGCTCAAATGTGAAAAAGTAATTATGTACATCACCATATGTGATAATATAGTTTTTTAAAAAAATCATCCTTATTCAAAACACACTTAATAAATATGAAGGAAAATACATTTTGGCTACTGATAGAACTGATAGAGATTCTAGGAATAATTAACCAGACTCTCAAATGTGAAATAAATTTTAATTGAATGAAATCTATCCTTGGTTTGCACACATCTTGAATACAGATAGGGGAACAGGATAATTTTAAAATTTATATATAGTCTTGTTAAATTCAAATAGCATTTTAGATTATTTATGTGGCATACCTCAGTTACCTGCCTTGGCAAAGCATTCCTAGGTGCTGCTGATATAAATATTTAAGAAAAACATTTCCATGTCTAAAGTATTTGTTTAATTTGTATTTATGACCATTTTTAATGTTCATTTGGACCACCCAGTAATATCAAAGAGCCATTTTAAATCTGTATTTTCCTTCCCCAGTTAAAAAATCTTAAATATTTCTATTATATCCCCTGAAATTGTCTGCGAGACAAACTAAGCAATTATACCTCAAATTATCTGAGTAAATCTTTTCTGAATTCTTTCTGTAAAGTGGATTTCATGCTTGAAGTGCATATTCCAAAAGAGGTCTCACTAATGATTTATACAAACTAAAACTGTCTGAAGTATTACTAGTTACAGAATGCTTTATCAAATCAAAATTTTGTTTGACTTATGCGAAAGACTTGTATTGTTTTTGACATTTTAAGAATTGTATCAGTTAGAGCTCCTAAATTTTCCTTACTTGCCATCATCATTTCTACAGTTTCTGCTTCTGTTGTATATGAATGGTTCTTTTCTGCATGTTCAAGGGTCAGATGCTTGCACTTTGCTGGTTTTGATTTTCCTCATGCTGGAGGGGTTGATAAATTATTTACATTAGCTTGCAAACGCTTAATACCTTCATTATTGTTGGCTTTACCATAAAATGTATCACTGTCTGCCAATTTTGTTAGAGAAATGCTGGTCGGAAAAAAAGGTCCAAAAACAGAACTACAAGGTTACCAAGTATTTGGTGTATATTGTTTCTAGTATCTAAACAATTAAAATGGTTGCACTTATTAATTTTGGATTTTTTACATTTATGAAATCTGACTGGTTTCTCGCATGTGTACAGCCAAGGTTTCTTGTGTTGTTACTTAGTTTAAACGACATAATTATAAACCAGCTAAAGCTTTAGTGCAGCTTGCTATCAGAAAAACTAAATTCTTGCTATGAAGTTGTGAATAAATGGAAGGTGGTGGGCTAACACTGATGGGAGTAAATTGCACCGTTTTCGGATCTTTGCACGTCTCAGGATTCTGTCTTAAACTAGAATAGCTCCTTACCAGCCCCTCCCCTTTTTTAAAACTGATCAAACAAATTTAAGTGCATCGCCATCTTCCTTCACTCGTATTTTCCCTTTCGATCGCTGTACTGCTTGCCTCCCCTTCCTTCCCAGGCTCTCACTTCCTTTCTGACGCTCCCCCAGTTACTGGGATTGTGGACTCCTGTAGAAGATCTTCCCCGTGATAAAACAGCCCTCGGAGCCGCTTTTAACTGAACAGATAGATATTAGCATGCGCCAGAAAAGATTACCCACAGTACACCGCGAACGGAAGCTGTCGTTACGTATCTAAGATAGATATTAACATGCGCCAGAAAAGATTACCCACAGTACACCGCGAACGGAAGCTGTCGTTACGTATCTAAGATAGATATTAGCATGCGCCAGAAAAGATTACCCACAGTACACCGCGAACGGAAGCTGTCGTTACGTATCTAAGATGGATATTAGCATGCGCCAGAAAAGATGACCCACAGTACACCGCGAACGGAAGCTGTCGTTACGTATCTAAGATAGATATTAGACTCATGCGCCAGAAAGAGATACCCACAGTACACGCGAACGGAACGCTTACGTATCTAAGATAGCATTAGCTGCGCCGATTACGTATACGATATAGTACAAACATGACGCCAGAAAGATACCCAAGGTACAGGAAGCCGCTCGTTACGTACCTAAGAAGAAGATTATACAGCGCCAGAAAAGATTACCACGTAACACGGACGTGAAAGCGCTGTCGTTACGTATCTAAGATAGATATTTACATGCGCCAGAAAAGATTACCCACAGTACACCGCGAACGGGAACTGCCGTTACGTATCTAAGATAGATATTAGCATGCGCCAGAAAAGATTACCCACAGTACACCGCGAACGGAAGCTGCCGTTACGTATCTAAGATAGATATTAGCATGCGCCAGAAAAGATTACCCACAGTACACCGCGAACGGAAGCTGTCGTTACGTATCTAAGATAGATATTAACATGCGCCAGAAAAGATTACCCACAGTACACCGCGAACGGAAACTGCCGTTACGTATCTAAGATAGATATTAGCATGCGCCAGAAAAGATGACCCACAGTACACCGCGAACGGAAGCTGTCGTTACGTATCTTTTGAGGCTGGGTTGATACCAACGTCGCCCCTGAATCTCCGGCGGGGAAGAGTCGCCGCCTTAGATTTTTGGGGGGGGCGGGAGGTTCATTCGTTTGACAGTAAAGCCTTTATCCGGCACCCACGGGACTGACTGGGCGAGCGAGTGCCGGTTACTCGAGAACTCCACGTCACGTGGGCAAAACCTGGCGGGCAGCCAGCAGCGCCACCGCTTACAAGCGCGGTCGGTGTTAGCATCCGGGACGACGTGCGATAAGCCGGATGCAAGCGTTCTTCCTGTATTAAGATATTTTACAGACCACGGTTACTGGAGTATTTCGGATAGCGGAGGCTTTACCGTGATAACGTAGGTTTTCCCCCGCCCCGGCCGGGTTGTCGCCCTTTTCTAGAGAGAGACACCCTTCTGCTAGAGTCATCAGAACAGTTTATGCTCTACTTCTTCACATAACCTCACGGGTAATTTCTTCTCGCTTTCTTTCTCGATGGGTGAATAATTATTTCCATTTTCCCCGGGGCCGGACACGTTGTTTGTATTAGTAGTGTGTCCTCTGGAAACCGAAGACGGATTCATACCGGCTCCGCGCCACGTGTGACTCCTCCCAGCCGCACACCTGAGCCCACCCACGGAGCCAACGGTAACCCTAACTCCCGGTCTCGCGTGTTAACTCGGACCGCGGTGTTTCTAGTCGTTGTTTTTTTTCTTTTTTAATTGGACCGAATGATTAAGGAAATGAACCTTTTACTTAAAAGCTTTTGAGTTGGGGACTTAGGCTTGGGAGAGTCGACGAGTCGAACCGTGCGTGTGTCTTACGCGGAAGGGAGGGGAGACTCGATCCCCGGCTGTGAGTTCATCCAACGCGAAAATGACGATCCGATGCCCCGTCGGCCGCGGGATGATGAGGATTCCTGATGTGGAGCGTTCATCAACAATTCTGCCACTGCGGGAGTTGCTTTTCCCTAACGACTATTTTAAGCTTTGTACAGTTTTAAGGACATCAGAACAGAGTTTACAGACTATAAATCAGGCTTCTCCTTCTTCTTTAACGAGACTTTCCTCTAACACAACTCCTCCTATCCGCGGGTAACGAGGCCATAGGCCGGGCGATCACCATATTCTTGGTATTAGGGCATGAATTATCAGTCATAGTATAAACCACTTTTGAAAAAAAGGGGCTGCTTTTTTTTTCTCTCTCCTATGTCCTCGCATAAGCCATGATGTCGTCCGGTCTCCTAGCACCAAGACAATCGGTAAAGCTACAATAATCCGACTCCTGTACTAAATGGTGCGCATACGGTTACCTGCTGTAACAGGTGTAGTGTAGCATCTGGAGTCACGTGACCTCCACCATATCTATCCTTTAACCTAGTTTTATTAGTGGCGATTTTTTTCAATTTTCATAGCATTGAAATTATATAACTGTTTCCAATCGGATGTAAATCTCCTTTTAAATTTCATATAGCCTGCGTAACGACCACGAATACTTTAAGCTACGAGAGCTGTAGTAGAGTAGAGCTCAAGAAAAATGCACAACTTTTCTTTTCTCTTCCTTTTACTAGCCATATATTATATATATTTTTGAAAAAGTCATGAGCACCAAAACACAGCACAATAACTGAAATGGAAGAAGAGTGGCTTGGTGATAAGGCTGATCGGTTAACCCGTTCATAAGCTGAAAGGAAAGTTATGTTTATCATGAAAAATACTTATTCCATCGAAACTGCGGATCATACTTGATTCTGGCATTTTTATTTCCACTAGTTTAACCCCGGAGGCAGTCTGCCAAGAAGTAGCCTGTGGGAGACATTAACAACCGGATACATAATTCTATCTATTGTTATACGTGTCCATAAATCGGAAGTACACTCGCGCTTGCGCATTTAAATCATTGGCATTACTCTTTTTTTCATGTTTTACCCGAGTATAGGAGTAATGAGGGTGAACTGAATCTTTGAAACGAGAATTTAAGCCAATAAAGGAACCGTAATTTTTTTTTTTTTTTTTTAATTTGGCGTAGAGATTCCTTTTCCACAGTTGCATGACAGGTGCTCTGACGTCATCACATTAAAGCGTAAGAGTTCACCTGACGTCACAACGGATCTAAGCCGACCCGCTTTCAAGGCGCTACGTTTGGAACTAAGTCACGTGGATGAAAATGGCAAGCGCTTTATAATGTATACGCTTCCACTCACATCGACACCATAGCAGGGATATCGTGAGCCAGAATTTCCACCTAGAGTGAACGGCGAGTAGGGGGGGGTTAGAAAGGGCAGATAATTAATTTATTCGTGTATATTTCTCATACAGCTATCTCTCGCCGCCACATTTCGTTTATGCTTTTCATATTATTTTTTTTTACATTCCCGCGATGCGTGCCTAAAACGATATGTACCCTAAGGTGAGCATTTCGTATTTGGCCTGAAGCCCCACCTTGAATTGTATTTATCTCGCTTGCTCAATGTTTACCGTGTCAGCAGCACTGGTGAGGTGTGGATGTGCAGATATCACAACAAAAAATAACAGATTTGGTAAAAAAACAAGATGGCGCAGATACTAAAGCACAGGGCATGTGTTGTTTCAAACGTCCCAACAGGTATCGGCTTTAGATAAACCTTTTCCCCGGCATCGACTGTACATTGACACGATGCGGGATAAAATCGATCAACCTCATCCCAAATATCATCAAAAGTGTGGATTACATTTTTTTTCTCTTCTTCAAGAAGCGATGACATTTCGTCTTAAATCTACGTGACCACCACTATTCATTGCAACCAAATTAAAACCTGTTTTGCTGATATATTATATACACATACACATTTTTTTAAAATCAGTTTTGAATTCCAAATAAAATGAAATAAGAGATTAGCGATTTGTTTGCTTATTTCTTAAGCTTACGAAAATGCTGTTTGTCACTTCAGAGAGTCAAATAAACACCGAAGTCAGTTTATTTGTTCTAGTTCAACATCTGTGCAGAAATCACTTTTTCCGCGTTACTCCTGTTTCTGAGTTTCTTTTAATGTCCCCAGCAGTCAGACTCGGCTGGACGTCTGTTGTGGGTGCCCCAGCAGTCAGACTCGGCTGGACGTCTGTCGTCGGTGCCCCAGCAGTCAGACCCAGCAGTCACTCGGCTGGACGTCTGTCGTGGGGTCGGCTGGACGTCTGTCGTGGGTGCCTCAGCAGTCAGACTCGGCTGGACGTCTGTCGTGGGTGCCCCAGCAGTCAGACTCGGATGGACGTCTGTCGTGGGTGCCCCAGCAGTCAGACTCGGCTGGACGTCTGTCGTGGGTGCCCCAGCAGTCAAACTCGGATGGACGTCTGTGTCGGTGCCATTAAAGAGCATCAGTTGATAGCAGGGCAGGAATCTAAGAAAAAATTTTATTTATTTGATATTCCCCAGGTTTGAATTATAAAATGTTGATATTTAGCAAATAGTTTCTCTTCTTTTCTTTCTTTTAAATGAGACAAAATAATACACATTGATTGTCTGTCATTAGGAACGATTTAGATATCAAAGTAAATGGAGGCCGGAGGTCAGAAGGCGCGAGCATGCGCAGCCCTTCGTAGAACCAGTCTGAGAATGAACATATCGAAGAGCTGATTTAACTTCGGATTGTAATCGGAGTCCGATCAAAATGGCTTACAGCAGTTTAGAGAGAGTGGCTGTGGTGTATGGTGTGCGGCGATCGTTATGGTGTGTGGTGGTGTGTGGCGTGCTGTGTGGGGATGGTCATGGTGTGGTGGTGTAGTGGTAGTGGTGTGTGTGTGGGGATGGTTATGGTGTGTGGTGTAGTGGTGTGGGTTGTGGCGATGGTTATGGTGTGTGGTGTGGTGTGGCGATGGTCACGGTGTAGTGGTGTGGTGGTGTGGTGTGTGGTGTGGTGTGGCGATGGTCACGGTGTGTGGTGTAGTGGTGTGGTGTGTGGCGATGGTTATGGTGTGTGGTGTGGTGTGGCGATGGTCACGGTGTGTGGTGTAGTAGTGGTGTGGTGTGTGGCGATGGTTATGGTGTGTGGTGTGGTGTGGCGATGGTCACGGTGTAGTGGTGTGTGGTGTGGTGTGGCGATGGTCACGGTGTAGTGGTGTGTGGTGTGGTGTGTGGCGATGGTTATGGTGTGTGGTGGGTGTGGTGGTTGTGGTGTGCGATGGTTATGGTGTGTGGTGTAGTAGTGTGGTGTGTGGCGATGGTCACGGTGTGTGGTGTAGTGGTGTGGTGTGTGGCGATGGTTATGGTGTAGTGGTGTGGTGTGACGATGGTCATGGGTGTGTAGTGGTGTGGTGTGTGACGATGGTCATAGTGCGTGGTGTAGTGGTGTGGTGTGTGGCGATGGTCACGGTGTGTGGTGTAGTGGTGTGGTGTGTGGGGATGGTTATGGTGTGTAGCTGCTGCCAGTCGTGAATAAGAACCACAAACTTTAGTTGTATTCACGTCGAACCCCCTAGTTTCTTCAGCAGATGTGAGGTTGTTTTCCCGTTTTGAGGGGTTCTCCTGTATACTTGCGGATGTTGAGTGTTGATCTTCCTGGAAGAAGAATTTCTTTCCTACCGCCCGTACAAACCCGGACACGTTTATTTACGGGATTCGTCTGTCGGGATCAATACCCAGTCACCGTAGATATACGGAAGTAGTCATCGAAAGGTTAAAAATTATTGCACTTTTATCTACTGTCATAATTTAGGGGAAGAGAATGAATTATAAGGACGCATTACGCAGCTTTCGGTGCAGACCCTACATTCTGATTCAGGGTTTCAAACCTGATAGTCTAAGATCCGCCATCTCTATTGCATGCAAGAGAAAGGGAGAAAAGACGAAGGTTCCATGCGCCAGGGGAGAGAGAGACCTGGTACAGAATTAAAGAGCAGACCAGAGTCGCTTCATCCCGTCACTAACAGCTGACAGCTGCTCGGATATTTGAGTCGTAGTTAAGGAAACGTCCTTCACCCCGGCGATGGACCGGGTTGTGGAGGGGGGCTACGATCGGCGACCAGAAACAAGCGAGAAAAGAAAGGGGAAATCGCCTACATATTCTGGGACCAGACAGGAAGCTGGTAGCGATCAGTGAAGCGCTGGCTTCGTGGTATGTCGTCGCTGTCTTGCTCCGATAACTGGGGCAAGATGGGCGATACTTTAAGTCTTCTATGTTCTTGGTGCGTCACCCTCCTCCTCCGTTTAAGGTGGCTGTCGCTACTTCATGAAATGGTAAAGTTTTTATGTGTGAAAGGTAACCACACGAACACCAACGAGCCACCAATTTCAGGAGGACAAGATCGAGAGAGAGAGAGAGACTCTGCGAGGAGGCCGCCAGGCTTGTATCCATCCGCGGGAGCTACTAGGGCAGCTTGCCTGTTGCTGGACTAGCCCGACCCCTCACTTCTGGCGCGCGTTTACCCCATCTTATGGGACCCGGATCTGACACCGCGGACGCGGCAACAAGGCGCAGTTCCCGCCCCTGATGCAGCAACCAAAAGAGGCCCAACTGCTTCGGTTGGCTCAAGGATCTCGCTGATGCTGCGTCGTCGTGGCTTCGCCCTTAATCGTGACAGGGGAGGGAGCTCTGGAGGTCTGAGGAAGTGACGCGTAGATTGAGTGGTCTGACCAGCAGCAAGTTACAAAGACCCGTGTATAAAGCGAGGGGGCGGGGTCTGCGGGACTGAGGAAGTGACGCGTAGATTGAGTGATCTGACCAGCAGCAGTTACAAAGACCCGTGTATAAGCGAGGGGGCGGGGTCTGCGGGACTGAGGAAGTGACGCGTAGATTGAGTGATCTGACCAGCAGCAAGTTACAAAGACCCGTGTATAAAGCGAGGGGGCGGGGTCTGCGGGACTGAGGAAGTGACGCGTAGATTGAGTGATCTGACCAGCAGCAAGTTACAAAGACCCGTGTATAAAGCGAGGGGGCGGGGTCTGCGGGACTGAGGAAGTGACGCGTAGATTGAGTGGTCTGACCAGCAGCAGTTACAAAGACCCGTGTATAAAGCGAGGGGGCGGGGTCTGCGGGACTGAGGAAGTGACGCGTAGATTGAGTGATCTGACCAGCAGCAAGTTACAAAGACCCGTGTATAAAGCGAGGGGGCGGGGTCTGCGGGACTGAGGAAGTGACGCGTAGATTGAGTGATCTGACCAGCAGCAAGTTACAAAGACCCGTGTATAAAGCGAGGGGGGCGGGGTCTGCGGGACTGAGGAAGTGACGCGTAGATTGAGTGATCTGACCAGCAGCAAGTTACAAAGACCCGTGTATAAAGCGAGGGGGCGGGGTCTGCGGGACTGAGGAAGTGACGCGTAGATTGAGTGATCTGACCAGCAGCAAGTTACAAAGACCCGTGTATAAAGCGAGGGGGCGGTGTCTGCGGGTCTGAGGAACTCGGATAATGTTTCATAAGCTCCATCGGACTTTCCGCTGATGTGCCGGAAAAAATGTCCTTTTAGACCCTGAACAGAGTTTCCTTTGGTCTGGTTGGGTAATTATAAGGGGGTGGGGGAGCCTTCATTGATGGTTAACACGGTACCAGAAATACTAGTAAACTGGATTTGACTTTGCTGATTAGACTTGATTCCCTTCTACTACCTGCCATTGTCCCTACAGTGATCTGACGCTACTTCCGTGAGAAAAAAGCTGACACGTTTTTGACGGAAGTTCTAAACCTTTTCATCGGCACGTAAACTAGTTTGCTGCAGTTTCTTCTCTTCCATTAGCAGCTACGACAGGACAGCGGCGTGGAGAGTTTAAAGCGTGAGATCGTTAAATTTATCTGGCGACTGGAAGATTTCGGAGGCCATATCAAGCAACCACAGACTTCTCCCTTCCCCCTATGGCCACTGGAAGATTTCGGAGGCCATATCAAGCAACCACAGACTTCTCCCCTACGCCGTCGGCAACACATCACGACAGGTTTTCACTCCGTCTCCACAACCGTCGCCAGCACCTACATCATCGATGCCAAGAAGAACGGGACCCATGCTGAGTGTGATAATTTTGATGAAGCTCTGTTACGGTGTGGAGAGTCATCAGCACCGTTAGATAAGCAAGACTAGAGGGATGTCGTCGCCTTACCTGCGTACTTTAAAAAAAAAAGCTACGTGAAACGCCATAAGATGGCAAAGTCCGATCCAATCGGGTAAGGACCACACCCCCTCCCCCTTCTGCTGCAGCCTCAGGGCCTCCAAGACGGAGCAGATGAGTAATTCACACTTAACTTAACTCAACCTTCCGGAACGGGTCTGCAACTCGTAGGATCGACGAATCTAAGGCCATGGGAAGATCCTACCTGCTTTTACCATAAACACCGAAGAACAGAGCCTCCCACTTCAGGCAGTCGTAGGAACATTCGCCGGCAGGCTGTGGGCCTCGCTTCAGTGAGCAAACCCGTTACTAAGGAATGGTAGCGTTCGACTCTTGTCAGCGTTGACTCGAACCAACAACCAGTAGTTTATGGTTTCCGCGGCTGTGACCTCTGACTCTTCCCTACACAGCGAGTTGCGGCAAGCACGTGTAAAACGGAGAAGTGGGAGTAAAGCTGGCTTGTGAAGTGTAACGGGAACCCCACAGCTATTCTTAACTGATTTATATATCTACATACCATCTTAATTTCGCAATAGGTCCGGAACGTTAGTGCGCACGCTTAATAAATATTATATTTAAGACGTATTTGTCTTAAATCTACCCCCGTTCTGTCCATTACTCTATCTGCCTGCTACGTATCCAGCTGTGTTTCATTAGCTGCAGTAATTGACAGATCTTCGCCGCACTGGTCTTATCGGGCGGTGTGTCATGGACACGCTTCCTATTACCTATCGAGCGAACCAAAGAAGTTGAACTCGGTTCGGTAACCGGTGGGGGGGGTGGGGAGGAGAGGTTTGAAAGTTGAAGATAGATACACATTATTCCAGGTGTTTTCAAGGCCAAAAGAAAGAAAATCTTAACGAATCCCATAATTATTTTTGAACATGACGCCAGCGTGATGTCGTAAGGTTATCGTATTCCAGGTTCGGCGTCCCCCTGGCGGTCGTTTACACGGGGAAATCGCTCACTATCCGGTTATCTGACAAATAAAGAGAGGGATAAACCACAAGGCAGTATCTAAACACTGTTCAAGCTGCTGCATACCTGCGATTACATCTCTCTTGCTCGTACAGCAAAGTTCTAAACCGGCTGGGGCTGACAAACAAACAAGATGGAGGCACGTGGCAGTATTTTTCGGTGCTGACTTGCTAAATACAGCGCGTGTGGGTTAGTGGCCCTTTAAGCAACTTTACCAACCGTGTGGTAATTAGCTACCACGGCTTAGAATGTAGAACCCGTTACTTTCTCTCTCTCTCTAACGAGTGCGTTTACCTGCGATCTTCTGAGGGAACTGGCGCGTGTCGTGCCAGCCAAGTTCTGGCTGAACCCGTGACGAGCGGTTAGAACGACACTGTCCACGTGACGTCGTCTCGGCTGAGTTCGTTTGCGGGAAGCGTTAACATGGAATCTACGGGATCTGAGGCCGGGCCTTCGTCTGAAAAATAATCCAGAAACGTTTACCGAAAGACTAACTGACCTGCCAATCGTAAATATTGGATTTTCGCGCCGTCCGGCAGATAGATCGGTGCCATTGTTTTCAGCAGATATCTTTCACCATTCTATTATGGTCGGGCTGATGGTCGGCTCTTGGAACGATCTGGTATCTGCAGTCACGCGGCTGACACGATGCTACGCCGCCATTTGTAGCTGCGAGTTATTTAAGTCAAAGCCGTTGCAGTATCTACACCAGTGGGCCAAAACTTCGGGCAATCGCGCCATGCATGGAAGTATCGTGTTAATTCGTGCCACCATCGCTGAACACGCAGCTTTCTTCATCTCAACTCTACCGCATCTCAAAGGAAAACCCGTCCCTGCACATGCATCTGTCGCGTACGCACCATTTAAATGCGGCTCTGTAGAGAAGAGCATTGGGAAGTTTTTGTTCGGAGTACCAGCCACGTCGTGTGGTCTACCACGTAAATTGCGCGAGAGTTTGGAACGAGTGATGGATGGATGGATGGATGGCGCAATATTCCGGCCCTAAAAGCCTCTCTCCACCGCTCCCTCACCTGCCAAATACAATAGAGGGAAAGGAAGTTTGCGTGAGTCTAGACGAGAGTAACCGAAGATTTCTGAGAGTGAAGTGCTAAGGCTGAGGCTTAGCCCGGCTCATCTCGAGCTCCATCAGTACCAAAACAGGAACACATCTTTTTAAGATGCAAAGACACCCCCCCCACCCCGGCCTGGCTTATCTGGTAATGTTTAAATAAACGTGTAAAGTCACGGTTCGTGTAGACACAAATAACTCAGATGGATGCCCCGGTGTTTATAAAGATGGAAACCGTCGGGCAGTTGGTTCCGTCAGGGCGGCGAACAAATGGATAAACTATTTACGTGCGCAGCTTTTTTGAAGTAAATGAACCAACATTTAAAAAAATATATATATTCATAAACAGAAGAAAGCCATTTATTGAGCGGAAAGATATTTACGGTAGAAATTTGCACATGCATCTAGGATTTCTCGTTTCCTGCTGCTTCGTGATTACAAATTACTGCCACGGCGTCTCAGAGAACCGGGCGTCACGAGATCTCGTTGCAGGATATTCGGTATCGCTTACGAACAGCTTGAGACTGCGGGTTCTCCTTTCGCCAGATGATGAGAGCATTTACGCCGAAGAAAAACCTCTAATGCCGGCGAGGTAACTCATTTAGATAAGGAACAATGGGGAAGACCTCAGTGAAGGTGTGATGCGAATACTAGGGCGGAAACCCGAAAGTGGAAAGGGGGAAATTAGAGCGGGAGTCGCGGGGGGCAAACGGATGAGAAAAGAGGGCGAGGGCCGAGCAAACGATGGGCTCTAGGATAGGGGCGGGAAAACCGGCAAGCAGAGCGTCGGTAAATGGCGAGCTCTTCCCCTGTCGGCGCTGCGCTTCTCTCTCTCTATCTCTCTCTCCCCCCCATCTCTTCTCCTATCCATAGCTCTCCTCTCTCTCTGCATCTCTCGCTCGCGATCTCTCTCTCTATCTCTCTCTCTCGCGCTCTCTCTCTCTCGCTCGCTCTCGCTCTCTCCTCTCTCTCTCTCTCTCTCTCTCCTCTCTCTTCTCTCTCTCCCATCTAGTCTATCCATCTCTCTCTCTCTCTCTCATCTCGCTCTCTCCATCCTCTCTCTTCTCCATCTCTCTCTCTCTCTCTCTCTCTCTCTCTCTCTCTCTCTCTCTCTCTCTCTCTCTCTCTCTCGCTCTCTCTCTCTCTCTCTCTCTCTCTCCATCTCTCTCTATCCATCTCTCTCTCTCTCTCTCCATCTCTCTCTATCCATCTCTCTCTCTCTCTCTATCATATCTCTCTATCCATCTCTCACTCTCTCTCAGTTCACCTGCAGAAAAGCCATTATAGTCACACGCGAGCACAGAAGACAGCCAAATCAAACTGTCTGCAATTCTTAAAGCTGGCAACGATTCCAAGAATATCTTTATATCGGTATCATGGAGAACACCATCTTGTACCTTTTTAAGTGAGACTAGAAACACTAATGCCTTCAAAAACCATACAAGTGGCGTACAGCAAACTCTCGTGCACAGACGTGACGCGCTCCAGGCTGTTTGTGCGCACCCTTGGAGGAGAGCTATGGCCTTTCTGACCTACGTTACCCGCGTCTTTTATCGTGGTTTAACGTTTCTGTTCGCTTCATGTCTTCCGGTAATATTCAGAATTTGTTTTCCACAGTTTATTCATAACTTTCAGTCATTTAAAACAATATTTCTGTACCTTTTTTTTTCCAAAATAACTCGCTTCATGTCTTAAATTAACCGATGCTTTTACTTTTTTACGTTTTATTTATCTTTGTTCAAATTAGTAGTTTCATTTTTCCACAGTTTCATCTTTAAATAGTAACTGAGTTCAATAAGAATCTATATTTTCATTGCCTGAATGTTTCACTATTTTTCCTATTCTCGTTTTCCTGAAGTATGCTCCCTTGCCGCCATTTTTATTTCCTCTGGTTATCGGGACAAAAGGCCACCCACCCCAACCCCCGGTCCTTCCTTCCGTCCGTCTGTGTGTGAGTCAGTTATATCTCGGGGCGGCTTGTGTGTCACCACATTGGCGCAGATCGAGGGAACCGAGGCTCCGCGCTGACTGGCGCTTCTGGGTGCCAAATCGTCGTGAGGACACAAGGAGCCCGTTTGTGTTCTCGTCGTGACGACACAGGTCCGCTTGTGTTCTCGTATCGGAAGCGAGTCCGGACCGGCCGGCGAGAGAGATAGGCCAGCAGAGGGACGGCTTTTGTCTGACAATGTGTTCGGATGACAGCAGTTCGTTGCTGGCTATTTCTTCTTCTTCTTCTTCTTCTTTTTTTTTTGATATTGGTAGCGACCTGGGACGGGAGGAAAGTCCCAATCATTTAAAAGCTGCCTTCACCCTTTTAAAACAAGAAAGTTCGTAAAGGCCAGGTTTCGGCGCTTTGACGCAGTGCGGAATTGTAAAGATTACCTTTTCGTTACCTTCACGCAAACACACACACCCCCCCGGTTACATTTGAACGCCCTTGCAGAATGGGTTGGTTGGTGCGAGTCTTTGCGACAAGCCGTAAATGGTCTAAAATGTCGCGATCGAGTGCGCCGTCATGTATAGAGCGCGCAACCTTTGAGAGAGATATAATAAGTGCAGTAGCGTTTGCCCTTCCCTCCCCCTCCCGGCCAAGAACGAACCCCCGCCCCGGTTGCAATGCTTGCCCGGTATGCGAGCAGAAGGTGGAATTAGGCTGCAGCCGACCGATATCGATCTCCGTTGTTTGAATACGACGAGATGCGCCGGCTCCAGACGATAGGATGCCACTGCAGAAAAGGAGGACTCCTGTCTGGATAAATGAGTCGAGACGGCATCGTAAAGTACACTGGCCTCCATCGAGAAATTGGCTTTTGCGACAATTGCGTCACTCGCTCAAAGGGACAACCTTCAGCGCGGATCTCGGGGAGAGTTATCACCCTTTGTTTGTGTAGTTTCTTTGACGAATTCTGACCCGAAAATCTTATCGCCCTGTCCCCCCCCCTCCCCAGTTAGCAGTTTGCGGATGTCTACACAGCCTGCTGGCGCCGCCTAGTGATCAACAGGCTCGGTTATTGGCGATAAGGAAGTGATTACTTGTGCCAACGGCTGTTTCGTGTCGAGCGGAAGTGAGTGGTTAATGCCCCAAAAGATTCGGGCTCAGATGTCGATGCTATTTTAAATCGTCTGTTCTTCGCAAATGAAAGCCCAGATGTAGCGTAATTAAGCTTTCAGCAAAGACAAAGACAAGCGAATAACGCTGTTTAGTAGCCAAAGTAGTCAGCTTATTCGCGTCGTTCTGACACTTATTGCAGCTTCCCCCGGGGGGGCACCAAAAGAAGTGTCAACGGGGCTTCACGCCGACCAGTGACAAATGGGACTACACAACACAGACATATTTGGTGAGCGATGTCGACCCACTGGCATAAATACGGCACTGGAAAGCCGAATTTTAACATCACCTAAGTCCGCTCCTTTAGCATGGAAATCGTCCATTTACGTTCTTTTCTCTTCTTTTACTTTAATTTTTAAATGTAGTCTGGTAGTTGCTCACAGATGCGACTAATGTTTTTAAATTTCTCTGATTCGTTGATCCGTCCATAGTCTGTCGGCTTAATTGCCCTGTGTGCAATATCCAGGTATGCTAGTAACTGACTTGAAAAAGTTCGGCTTTTATTGATAACTATTATTATTATTATTATTTATTATTATTATTATTATTATTATTATTATTATATTATATTATTATGAGAGGCCATAATCTACAGCTTTCGCTGGACAGCTGCCGTGTAGGAGCAGTTTGTAAAGCGGATATGTCAAACCTGCCGACAATCTACCTGATGATGTCTCTCTGGACAATCAACCACAGAGTCATCTCCCTTTCGTCATGAAACAAAACCAGTATAAAAATTTTTCCGCAAAATAAGCTCGATGCGTAGCTAACGAGCAATTTCCTTCAGACCCTGAAACCAGATTACCAGGTAACTTTTTAAAAGTCTCGAATTTGGGGCGATTTCTTTCTCGATGCTTAGGTTAGAATTCAGATTCGGGTTGTAAGCAGCGAAAGAAGGGGAAAAAAATCACCGTGGAAATCAGGGCTAGTAGTGTAGTAGCGTCTCGGTGAGTCACCTGGCTGTCTTAAAAACAAGGGGGGAGGTTGTACTGATTTACTTGTTCATTCTGGCGAAACCGATTTCCTTTCTTACCTCCCCCCTCCCACCAGGTGAGAATTTGGCGTCAAACGCTTTGCGTCATTTCCGTAAGACGTCCCCGCTTGTAATGAGCAAAGAATGCTACCCGGTTCCCTATTTTGCCCTGGTTAGAGTAGGAAAACGTGGAAATGCTTAGTCAGACAAGTCTGGCCTGCCTGTACCCATCTAGAGGGGACGTTCAGAATGAGTGTTTTCAGGGCGCAGGCCCCATTGTATGAGAACCAGAAGACATCGCTCTGTAAATAAGCCAAGCATCTGCTTTTTTAAAGGAAGGATAACTTTGTTGATGATTTAACCCTCCCATTAAGCTGGGGCTTTGGCTACATCTGTTATTCTTCGGGTCGTAGTGTTTGTGTGCAAGATAAGAAATGGAAAAAGCTAAACATGTCGCCAAAGCTGTTTACTTCTCGTTATGTGTTCACGACCCTCAGCTGGGGGAAAGTCAGCGGATGTCATAGAATGTTCTTCTTTTTTTTAAAAATCTCGCAACTCTTAGGTTCGGCGGGAACCGGTGAGGGGTCAGAAAGAGCCGAAAAGCTGGCGAGGTTGGATATCTCGTGGGGGGGGTCTTGTTTTGTTTCAGGGTGGCGGAATAGATGAGTGAAAACCAAATTAGCGTCTGTGACCGCATCGATGGATATTTCTTATCCTGCTGTAACGACTTCCCGCACTCTTTATTGGGTTAGCTAAACTGGTGCGGCTCTTAATTTCTAAACACCGCTTGGTGGTTTATTTTAGCGTTGCACCCAAGTAAAATCTCCCAAACAGATTCGTTGTTAGCCATGTCCTACGTGTGCATCTTAAAGGCACAAACCGAGGGGGGGGCGTTGTCTGTCTGCTCTGTGGGAGAAGAAATTAAGTAATCACGGAGTAATTGGCTCGAATCCGGCCGCCATTTTAGTCAGACGTCGGTTTCCATCCTTTTACGGGCGCTGACAGTTACCATAAGGCACCTTCATACGGCTAGAATCAAAGAGCAGACGATCCTCTTCAAGTGACGTGGACTTCCGCGGGTTTAGGGCCACATCCGCTGGTTTGGGAGAACGCAGACGGCGAGATCGCAAGCTGCAGTCTGTTTTTCTTTTCCTTAAAAAGCGAAACTAACCTTCACCGCCGAGCAAGCCGGAACTAGCGTAACTGGGTGCTTAGCCTCTATAATCACCGCCGGTGTCTCAACAAAGACTTCTCTATTCAGTGACAATGGCAGGCGCCGGACATACGATAATTACTCACGATGACTGATGGAGGAGGAACGCCGCGAGACGCGCGTTTTCTATCGCGCAGATTAAACGGGTCCAGCGAGACTCAAAGAATCCATCTCTCGGCCGTAAATAGAAAGTTCCTCTTTGTTTACGCCACTGAGAACCGGTGGAAATCTTGCCTTACTGCGAACGCCGAAGGCGACAAGTCACAACCATCTTTCCCTAACTGGTCGAGTGTAGAGCCACCTAGCGGCCGTCTCTTGCAGACGCTTATCAGAAGAGAAAAAGAACTTTTAACTTGTAAATGTAACCGGCTCATCGCGCGATACGCAAACGAATATTTGACTATAAATAAATGTAATCGCAGGGTTGATGGGAGCACAAGAAACGGTGCCTCAAACTACAGCTTCTGAAGAATTTGATGCAGCTTCCGGGAAGTTAAAACTACATAAGCAAAGTGGTGTGTTTTAAAGGCAGGGGCTCTGTAATTACTTTTGACAAATCCGTGCTGGTATGAGCTCTCTAACAAGCGGGGAAAGAATTCCGTCGCCTCAGTGTTGGGAGCCCGGATGTCAGGGGCCACCATAAATCGGGTGAGACGCCACGGCCTCTCATGCGGTGTTGATGTTGTAAAACAACATCGCTACTATGTTCGCTCCCGTGACGAGCATACATACGGTGTTGTTTTTTTTTTTGTTTTTTTCCTGCTTTCCCTAAGCCCCGTTCGACTGTTGTGACAACGTCATTGGTCATGGATCAATGAACACGTCAATGTGCTCCCTTCAGACGGCTTGCGAGACAGAATTACGACTCTGAAGCAAACTTTTCGGCTTCGCTAATCTCTTTTTTGTGTGGAGGGGTCTGAAAACCTGGTTTGAACATACAAACGAACGGTCCCCTTTGCCACCAATCCCGGGAAAGTCATCAGTGCGCCCCGCGCGAAATCGGCGTCAAAGCGCAGCAGCATTGAGAGAGAACGGGGGGGTGGGGGAGACGGAAAATCTTGAAGGCTGCGACAAACCGAGTCCCTTAGCCGCACATCGTTCGATTAACCCCATCAAAAATCCGTAAAAGCCGATCCAGCGCACATTCGGTGTCGCGTAGGCGTTGCATTTTTTTTCAAAAGTGGCCAAAATACCGACAGCACGCGCGCTCTCCTGCGTGGCATGGAAAGGGTTAAAAACCAAACAAGCCAACGTTTTAAGGTGGATCGGATGTGTGCTCGTCCTCCCTTCTCTCCGAGATGAAACAAAAGATAATTAAGCTTTGTCTGTGCCGTTGCATTTCCCCCTACACAAGCTGTCATTTCGACATTGGGCGACTTGGAGCCGAAAGTGACGGGGCGAACCGACACCTTAAAAAAATCGCAATGGCTAAATATTCGTTAACGGCCTCTGGCTGCGCCCGTACTGGCGACGTTCGTCGGCTGGCGGCTCATACGTTGGTCAGAGCTGTAGCAACCAACAGCTTCACGGCGCGCGAGTAACCGCCGTCCGTGTCGGTTATATTCATCGCCGAGAGAAGCCAAGTTATCAGTGCCTGGTCAACGTGGAAAGCGCGTCTGTCGTATACGTTTAGTTTTTTTTTTTTTTGTTGGGGGGGGGTCCCCCCCACCCTATTTTTGTTCTGTCGGCGACCTGCTTACAATTAGCTGCATCAACTTAATCGAGATGAAAAGATCGGGATTCTGGGTTTTGTCGCCCGGGGAAGACTCGGGTGCGGGAGAGTGGAAATTCCCTCGAATCTGGAGAAGTTTCCACAACCTCATTAATCGTAGATCATCAGCCTCTTCGTCTGCCTGGATTTCTTTTCTTTTAAAAAAAAACCTCCCGAGCAAGCCCCTGTCGTTCGCTTTAACGAGAAACACAGTTGTCTAAAAAGAGATTCATTTATTAAAGTTTCGATATCGTTTTCTGCTTCTTCTTTTCTTAAAAAAAAAAAAAAAATTAATTATTGTTAACCGAACCAACGCGCAGAAGTTTTAGGTGCCCCAGCTTCCAGAAAAAGATCTCCTCCGTCATCAGCATCTACACCCTGTAGACCTTCGAACACCGGTCGTCTGGTGGGATCCGATAGGGGGACAACTTCCTGGCAGGAAATGGGAAGGTCCTACTAGAACCCATCGGTTCCAAGTCGATCTCCAGCCGGGGTTGAAGACTCGGGGCCATCCGCCGTCCGCCCGATAGATTGGTGTCGTTGTCTTAACTCCTTTGTTATCTAAGGTTTAAGGATAACTCAGCGGCCTCCATATCCGGTAGGAAAAGGTGTAGCTAGCCCCTGACAGACCTCGGTCTAGTCGCCTATCGGTCGGTGGACGTAACGGTGCCGGGTGGGGGGGGGGGACATCATATCATCGCTATTATTGTTACATTTTACCGTGACAGAAGCATCTATCTAACCGGTGATAGAGGACGGATAGTCCACGGCGTAAAGAACCACCCCACGCGCGCGGCTACAAAATCTCTATTCCAAGACACTTCACGTGTAATCCCGCCAGCTCTCCTGCATCTGGGTTTCTTCACCTGCTTAGAATATGAATTATATTACAGCAGGACGCTGTTGTTGTGGTGCTTTTAGGGGCGGTTGCAACATCCCTCCCTCCCCACGTCCATTAACCCCCGAGGTCTGCGGCAGACTCGTCATCCCACCGGCGAAGATGATTATCATCACTCGTACGAAATGAAAAGATAAAAAGGGAGAGAGAGAGAAGAAAGAACGAAATCGCTTCAGCTCTTGATTCCCATAAGTAATGAATTTTTTTCCCCTTATCAAAATAAATAGACTG
The DNA here is from genome assembly GCA_018389105.1 of Nautilus pompilius. Classification (NCBI taxonomy): domain Eukaryota; kingdom Metazoa; phylum Mollusca; class Cephalopoda; order Nautilida; family Nautilidae; genus Nautilus; species Nautilus pompilius. Next base: position 11,848 of record JACATO010001847.1, on the reverse strand, counting down.
CTGAGGCGAAGTTCATTTCGGTTCGCGAAGAAAGAAAACACACCTGTATTTCGTCACCCACCTGTCACTGTTGCCGGTGAACGCGTCTCGACATTGATCGGATTTTCCTTTGCTTCCGAGTGCGATGACGTCTGAAGATGGCATCGCCATTTGTAATATGAAACAATCACACACACGCTCTCCTCTCTCTCTCGCCGCGTCTCCTCCTCTCTCTCTCGCTCTCTCTCAGCTCTCTCTCTCTCTCTCCTCTCTCTTCTCTCTAAGTTATTAACATTCTCTCTCTTCCCTCTCTCTCCATCTCCCTAAGGTTATTACATCTCTCTCTCGCCATCTAAGTTATTAACATCCTCTCTCGTCGCTCGAAGGGAAGGAAACACTCGCGCTCTCGCCGCATCTCGCGAAGGTTATTAAACAGCGCTCTTCTCTCGCCATCTCCTAAGTTATTAAACAGCTCTCTCTCTCTCTCTAAGGTTAGTAAACATCTCTCTCATCGCGCGCGCGCGCGCGCGCTCTCTCTCGCTCTAAGGTTAAAACAGCGCGCTCTCTCTCGCTCTCTCCATCTCTCGAAGTTAGTAAACATCTCGCTCGCGCTAAGTTATGAAACAGCGCGCTCGCTCTCTCTAAGGGATTAAAACATCTCTCGCTCGCTCTCTCCAGCCTATCTAAGGGATTAAAACATCTCTCGCTCTCGCCAGCTCTCTAAGTTTATTAAACATCTCTCTCCTCGCTCGCTAAGTTATAACAGCTCTCTCTCTCGCTCGCTCTCTCTCTCTCTCTAAGTTATTAAACATCTCTCTCTCCTCTAAGTTATTAATCTCTCTCTCTCTCTCTCTAAGTTTATAAACATCTCTCCTCGCTCTAAGGAAGGTTATTAATCTCGCTCTCCCTCTCTCTCTCCCTCTCCCTCTCCCTCCCTCCTCTCTCTCTCTCATCTCTCGAAGTTATTAAACATCTCTCTCGCTCTCTCTAAGTATTAAACACTCTCTCTCTCTAAGTTATTAAACATCTCTCTCTCTCTCCTAAGTTATTAAACATCTCTCTCTCTCTCTCTCTCTCTAAGTTATTAAACATCTCTCTCTCTCTCTCTCTAAGTTATTAAACATCTCTCTCTCTCTCTCTCTCTCTCTAAGTTATTAAACATCTCTCTCTCTCTCTCTCTCTCCATCTCTCTAAGTTATTAAACATCTCTCTCTCTCTCTCTCCGTTGTAAAACAATTTGCGCTATCGCTCCATTTGGCTCGCAGTCGCTCATTCGCGAGCTCCGAATCTCCTTGGCTTTATTCGCCACAAAAGCACAGACCTAATTCGCGCCGTGCGCTTGCAGAGGAGAGGGTTCGAGAGAGAAACGAGAAGCTGAGTTCGTCCTCCTGCCACAGTCGGGGCGCGAGCGGGATCCGTGGCACATGTTTATTTTAAAAGGCAGCCAACGGTGACGGGGGAAGGGTCTTCCGTTCAAACGCATGGCCACGCAGTGTTTACCCCGTGACGGAAACATTTTCACCCGATATCTGAGGAAGAGTTGAAACCTTGGAGAACGTGTAAGACTACACGGGGGCGGACTAATTAATTTAGAGAGTATTATTATTTAAGTTAAGTAGCATTTAGGCAGAAATCAAGATTAGGATTATTCAAATTTCTAACGGTTTTACCGTTTATTCCCATCATTGTTCGGCTACTTTAAGGAGAAGAAAAGCCGTCATAGCTTCCACGCGCGGGTAAGGAAAATCTTGAATAATTTTATTTTCATTTGACTTCATAAATGAAGCAAAATCTAGTGGTCATCTGTGCAAAGACATACAGCCAGCCAGCTCCCTTTTTCCCCCGCACAGGTTGGCCCCACAGCGCCGTCTATGATGGGACCGCTAACAGCGATGGCGACAAAGACCATTTTTGCCCTTATACGCAGCGTTAGTTTCCTTCTTTCATTTTTTTGGGGGGGGGAGAAAACAACGGCAGGGGCAGGGGTTGGGCCCAGTTCCTTGATTAGCTCAGACACGCGGAGTGCTTCTGATCGCTGTGGGGGCCCGTCCCACCCTGCACGCGGGTATGCTGAAGTACATCACCGAAAAGACAGATTTGTCGTGACGTCATCGTTTCCGGGGAAGGGGTGGCAGAGCCTCCCTGACCACCAGGAAGGGGAACAACAGGGGCAGTCCCCGAAAACTCTGCTTCGGGACGCTCTCTCTTTCCTTTTATAGTTTAGTTTTCACCGTCTGCGTTAGGTGGCGCTGCTGGTATTAGTTTCTGAAACCGAGCTGCATTCTTTCTCTACACTACGATCGCTCCGTGAAAAATATTCTTACACTGGAGGGAGGGAGTGGGGGAAAAAAGATGGCGGCGGCGGCGGTGGGGGGGCAGTTTTATTGAGAGCGCGCGTGGCTATTAGGGGACAGCTGAAGAAACCGAGATGTCAGGGTGCTTACAGAATAATTAGTCTCTACAAACATTAAAATGTCATCGAGGACAGTGATGTAGGCAGAGAGCAGACGCCGGACCCTGGTCCAAAATGGAGACGAGACGGACGCTGGTAACGTTAACTGAAACTTGCCCGGGAGGTCAAAGCGGACAAAGAAGAATAGTTGTTGCTGAAGGTTTATAACCAAATAAACGAGAAGTCGGTTTTTGTTTTATTTTTATTACAAGAAGAAAAGGAGCAAAATTTTTTAAAAAAAAAGAACGTTTTGGTCATTAAAATACGCAGGTGGCCGGTAGCTCTATTCTCAGTGATCATGTGTTATCATTTGCATAAATTATGTTGGCAACATATCAACAGAGTTAAGCGAGAAAAGATGCTATTCTCAGCTAAACCTAAGCAATTAATGCAGTAGATTAGTCTCGAGTAATTAAGCGCAAAATCAAATATACAAAGCAAATTTTATTCCCACACCCACGGTTCCTTTATATCGTAGTTGCGCAGTCCTGGAACCCTTATCTAAGAATGGACACTGAATTATTAGAAAGAGCCGGCAGGGGGCCGCTGGAGATGCTATCTGTTTAAGGAAGGACCTCTAGGGAGTTTTCAATATTTTTTCTTTTCTTTATGCAGTTACTAATAGTAGCGGTCGTAATTACAAACTGACTAAAGTTTCCACATTACAAAAAAAAATAAATGAACGAATAAATAATTTAGTGACAGAAACGTAAGTGAGGGAAAGCAAACAATTGGAAAGTGCAGCTGATGGTGTTAGCGTCAATTTCGGAATTGTGTTAGCAAATATGTTCACACCACCCCCCCCCCAAAGCTGGGGTCTGCATTCTTGCACCCACTAACCTAATTAAATTGTCACGTTTTAAAAAGTTACAGTTTGCTAGGCGACCTTTTAGTAAATCGCCCAATAGCCAAGTAAATCAACAACGAAACGTTCTTGGCGTTGTTGGATCGGTCGGTCGTTGGGTATGTTGATCCTTCGACCGGCAGACTGTTGTTGTCACTTCCCCCTGGCCATCAGCTACCAGATCCATGGATGTTAACGGCGGGCTCCGCCATGCAGCCTGCTGTGCGTTGCTATGAGTCCCTGTTTTAACCAGATAAGCATCTTCTTTGAGAAGAAATCGGCTTTGGTGTGGAGAAGAGGAATCCTCTTGTTCGGAGTGTTGCTGAACCAGGCCAGACTTTTGCAACAGACGGGGGCGGTGAATACGAGGAGGTAGTGTGAGGACATACTGACATTAGACATCCCGATCGATCTTCTGCATCTGGCATCATCTACTCTACAACGATCCTTCCTTCTTTTCCCCAGTAGCCAGCTTTTACTTTTTCCACAGCGCCACACGAACCGACGCTATTTAATCTTCCGCTCCTTTCAAAAACAACAGCACTTGGTCGCATTCTAGTTTTAAAAAATGTATTTCAGACTATAAAATAGTTCCGAGAGAAATCTGGTAATGCTTGGCTTATGTCGAGGAGTGTATCAGGTGTCTCAACAGTATTAAAGCGGCCCGGGCTTTTAAAAAAAAAAAATAAATAAAATAAATAATCGTTAGCAGTAATATGGACAATTGTTCAATGTATCTTAATGACTCCTTGGACTCGTGGTAAGGATTCATGAAAGGGTGACCCTAGCGCCACCGGAAAAGGAAGGGCAGATAAATGAGCGATACAAGTAGACAGACATTTTCTTTTTAATGCCTCGCGATGTTATAATTAGCCGACAAGAAGAAAAGCCGGACGCCAAATGGACAGCGGGTGGATGGTTTCCTGGACTGCCGCCGCCTCTTCCCCGCCAGACAGACAAGCAGATGAACCCTGACTGAGGATGTAAATCGACACCGCCGCGCTATTTATACTACCGAACTTCCACCTCACCATCCACTCCAAAACCGTTGTTGACGGGAGACCGCTCGCCGATGGCAAAACAAAACATTTTTTCCCTCGCTTTATTATCAACGGGGGAAAAAAAAACAAGACAAAGGCCCTTTGTTTGTTTTCTGGCCAAATTTCGGGTTGGGCCGGCGGAGATGGGTAAGATCCGCGCCGGGGCCGGTATGTCGAGATGTCTGCAAACACTCACCTCGAGTCTTCCGTTGCTGTTGGGAGGTGGAGGGATGGGGGGGAGGGGTTAAAAAAAAAACAAACTTCTTTTCGTTTTCTCTCAAGTTTTGCTGACGAGAAGAGAAGTGGCAGAAGATAGAGTAGAACCGGAAGTGGATGTATTCGTGGGGGTCTCGTTAATGGCGCAAGTGCGCGCGAGATGATCAGAACACACAACAAGGCAGAGCGTAATTAATTGTTTTAAGATCATTACAATGACAAAGCAAATTAAAACAGCTGGTTGACATCTTTTCATTTAATAATCTAAGCCAAAAAGAAGAAGAGAAAATTATGTACATAGGTTAATTCATTTGTTTCCTCTTAGGTGGCAGCTATTTCCGCCAGGCAGCGGTTTCGGTTGTTTTCCTATTACTGTACAACATTCATTGAGCGACGTTGATGGGAGGATTACAGATTAATCCATTCGCCGCGAGTTAGGGCCAAATGCTTCATAAGGATGCAGTAATCATGTTGTGAACGGCCGGTCTCCGGTGGTCACGGAACGAGGCTCGTCTCGCAGAGTCCTCCTCGATCGCCTTACGAGTCGTCGCGATATGTGCAGCGTTAAGCCTTTCGTTTTAATTTTGATTTTTTGTTGTTGCTTAATTGAAAAAAGAAGAAGAATCACATCCCTACAAAGTTAAGATTCTCCAGCATAATTTTGCCTTATTTTTTTTTTTTACAAAACGAAAACAAGGAAAATCAGTTTCTCTTTTAGAATTCTGGTTATAAGGAAGTTAGATTTATAAACGGTTTTTCTTTCACTTTATTATTATTATTATTACCTGGATTATTTTCTTTTATTTTCCAGCATGCCAGACATTTAAGGGTTCGATTTTTAAACAATGAAATACTTACTCCGTGACGTGGGTGGCCCCTTTCACTGCTTGGCGACAGATGTATCCGTTTTAATCCTTGACATAAGCGGCTGCTTGCGTCTTCTTCGGTCGTTCGGCAGCAGCCTAAGGGAGGAAAAGTTCTTTCTTCGAGAAAAGAAAATAAACGACAACAACATTCGAATAAACGCCCACCCAGCTCCCTCCTCCGTTCGTAACCGCCCTGACCTGACAGATATATTTTGAGAAACCATGACGTGGGGGGAGGGGGAGGACTTGGATTTCGAACTCTCCGCCATTTGCCACAGACGGATAGGACGATCACTCATTTCCATATGATCCGGTTTAGCCAAGGTGCATCTGAAATGAAAAAGCGTGTGTGCGGTACAATGTTTTGGTGCACCAACATATAACGACACGTGTAGTTTCAGGTACAAGAATACAGACATAAAATCACTGCCACCAGAAAGGTTCATCAAGACTTGGCATTACTCACAAAACTGATTTTAATAATTTATTAGCAGATGCGGCCTTGTGGTGAATACTGTTTAGAAAGAGCACCTCATAAGGATCAGCAGGACCGGGTCGTATATAGCCCGGTTAGTAAAGTAGAACGGAAAGTTATCGGCACCATTTTTAGCTGCTCACGCAGAGAATGGCTCTGGAGTTAAAGTTAGAGCCCAAACTATTCACATGAGGCTGGAGAAGCGCTACAGCTTTGCCAGAGAGCGTGTAAACAAGCCTGGCAAGACCTGAGAGGTACTTTATGGCCAGAGAGGGCAGAATTCAAAATGTCTGGCTCTGATAGGGGTCATATGGCATGACGTAAGTCGGGAGAGGGAAGAGTACAACACAATTTTTTTGGTCTTGGGCTGTATAACGATTGACGCTGTCAATCCGTTTATTTCATCGCTGGAAACGTGGATTCTTAGAAGAATGCAGGAATTATTTTTAAAAAATTGCCTTTTGCCTCGAAACTGATGAGTCTTAAGTGTTACCTGTCAACACCACTGTGGCCCGAGGCGCACGTGAAACCGAGTCAAAGACATCTTTTATTAGACAAGACGGGTATCGTTTTTATAGCCCCCCCTTAAATCCCTAATTGTGGCGAATTTTGTAACTTTTTACGATTTGTTTATAAAGTAAATTTTAGGACAAAATGGAATTTTATGTATATATATATTATTTTAAATCTCCAGTCTGGCAAAATTTGCTTTCGCACTTCAGTTCTCGAAAAGATGGTAAATTAGAGAATTAGGGTGGGCTCCATTTTCCCTTTATGAACGTCATGAACCGGATGGCATCACGAAGAGTTGTCCCCCCCTTTCTTTTTCTGGTTTCGGAGAGAACATTCTCGTTGTCCACAGTCTGATACCGTAAGTAAATGCTGCTTCTAGGACTGGCCGTCTTCGTCGTACTCGCGTTGAGATGACGCGGGTGATAAGATTCAAGCACCGCCGAGGAATAAAGTAATAGAGGAAACGGAAGACGAGAAAAGCCGAGCACCTTTTTTGGAGTCAGGGTAACCTCGGAGGTTCCGAGAGTTGGGGGGGGGAGAAAACGAGACCAGAAGGATTGCTGCTGAAAACTTTGGGGCCGCAAATGATTCTAGCAGATAGCATTGGTTTATATTTCAGGTGGGTCTGGTGGAAGATTGATCGATCGCTGGGGGCCTGACACCTGCGCGAACCTACTTAATTTCTACAGGTATTTTAAGAGAAAACAGTTTTCGCATGGCACACGCGCAGAACTTTCCACGCATATTTTCAGACTCTCAAGCGGCAGCCGGGGAGGGAGAGAGAGAGAGAGAGTGTGTGTGTGTGTCACTGTGAATGTTTTACTGCGGCTGTGACGTCAGAGACGTGGACCGCGACCGCGGATGAACCAAGGATCGCCGCCGTCCTCCTTTTCGTCTTTACCGACCGACACAAAGAACCAAATGGCCATATAATTATGTGACAAATGTAACCGGGAAGTAAATGTCACGTGACCACCCGGCACTAGCAGCAGAAAACCTTTTGATGTCAGTCGTCGCAGACAAAGTGAAGATTTTCGTCACAGCCTTTTGCAGAGAGAGACAAGGAACCAGCCGAGTTTCGTGTAATAAAGCCAGCCCTCCCAACCCGGTCTCTCGAATTAACTAGCCAGACCATTCGCAAGACGAACAAACGGCGCCGTATTTTCCACACAATCGCTGTTTTATTATTTTTATTTATAAAACCAAAAACCGAGAGAAGAACAAAACACTTTCGCCATTCAGCATCCTCTGGTGCTTCGAACGTCCCAGCCCCTCCCGCTGTAGTCCGGACGGTCGAAAGGACGGAAGAACAGAGACGTGTTCCTCCTACGCCCGACTTCCCGAGGTCGCCTTGTGCCGAACACCGCTCACTATTTCTAAATTTAGCTGCGCCATCTAGTGAACGCTGGGAATCAGTTTTCTTCGCAGTGCCCCTCTTTCGTAAGATCACTTTGCGCGCGCACCCCCCCTAATGTCCACGGTCTACGCGAACGCACGGCTTATCGTCTCCCTTTTCTGTTGCGACTTCCCGCGCATGCGTTAAGTAGAGCCGAAGTTTCTCCTCTTAACCGGCTTAGAATCTGCCTGGATTTAGCGTAGCCAGATCTTTCTCTGCGACAGGTCACTGTGTTTTATCGTACAGGACGGGCTTTTGTTGTTGTTGTTTTTTAATGTAGCTGATGGATATATTCCTTAATAAAATATTTAAATATTAGGATAAAAATGGGAGCACGAATTAAAGTTTCCCTTTCTTAACTGTTTCCATGGAAACTACACGGTAAGTGAGTGCGAATGTGTCCAACAGACAAACAACGATACAGTGCGCCCTATGGCTCTCTCTCTAGCCGGGTGGGTACCGACAGGAGTGGTACGAGATGCTCATGGGACACGTTTTAGCGAGTTTGGGTAACATCCCCATCTCATTGTAAAGCCATAAAACAACCACCAGATGAAAAACCAGTTAGTGAGTTGGGGGGGCATACGGCTGAGAGGAAACGCTGGCTAACACGCAAGACATCCGCCAGATGCCACAACGACGATGGAGAAAGTCTTGGTGCCGCTATGAAGGATAGCGGTTGGGACAATAACCATGGGAGAGAAAATACAGATGAGCCAGGGATGGGAGAAGGGGGGAAGGAAAGAAGAATGATAATTAAATGAGGGATACGAAAGAGTTGTCTACACTTTTTTTTTTTTATAAATTTCAAGAAGATAAAAAAATTAATTAATATGCAAAAAAAAATCTGATTTCCAGTATAAAATTTCATGTAAATCCACGACCAATTAAAAACGTAGTCCAATCTGCGAAGTTCGTTGTTTTTTTAGCTGCCGACATCTTTAAAGTCCCGGCCTCATTCCTTCCTTTTGGGGGCCGAGTCATTTGCACGACGAACGACTGTGTTGTTACCGAAATGCACAGCAACTTTCGACGCCTGGTCTCTCCATAAGTTTCCTTATTTTATAGAGATATGGAATAAAATAGCGCGAGGTCACGTGATCTGGTGCCCATCTCTTTGTTATTCGCGGGCTCCGGTGGATAGGAACGTGGAAGATGAACTATCTCGATCGTAGGATGGGTAACTGTGACAAACCGTTCACAAATGGCGTGAGCTCTTTTGGTGTCCGTTTAAAAACGTTAGTAAATAAATAAAGTCACGGATGAACAGTTTTTTAATGTAACGATTTTTTAGGGTTCCAACAATCAAAAGAGCCCTTTTTAAAAGGCAAACGATTGGGTTCTTTACGACCGCGGTTTACTTAAAATCTGGAACTTCGAATAAAACGGTACAGCGGATCAGCTTTACGTATCACTTTCCGCTGTGGATTTTTTATGTGGTTGGCTCAGAGCAATAAAGAAATGTTTCTAGGGGTTCGGGAATCACCGTCGACACGTGTTCCACCTCCCCCTCTCTCGCTCGCTAGCGGCGGGTGTTTTAACGATCCGGAAGTATGACGATCACTGGGAGGGGCGACCTAACCATCGCTCTACCTACGGGATGAGGCAGGGGTGGCGGAGAACCAAGTTTGCCCCAAACAGTCGGCCACTAGAACGAGCTGTGCATGTTATGGCGTCGCGAGAGGAGGGCGAAGAAAGCAGCCCCACCCAAATCCCCTTTTCTTTATACTTTCCACTGTGTGCAGTTTATGAAGGCTGTATGCACAGTGCCTGCCTGTTAGGTCTGTTGTGACTTCATTTCTTCGTCATTAGGCAGATAAAAGTGCACATCCATCTCTGTTTCTCAACATTACTGCAGATGATCCATTGCACATCTCAGCAAGAAATGTAGTCACAGAATCCGGGAATATTAGCTGGAAATTTAATTCTGGAAGTTATAGAAAACGTATTCTTCAACCGAATTAGCCCTTGGGTTTCATTACGATGTATTAAAGGCAGAATGACGTCACAGTTTCTGCCGGCATTTTACAGATTAACGAAATGAATAGCATAGTAAATGCTGGGTGAAGCCAAAGCAGCTGGCATATTGTCTACGCATAAATTCAGACGTCTGATCATCCCATCTGGAACTGATCGCCATTCCTGGTTCAAGACCACGCCCAGATCGCGTAGGCTCTGACCCGCAGGCATCTGCAAGAGGTCCTCGATGGGCACGATATCTGGGTGGTGTGTGTCCACTGTAGTGATATTGTTGAATCTAAGAGTTACAGGGGCGGCGGTAACCCTGGATGTCTTGGCGCTGCCTTGCCGGAACACAAACGCATGCAGATGCCTCTGACCCGTTACGTGACTTTAAACACGTGACCACAAAGAATCGTGGCACTCACGACCGCTTTCCACGCTATTACATTGCCGCCAATGTGATGATAGTGCCGCATCGCTCTTCTTGATGCCACTCCCCCCTCCTCCCAGGCATGTAACCTACCTTCAGGGATATGCAAACTGAACCGCCTTACACCGGAAAACATCACTTGCCGTCACTAGACTCTTGTCCAACGATGCTGGAACCTTGCCAAAGCTAGTCAGGTATTGCGATGATGGTTTCCCAAAGAGAGACTAGCGTGCGGCCCACTGACACTTATCCTCCGGCACGATGAAGGCAGTTTCTGTCTGGACGCCCGAGTTACGTAACGGTGACTAACTATCCTTTCCGGCAGGACCATTCCTCTGACCATCCGTTCACCGTGTACAAACAAGCTGAAACCGACTCTGCTAGGCCTGTCGATGACGTCGCTCGTCTTTGGCGGTAGCGCGCAGTCGCGAGAAGTTTCAATCTGCAACGGCATCAGCGGCGCTGCCGATGCCGTTTTCTTGGTCACGTGACATGTCCCTGCGTACTTCCGCCTGCTAAATGATACCAGCAGTTTCACACTCACAAACGAGCACGCATGTGATTTTTTTAAAGACCGAGGGTGGTAAGTGTTTAACGTGGGTTTCGAAAGGAGACAATGGAAGAGGATTCATAGATGAAACATTGGCCAATGTTGATGGTAGTTTCCACCGCGCCCACCAGGATCGCATAGCCAGTCCGTCTCTAGCGGAAGCCTCGTCGTAAGAAAACGAAGTAATGGATACACACGAATAATTCTACACGAATAAAAAGAAGAAGAGCGGTAACAACGAGTCACAATAATGGCTACGGGATAATTATAGTATGGATTTTACTCGCTTGTATTGAAAGTTTTCTTCAAAAACCGTGCCAGCGCTTTTTATAGGTAAGAAATTTAATTTATGACACACACACACACACCACACACAACACACACAACACACACACACAGAGAGAGAGACAGACACTATGCAGCCGCTTTTTATATATGAAGGCAGTAATAAGTAAGAAAAGGATTTACCGCCGAAATTTAAATCTTGCATTAAAAGAAATCTCGTCAGGGTGGCACATTTAAAACCACATCTGTCTGCCCGTAATTTCAGAAAGCACATGTACTTTATTATGCGAAAGAAAAAAGAAAGAGACCATTTGCATGGCAGGGCTTTGGCGATTTTCTATGAAGTGGGCAGTGATACCGAGCGTAACCGCGAGATTTTAAAATTATTCCTGCAAGCGCGAAGAATGGTAAAACAAGACTGAAGACAAAGGTGCGTCTAACATCACGATTTTACTTTGGTAGACAGAACAGCACAGAAGTCGCTAAGCTTAAGTCAGCTTTCAGATCTGGAAACACAAGTCGTCATCATCATCAGCAGCAGCAGCAGCAGCGGGAGACGGCCGAAGGGAATCAGTACCGATGTCTGGAACCATTTCATGGCTGAGTCTGGTCTGTCCCTCAGAGCAGAACGAACGGTCGCTCCCTGCACCCGGCATAACTACAGGTACCGAACATGGCACCAGTGATGATGATCATCATCAAAATCCGATAAAAGGGGCGGAGGCCATAGGCTGGCAAAAAGAAAGGGACTAACGCAGAACTGGTTCACACGCTCGGATGAATACAGCTACAAAGTACTCTGCCCCACCCAAGCACCGCCGCCTTGCATGGAACAAAGAA